>JAUPTC010000011.1:11667523-11736206 GCA_030762895.1 Sophora flavescens | reverse complement strand
TTGATCAAAGACTCATGATTTGTATCCAAATATTTATAATGGAATGGAAGTTTTCATCCATGTCTTTCGAGTATTTCTAGATGATATATATCGAGGAGTACATTCTCCCTTAGATACATCGTCATCTTTTTTACCCTAAAAACGATGTGTTTTCTGTGTAAATGAGAACGTTGCTAGTACGGGTGTGGTTCATCGAGGAGTGGATTCTCCCATGGACTTGACACCAACTGGATTAAAACTAGAGGGAGCAATACCACTAGATTTGATTGCAGGATGGGTTTTCTTGCTATAGGTGTAATACGACAGTCTTCCTAAGAGTACCCTCACAATTGAACGAAGGATGATAACTTGCACATGCATGCATACATACACACACACACAAAAATTTTGGGTTTACTAATGAGATTCTAGGATGCTTTACAGAGTCACATTCTTCTGAGGATTCGAGAACCATTGTACGACCTAGGAAAGGTGGCACCAATCAAACCCGAGTTCACAATACCATATCTCAGACCTGGATGGCTGCCCGCATACCTAAGGAAGGAAGAAACTTAAGCCCTGCTAGCAATGAAGTTCTCAATAATTGACGATCTGAATCATTTGTTGATGTTATTTCCATGAAGTAATTATCTTATCATACTAATTATGAACTGATGTTTACTTTCTTTGAGACGTGAATGAAAATGTAACACTTTGCCTGGTATTTTCTTTTGATTCCATCGTTTCTTTTCTCTCTCTTTCATTTATTTATTTTGTTTAAGCTTTTCTGTCATAAATAATACCCTTGCCTATACTTCTCCTATTCCTGACTTTTTCTTCCAGGAATACTTCTTCCACTAAAGATTTACCTCGGGAAAGGAACTTTGAAAACTCATTTATTGATTCCCTCGCGGCCGCTGATGAATACGACCTTGAATCCGATGAGGAAGAAGAAGACATTGAAGAATTCATAAAAGTGGTGAAACAGTCAGAGGAAGGTATTAGATCGAATGATGAGGTTGCAGAAGTGATCAATATGGGAACCAAGGAAGATAAGAAGGAGTTGAAAATAGTGGATAACCCAGAGCGAGAAAAAATGGTTGCACTATTCAAAGAATATCTGGATATTTTTGCTTTGTCCTACAGAGATATGCCAGGATTATAACCTGAGATAGCAACGCATAAAATTCCCTTATACCCAGATGTGACACCAAAGAAGCAAAAATTAAGGAGAATGCATCCTGAGATGTCGCTGAAGATCAAGGAAGAAGTGACCCAGCAGTTAGAGGCTGACTTTCTGGAAGTAGCTAGACACCCGGAATGGCTAGCTAATATTGTTCCATTACCAAAGAAGGATGGAAGGGTCAGAATGTGCGTGGACTTCCGAGACCTGAATAAGGCCAATCCAAAGGATGATTTCCCCTACCTCATATTGATGTCCTTGTAGACAGTACAACCAAAAGTCATAGGTTTTCTTTCATGGACGGGTATTCTGGGTACAATCAGATCCTCATGGACAATGAAGATAAAGAAAAGACAACTTTTATCACTCCTTGGGGAACTTTTTGTTACAAAGTGATGCCTTTTGGATTAAAGAATGATGGGGCCACTTACCAACGTGCTATGGTAGCATTGTTCCATGACATGATGCATAAGGAGGTAGAGGTATATGTTGATGATATAGTGGCTAAGTCCAAGGAAGGAGAAACCCATGTGGCAGTTTTGAGAAAGTTGTTCGAGCGGCTAAGAAAGTACAAGTTACACCTCAACCCTGCAAAATGTACTTTCGGTGCATCCGCAAGGAACTTACTTGGCTTTGTTGTCAGTAGAGAAGGAATAAAGGTGGACCCTAACAAGGTAGAAGCAATACGTGACATGCTAGCACCTAAGAATAAGCGAGAAGTAAGGGGTTTTCTTGGAAGATCGAACTATATTGCGTGCTTCATTGTAAATCTGACTAGCACATGCGAGCCAATCTTCAAACTCCTCAGGAAGAATAATCCAGGAAGATGGGATGATGACTGTCAGGAAGCCTTTGATAAGATAAAGGCGTGTCTACTGAATCCCCCAGTGTTGGTACCACCTACCCAAGGACATCCATTGTTACTCTATCTCACCATACTGCCAACCTCAATGGGGGCAATGCTGGGACAACAAGATGAATCTGGATGGAAGGAGTAGGAAATTTATTATCTGAGTAAGAAGTTTAACACCTGTGAGGCTCATTATATGGCAATTGAGAAGACTTGTTGTGCACTAGTATGAACCTCCAAAAGACTCAGACAGTACATGTTATATCACACCACTTGGCTAATTTCTCGAATGGATCCTTTGAAGTATATCTTCGAAAGTCCTCATATCTCCTTAAGAGTTTTGAAGTGACAAATGATATTGTCAGAATTTGACATCAAATATGTGACTCAAAAGTCCATCAAAGGAAGTGCGATTGTTGACCATTTAGCAGAGAATCCTCTTGAGGATGGATGGCCTGTCAATTCCGAGTTCCCAGATGGAGAGATAATGTCCCTCGAGGAAGATGAAGAACAAGAAGATGTGTGGAAAATGTATTTTGATGGAGCAGTCAATATGCATGGCAGTGGTATAGGGCAAAGTGGTCATCTCACCAAATGGCAAGCAGTACCCGGTGGCCGTAAAACTGAAATTCGAATGTACAAATAATATTGCAGAATACGAGGCATGTGCTGGTGGATTGCAAATGGCACTTGAACTGGGTATAAAGCAGATGAAAGTTTTCGGGGATTCATCTCTAATCATTTACCAAGTCAATGGTGAATGGCAGACCAAAGACTCCAAGTTGATTCCGTATCAGAAATACTTGACTCAGTTGATTGCAAAGTTCTACGAGATTACTTTCTCGCATTTAAGTCGAGACAAGAATCAGTTTGCTGATGCTTTATCCACACTAGCTGCCATGACCAAGCTGGATATCCATACCAATGTCCAACCCATCCAAGTTGGAGTGCAAGATGAGCCAAGCATATTGTGCTCATGTCGAAGAAGAACCTGATGGTAAGCCTTGGTATCATGATATCAAGCAGTATATTCAGAACAAGGAATACTCGGTAGAGGCGAGTGAAGTAAATAGAAAGACCATCCGAAGACTGGCTATGACCTTTTTCTTAAGCAAGGAAGTCTTGTATAAAAGAGGATATGATGGTACCCTACTCAGATATGTGGATGCTCGCAAGCTAAATTGATCATGATCGAAGTTCATGAGGTAATCTGTGGGACTCATGCCAATGGTCACATGATGGCTAGGAAGATCTTGAGGAGTGGTTATTATTGGTCTACTATGGAGTTAGATTGTATGGAGCATGCTCGTAAATGCCAAAAATGTCAGATGTATGCAGACCGGGTTAATGTACCTCTGTTTCCACTGCACAGTTTAGCATCCCCATGATCTTTTTCGATGTGGGGAATAGATGTCATCGGTCCCATTAATCCCAAGGCTTCCAATGGTCATCGTTTCATTTTGGTGGCGATAGACTATTCACTAAATGGGTAGAAGCTGCTTCATATGCCAGCATAACTTAAAGGGTGTTTCTCAAATTCCTCAAGAAGGATAATAAGCCTCTGGCTCATCTAGTTTTATGGCTAGTATGACCAGGGTTTTGTGCAAATTATATCCTATTTTCACCCAAATTAGATTAGATTGTCCTCAAGCAAGGTTTTGAGTCTCTAAATAGTTTTAGGTTAATTTATCCAGTTTTGAGTCAAATAATGCACTTATAGCTATTTCTTTGTTTTCAGGTTAAGTAGAAGTTGAGAGAATAAAGAAACAGGGGATTCGCCTCGCGAGAGTTTTGCTCGCTTCGCGAACCTGAAAGCCAGCAGAACAGTGAAATTGACATCCTCTCTGGTTCGCCCCGCGACTACTCTTCTCGCCTCGCGACCCCGAAGGCTGACTGTTCCAGGAAAATGCAAGGTTTCTGTGTCGCCTCGCGAAGACTTGACTCGCGTCGCGAGTAATCCATCCCTGAAGACCAAAAGTCAGCACGGTTTATGCATGTAAAGGTCACGGCTGTGGCAGTTTCGAAGTTGAAGAGTCTCGCCTCGCGAGCATCCATTCGCCGTGCGAGCCTGGAAGTCAGAAAGCATCACGGTTGGCCCCTGATGTTCGTAACGGGCGTAATAAGAAGACCCTTCCAATTCTCGTCTCGCGGAAGGTGTGGTCGCCTCGCAAGAATACCAAAGGTTGCAAACTGTTCACAAGAATCGCGTCGCGAGAGAGGCTTCACCTCGCGAGTGGGCAAAATTCATGAATGTTATAAATAGTTGTCTGGGCAGATTATGAACAACTTTTGCTTCTCCATTGTTCTGTTTACATTTTGTTTCTGTGTGTTTTCATTTTTTTCATGGAGAACTAAATTTCATAGATTAATCTATTGTAATTGATTTCTACCGTACTTGAGGTTCTGTAATCTATGTTTTGTATGTTTTTCCCTTTTCAATGCCATATTATACATTTCTGTTTGTTTAATTCAGGAGTGTATAGTGTTGTGTTGATTCATTTCAGTGATGCTATGTTCCAATACTTAATCGCGTTTGTTTAATTCGCGTGTGTTATTCATGTTCGTTTAGTTCATGAGGGCTTAACCCCGTTTGTTTAATTCGGGAATAGGAACTTGTATCCGTAGTAGCGATTTCGTTTGTTAATTGTTGCTACAACTGAAAGGGGAATAGAATCTGCTTAGGGCTTGGGATTGCATGAACCGATGATAGTTGTGAAATCAAGAACAATAGATTAATCGTTTTTGGCCATTTGATAACCTCTTTGAACTGCCTTGTTTTATTGCTCTGTTTGCATTGTTTCAATTTCTTTATTTGCATCCCAATCCAAACCCCCCCCAAAACTGATTTTTGTGAGAAATAACACTTTAAGAGTCCTTGTGAGACGACATCCGAGTTGTCGCCCTAAACTACAGTTTTAAAACCCGCTCGTTCTTTTTGGCGCGTGCGCGACAGCGCGACCAAAAATTGGCGCCGTTGCCGGGGACTCTTATTTGTTATTTTTCCATTTTTTCCCTTTCTTTTCTTTCTTTTATTTTCTGTTTTTGTTTTGAATTGGTCTGGCTACTAGGTCTAATTGCCCTGAATTGTGTGATTTTGACCCGGAAATTGAAAGAACACTGCACACACTCCGTAGAGAATTTCGGGCTAGCACTAGTAGTGATTCTAATTTCAAAACTGTTTTTGAAAACATGGGAGACCAAAGGACATTAAGACAGCTTGCTGCCCCTGATGTAAATTACAATGGATTGTGTATTTCATATCCTGGTGCTGATACTCCTTTTGAACTGAAATCTGGTTTCATTCACTTGTTGCCAAAGTTTAATGGTCTTGCAGGTGAGGATCAACACAAGCACTTGAAGGAATTTCAAGTTGTCTGCTCCACAACCTCGAGATCAGAGGGAGTCACTGAGGATAGCATCAAACTGAAGGCTTTTCCGTTCTCACTCCAGGGAGCTGCAAAGGATTGGCTGTTGTATCTTGAGCCCAACTCTATCACCACTTGGAATGATTTGAAGAGGGTTTTCCTAGAAAGATATTTTCCTGCTTCAAGAGCTGCGTCAATAAGGAAAGAGATATGTGGCATCAGGAAAGGGAATGAGTCGCTAGCTGAATATTGGGAGAGGTTCAAGCATTTGGTATCCAGTTGCCCCCAGCATCAGATTTCTGAACAGCTCCTGATCCAGTACTTTTATGAAGGATTACTGCCGATGGATAGGAATCTTTTGGATGCTGCTAGTGGGGGAGCACTTGTTGATAAGACCCCAGCTGCTGCCAAGCAACTCATTGAGAATATGTCATTGAATTCCCAGCAGTTTACTACAAGAAGAAATTCAGTTGAGACAAGAGGTGTGCATGAGGTCCATAGTTCATCTTCCAACCAGGCCGCCCTTGAGAATAGATTGGATGAGCTGACTTCTTTTGTAAGGCAATTGACAATAGACAGAGGTCAGCCTGCAAATTTATGTAGCATGTGCAACTCTCCTGAGCACCCATATGATCCATGCCCCACCCAGAGAGAAGAGTTTGTCAATGAAGTGTCTCAAGCTTATGCAGTTAATCCATATAATCAAGGAAACAGTCAGAATCGGTACAGCACTCCAGACCTCTCTACCAATAGGTACCATCCCAACTGGAGGAATCATCCTAATTTGCGGTATGGGAACTCATCCCAACAACAACCGATGGCAGCACCTCAGAATCCTCCTCCAGTGACCACTTCAGCACCCTCTGGACCTTCATTAGAGGATATGCTCAAACAAATGGCTGCACAAAATCTCCAGTTCCAGCAGCAAATGGGACAGATTCAGACCTCACAAACACAGTTTCAGCAGCAAACAAGTGCTAGCATTCAAGATTTGAGGACACAGATTGGACAGCTTGCCACAGACATGAATAACATACAGCAAGGTCAAGGATCCACCCGGCTGCCGGCACAGCCAGTGATAAATCCTAATGCCTCCAATCCTAATGTGAGTGCCATATCTCTGAGATCTGGAAAAGTTGTTGAGGCCACCTCTGGAAAGGATGAAGAAACTATTGAGGTAACTCCTGAGCCTACTGTTGAGATAACTCCTGAGCCTATTGTTGAAGTTGAAGTTGAGAAAGTGTACAGACCACCCATCCCATTCCCACACAGAATTCAGAAAAATAAGAAAATTGGTGGTGAAGACAAGGAAAGGGAGATCTTAGATGTGTTCAGAAAGGTAGCTGTGAATATTCCTCTTCTAGATGTGATCAAGCAGGTGCCCAAGTATGCCAAATTTCTGAAGGATCTATGCACCAACAAGAGGAAGATGAAGAATAATGAGAGGGTTGATTTGGGAAGAAATGTCTCAGCTCTTATCCAGTATAGGCCTGCACCAGAAAGAGTTGCTGTTATAGCCCCTACTCAGGCATTACCACAGAAGTGCAAGGATCCAGGCGTATTTACTATTCCATGCACTATTGGGGACAGGAAGTTTGAAAATTGCATGCTGGATTTGGGAGCCTCTATCAATGTCATGCCTACCTCCATCTTCAACAACCTTGATCTTGGGCCTTTGCAGTATACAGGTCTCGCCATCCAGTTAGCTAACACGACCAGTGCCCGACCCATAGGGATGGTAGAAGATGTGCTAGTGCAAGTTGATGATTTGATCTTCCCACCGGACTTCTACATCCTAGACATGGCAGGAGAGACACCTTCCAGTAGATCACCAATAATCTTGGGCAGACCATTTATGATGACATCCAAGACTAAGATTGATGTGTATGATGGGACTATGTCTATGGAGTTTGGTGGTATTGTGGCCCAGTTCAAGATCTTTGATGCTATGAAACACCCACTGGAGGAGCACTCTGTTTTCCACTTAGAGTTGCTTTCTGAGCTTATTGAGGATACCCATGAGGACTTTATTTCTGATTTTCCATTCATTTCTGGTTTTGATGATGTATATACTTGTACTAACTGTACTGACACTAACCCTTGTTTTGTTTGTGCTGAGTTTCTTGATTCAACCTTGCAGGGTGATAGTGATAGTGATAGTAATAGTGAGAGTGAAGCTGTCTGTTCTGCAGAAGTCCGTGGCATCATGGCTACTCCCAATGTACCATCCATTGAGCAGCCGCCCTCCTTAGAGCTCAAGCCACTCCCAGAGAACCTGAAGTATGCTTACCTGGAGACAAATGAAAGACTTCCAGTCATCATTTCTTCCAGCCTTGACTCTGACCAGGAAGCAAAACTATTGGAAGTTCTGAAGAAGCACAAGAAGGCTATTGGGTGGACTTTAGCTGATATTCCAGGAATTAGCCCCTCAAGATGCATGCACAGAATTCTATTGGAGGATGGAGCTAAACCAGTTAGACAGGCCCAAAGGCGACTTAATCCACTGATTCTGGATGTGGTGAAGAAAGAGGTGACTAAGCTTCTATAGGCAGGTATTATATACCCCATCTCTGATTGTACTTGGGTAAGTCCGGTGCAAGTTGTACCAAAGAAGTCCGGTCTAACAGTAGTTAGGAATGATAGTAATGAGCTTGTACCTACTAGAGTCCAGAATAGTCAAGTAGTTTGTATAGATTATAGGAAGTTGAACCAGGCCACCAGAGAGGATCATTTTCCTTTGCCATTCATAGATCAAATGCTAGATCGGCTGGCTGGTAAATCTCATTATTGCTTTCTTGATGGCTTTTCCGGGTATTTCCAGATCCATATTGCCCCTGAGGATCAGGAAAAGACCACTTTCACGTGCCCCTTCGGTACGTTTGCCTATAGGAGGATGCCATTTGGTCTTTGTAATGATCCTGGCACCTTTCAAAGATGCATGCTTAGCATTTTCTGAGTTTATTGAAAATTGCATAGAGGTGTTCATGGATGACTTCACTGTATATGGCTCTTCATTTGATGCATATCTGCATAGTCTGAGTTTAGTTCTACAAAAATGCATTGAGACTGATTTGATTTTGAATTATGAAAAATGTCACTTCATGGTGGAACAGGGGATAGTTTTAGGTCATGTTATTTCTAAGGAAGGCATTTCAGTAGATCCTGCAAAAATTGATGTGATTTCCTCATTGCCTTACCCATCTTGCGTACGCGAGATCAGTTCTTTTCTTGGACATGCAAGTTTCTACAGGCGCTTTATAAAGGACTTCAGCAAGATAGCACTGCCATTGTCAAACCTGCTGAAGAATGATGCCCTGTTCCATTTTGATGACCATTGCAAGGAGTCATTTGACTATCTGAAAAAAGCATTGACTTCTACCCCCATCATCCAGCCCCCAGACTGGACACTCCCTTTTGAACTAATGTGTGATGCTTCCAATTTTGCTGTGGGAGCGGTTCTGGCACAAAGGGTGGGCAAGGCTGCCCATGTAATTCATTATGCTTCTAGGACATTAGATGCTGCACAGTCAAATTACACCACCACTGAGAAAGAACTGCTAGCTGTTGTATTTGCACTTGATAAGTTTAGGTCATATTTGCTAGGTTCTAGGGTTATTGTTTTCACTGACCATGCAGCTCTGAAGTACCTGTTAAAGAAGCCAGAAGCTAAGCCAAGACTGATCCGGTGGATGCTTTTGCTCCAAGAGTTCAATGTGGAGATAAAGGACAAGAGTGGAGCTAAAAATTTGGTAGCCGATCACTTGAGCCGCATAGCTAGGGATGAGGATCCTTCTCCCATCCAAGATGATTTCCCTGATGAGAGGCTTCTACATATGTATGGGGTAACCCCCTGGTTTGCTGACATAGTTAACTTTCTGGTTGCTGGTGTTGTTCCTGCAGGTACAAGTAGACATAAGTTCCACAAGCTCAAGAGCGATGCAAAGTACTATGTGTGGGATGATCCCTACCTGTGGAAGTTTTGCAGTGATCAGGTGATTCGGAGGTGTGTCCCCGATCATGAGACAGAGTCCATTTTGCACTTCTCACATGCCTCTCAAGTTGGAGGACATTTTGGACCACAGAGGACGGCAAGAAAAGTCCTGGATTCTGGGTTCTACTTTCCCACAATTTTTAGAGATTCCTATGAGGTATACAGGAATTGTAAAGAATGTCAAACAGCAGGCCCTGCCATCACTCGTAGGAGTGAGATGCCTCAGCAGCCCATGCTTTATTGTGAGGTTTTTGATGTGTGGGGGATTGATTTCATGGGTCCTTTCCCCCCTTCTTATGGTTTTGTATATATTCTTTTGGCTGTAGATTATGTTTCAAAGTGGGTGGAAGCAATCCCCACTAGGACTAACGATGCTAAAATTGTTTCCAAATTTGTTAGGTCCAACATTTTTTACAGGTTTGGCATACCTAAGGCCATCATCAGTGACCAAGGCACACACTTCTGCAACAGAACCATGGAAGCCTTACTCAGGAAGTATGGGGTTGTACATAGAGTTTCCACTGCTTACCATCACCAAACCAATGGCCAGGCTGAAATATCAAACAGGGAGATCAAGTAAATTCTAGAGAAGATGGTGCAGCCGAACAGAAGGGAATGGAGCTGCCGTCTGGAAGACGCACTGTGGGCTCAGAGGACTGCTTTCAAGACACCTATAGGAATGTCCCCTTTCAGGCTTGTATTTGGCAAGGCATGTCACCTCCCGGTGGAAGTTGAGCACCGTGCATATTGGGCAGTCAAGTGTTGTAACTTGGACATGAAGGAAGCTGGTGTTGAAAGAAAACTGCAGTTGCAGCAACTTGAGGAGCTTAGGCTAGAAGCCTATGAGAGCTCCAGGATTTATAAAGAAAAAACAAAAAAATTTCATGATAGGATGATTGTTAGAAAAGAATTTTTTGTGGGCCAGCTAGTCTTGTTGTTTAATTCCCGCCTGAAATTGATGGCTGGGAAACTTAGGTCCAGGTGGATTGGAGCATTTGTGGTTACTAATGTGTTTCCATATGGTGCAGTAGAGATCAAGGATGCAGGTACCAACAAAACCTTCAAGGTTAATGGGCAAAGGCTGAAGCCATTCCATGGTGTGGATGCTGGTGACCCTGCGGATGCTAATGTTGAGGAGCTCTCCTTGGAAGCTCCCACCTACACTGATACTTGATCAGGGAGTGCCCTTTCCTTTCCCTCACTGCTTTTTTATGGTTCTTTTGTTCATTGGGGACAATGTATATTTTAAGTGTGGGGGAGGGAATTAGTTGTAGTTTTTCCTTTTCTTTGAATAAAGCTCCTGAATAATTTGAGAAGCTCAGGAGTTGTGTTGAGTCTTGTGTTGGCAGGTTTATTGGATTTTGATTGATTTTGCACAGATTGATTGCATGATTTATGTGATGATTCCCCCTAGGCTGAAATTTGTTTTTTGAAAAGTGATCCCCATGTGATTGAAAACTGAACTTTGGGATTTTATTATGATGACATGATTTATGATAAGTTTGGGGTGATAGGAAGCACACGCTAGGGATAGAATCTCTGTCAAACAATTTGCATGAATGTCCAGGTTAGGTTTTGAGCCTCCAACATGTTTTTGACTGTGTGAAATCACTTTCAAGTTGCACTTTCCTGAATTTGCTTGAATCTCTTTTTGGTTTGCATGATTATGTGTTTGCTTCAGATGATTTAGGCATTTTCTTTGTAAATAGCTACTTAGCCTAAAATAACCATCCCTAATGCATGTTCCTTAGTTAGCCCCATTGAGCCTAATTAGCCTGTTAATTCTTGTTGACCTTATGTTGTGAGCTAAAATCTGAAAAACCATGCTAACCCAATCTTAGGATTAGGAGAGCATGGAATCTTAGAAGAGAGAATGGGTGCAAGAAATTAAGTTTGGGGTGGCTACAAGGTGATGTGTTGTTGGGATTGAGAAAAAGAAAAGAAAAAAAATGCAATAAAAAGGTTGGAGCCAAAGGCTTAAAAAAAATGTATAAATGTTGAAAAAAATAAAAGTATTAGAAAAAAAGAAATGGCTGTAGTCACCCAAGGCAATTGAAAAGATGAATGAGAAAAGGAACTTGAGTGGAATTCTAATGTTTTGAAAAGTTCATGCTCTCTTAGTTCCTAGGGTCTTCAGCCTAGTATCTTTGTATATCCTCCCCTTAGCCAGGCCCCATTACAACCCATAAAAGACCTTTTGATGTTGCTTGCATGTTTTCTGTGGGAATCATTTGGAGATGAAAATCAAATTTATGGGAAGTGCTCTTAAAAGTGAAATTGAGTGAATTGTTGATAACCTGACACAAACTGAGCGATTGAGTGAAACACAAATTTCCCTTGTGAGGATGGCAGTTGTTTGAAGTTGGTGATCTCCCTCTTGTGTGTGACTTAGATCCCTTGCTTAGATTTCTGATTGCCTGAATGATGAAATTCTCAATTGTTTAGAATGATTGATTGTGGGGATTGCTTTGCTTGAAAGGAGGGACATTAAAGAAAACTGTTTTGATGTATTGCTTGAAATTTGTGCAAGGTTGATTGAATCTTTTAAGCTTGCCAGGTGTTGAGTCTTTTTGATTTTTGAGTCTTAGTTTGATTGGGGACAAGCAAAGTTTAAGTTTGGGGTATTTTGATAAGCCTCTGGCTCATCTAGTTTTATGGCTAGTATGACCAGGGTTTTGTGCAAATTATATCCTATTTTCACCCAAATTAGATTAGATTGTCCTCAAGCAAGGTTTTGAGTCTCTAAATAGTTTTAGGTTAATTTATCCAGTTTTGAGTCAAATAATGCACTTATAGCTATTTCTTTGTTTTCAGGTTAAGTAGAAGTTGAGAGAATAAAGAAACAGGGGATTCGCCTCGCGAGAGTTTTGCTCGCCTCGCGAACCTGAAAGCCAGTAGAATAGTGAAATTGACATCCTCTCTGGTTCGTCCCGCGACTACTCTTCTCGCCTCGCGACCACGAAGGCTGACTGTTCCAGGAAAATGCAAGGTTTCTGTGTTGCCTCGCGAAGACTTGACTCGCGTCGCGAGTAATCCATCCCTGAAGACCAAAAGTCAGCACGGTTTATGCATGTTAAAGGTCACGGCTGTGGCAGTTTCGAAGTTGAAGAGTCTCGCCTCGCGAGCATCCATTCGCCGCGCGAGCCTGGAAGTCAGAAAGCATCACGGTTGGCCCCTGATGTTCGTAACGGGCGTAATAAGAAGTCCCTTCCAATTCTCGCCTCGCGGAAGGTGTGTTCGCCTCGCAAGAATACCAAAGGTTGCAGACTGTTCACAAGAATCGCGTCGCGAGAGAGGCTTCGCCTCGCGAGTGGGCAAAATTCATGAATGTTATAAATAGCTGTCTGGGCCGATTATGAACAACTTTTGCTTCTCCAATGTTCTGTTTACATTTTGTTTGTGTGTTTTCATTTTTTTCATGGAGAACTAAATTTCATAGATTAATCTGTTGTAATTGATTTCTACCGTACTTGAGGTTCTGTAATCTCTGTTTTGTATGTTTTTCCCTTTTCAATGCCATATTATACATTTCTGTTTGTTTAATTCAGGAGTGTATAGTGTTGTGTTGATTCATTTCAGTGATGCTATGTTCCTATACTTAATCGCGTTTGTTTAATTCGCGTGTGTTATTCATGTTCATTTAGTTCATGAGGGCTTAACCCCGTTTGTTTAATTCGGGAATAGGAACTTGTATCCGTAGTAGCGATTTCGTTTGTTAATTGTCGCAACAACTGAAAGGGGAATAGTATCTGCTTAGGGCTTGGGATTGCATGAACCGATGATAGTTGTGAAATCAAGAACAATAGATTAATCGTTTTTGGCCATTTGATAACCTCTTTGAACTGCCTTGTTTTATTGCTCTGTTTGCATTGTTTCAATTTCTTTATTTGCATCCCAATCTAAACCCCCCCCCCCCCCCCCCCAAAAAAAACTGATTTTTGTGAGAAATAACACTTTAAGAGTCCTTGTGAGACGACATCCGAGTTGTCGCCCTAAACTACAGTTTTAAAACCCGCTCGTTCTTTTTGGCGCGTACGCGACAGTGCGACCAAAGGACATCGTCTGTAGATACGGGATCCCAGAGAGGATAATCACAGATAATGCTGCTAATCTTAATGGTACCGAGATTCAAAAGTTTTGCGATGGTTTCAAAATCAAACACCACAATTCTGTTCCTTATAGGCCTCAAATGAATGGGGCAGTTGAAGCAGCAAACAAAAATGTCAAGAAGATCATTGCCAAGATGGTTATAAACTATAAGGACTGGTACGAGATGCTGACATATGCTCTACATGCTTATCGTACTAATATACGATCGAGCACTGGGGCAACCCCTTTCTCTCTGGTGTACGGGATGGAGGTTGTCTCACCTATCGAAGTAGAACTCTCTTCGCTAAGAGTCTTGATGGAAGCAGATTTAGAAGAATCTGAGTGGGTGAAAACTCGGTATGAGCAGTTGAACATGATAGAAGAGAAAAGATTGGCAGCTATCTATCACGGGCAATTGTATCAAAGCAGAGTGGCAAAAGCTTTCAATAAAAGGGTTCGTCCTAGAGAATTTTGTGTGAGAGACCCGGTTTTAAAGAAAATCCTCCATAGTCAGGAGGATGCCCGAGGAAAATGGGCACCAAATTATGAAGGCCCTTATATTGTCAAACAAGCATTCTCAGGAGGAGCTTTGATTCTGTAAAACATGGATGGGGAAGAGTTACCAAGGCCAGTAAACTCTGACGTTGTGAAAAAGTTCTATGCTTGAAGGCCAGCTAGGTTGAAAACCCGAAAGGGCAACCTAGGCAAAAGTTAGGGCAAAAACACAATGAAAACAAAAGAAAAGAAAAGGCCCGCTAAGTTGAAAACCCGAAAGGGCAACATAGGCAAAAGTTAGGTCAAAGAAATCTTAGGCTGAAAACCTGCAAAGGCAGCCTAGGAGGAGGATGGGGTGCAACACTTCTGCAAGCACTCACCACACTGGTGTAATTTTATCCGACTGAGTATACTGGGGCAAAATTGTTAAGGAAGGATCGAAGAAGGTGTGTTTGAGGAATCAGAAACAGAAGCCAAGATCTGTGTCATCAAAAGGCTTTGGGGAATCAATTAAATGAAAATCAAAGGACCAATGCCGGGGCAAGTTTTATGTGATCCTCGTAAATTTCTTTACTTATCTTTGTTTTAAGATCTTCATTATCCCTTTCGTAATTCTGTTATTGTCTCTTAACAAACTAAATTCTAGTATTAAGGCAAGAGGTTTTTTTTTCTTCCACACTCACCTATCGTGTTCACCCTTATGTTTAATCACTATGGTCATGTCTCAATAAAAGTAAATATAAGTTTGATGGTATCATTTGATAATTCTAAATGGTAGCACCAATGAATGGTTTGAACCAAAAGGACTCAATACTTCAAAAGGTAGCATGCACTGGACGACAAAAGAATTATGCAATTAAGCTTGGGAGGACAAACATAACATCCAGAGTTCATCAGATTCTTGGGTGACCAATGTTGTTAAAAGAATGAGTGATGCCTCGTCCTAGAGTGGCCGGTGAACAAAGGTTTGGTTGGTGGAAGTTTTTCCATGGAGCATTTGGTTCTGCTGTCTTGAAAAGGAAAGGATTCCCTTTAGTTTCAAGTTACTGATTGAATTTTGTCGAGCTCTGAGGCTCACTGTATTTTTACTCTCTAGCTCTGAGGCTCGCTGCATTTTTATTTTATAGCTCTGAGGCTCGCTGCAATTTTATTTTCGAGCTCTAAGGCTCGCTGGATATTTAATTTTCTGTTGGACGAAGAGGTTCCGTCCATTGCATGTTTACTTTTCTGTTGGACGAGGAGGTTCTGTCCATTGCATGTTTACTTTTCTATTGGACGAAGAGGTTTCGTCCATTGTATGTTTACTTTTCTATTGGATGAGGAGGTTCCATCCATTGCATTTAATTTTCTGAGGTTCCGTCCATTGCATGTTTACTTTTCTGTTGGACGAGGAGGTTCCGTCCATTGTATGTTTACTTTTCTGTTGGATGAGGAGGTTCCGTCCATTGCATTTAATTTTCTGTTGGACGAGGAGGTTCCGTCCATTGCATGTTTACTTTTTTGTTGGACGAGGAGGTTTCGTCCATTGCATTTAATTTTCTGTTGGACGAAGAGGTTCCGTCCATTGCATGTTTACTTTTCTGTTGGACGAGGAGGTTCCGTCCATTGCATTTAATTTTCTGTTGGACGAAGAGGTTCCGTCCATTGCATGTTTACTGTTCTGTTGGACGAGGAGGTTCCGTCCATTGCATTTAATTTTCTGTTGGACGAAGAGGTTCCGTCCATTGCATACTTACTTTCCTGTTGGATGAGGGGGTTCCTTCCACTAAAATTTTATTTTCGAGCTCTGAGGCTCACTGCATTTTTATTTTCGAGCTCTGAGGCTCATTGCAATTTCGTTTTCGAGCTCTGAGGCTCATTGCAATTTTATTTTCGAGCTCTGAGGCTCATTGCATCTTTATTTTTCGAGCTCTGAGGCTCACTGCATTTTTTTTTCGAGCTATGAGGCTCGCTGCAATTTTATTTTCGAGTTCTGAGGCTCATTGCATTCTTATTTTCTAGCCCTGAGGCTCACTGCATCTTTGTTTTTCGAGCTCTGAGGCCCACTGCATTTTATTTTTGAGCTCTGAGGCTCACTTCAATTTTATGTTCAAGCTCTGAGGCTCACTGCATTTGAGCTCCAAGGCTCACAACAATTTTATTTTCAAACTGTAATATTTTCTTCTGAGCACAATGTGTGTTCATTTTTCTTTACTTGTTCATTACTACAATACATGAAAAGTCACGACTAATCATGTCTTCTAGTATGCAACAAGTAAAGAAGGGCAACAGTGAACACCCAATTTTGTCTGTCTTTTATTCTATTTTTATGATATTATGCTTCGAGGAGACTAATAATAGCAATAAGGAGAGAGATAAGAAAAAGAGAATAATAAAGAAAGGAAGGGGGCTCATAATTAATTTGCTGTTGGACGCGGTCCAGTCCAGTCCAATGCTGGACGAGGCCCAGTCCATTACATTCGTTGTTGGACGCGGTCCGGGCCCAATCGTTCCACTTCTTTGTTGGACGGGGAGGCTCTGTCCATCACTTTGGACTTGCTGTTGGACGGGGAGGCTCCGTCAATCACGTTGGACTTACCGTTGGAAGGGATGGTCCCATCCAGTCCTTTGCACTTGCTGTGCATGGGGAAGTACCGTCCATCTTGCTGTTGGACGGGGAGACCCCGTCCATCACATTTGCACTTGCTGTGGACGGGGAAGTCCCGTCCATCTTGATGTTGGACGAGGAGACCCCGTCCATCACATTTGCACTTGCTGTGGACGGGGAAGTCCCGTCCATCACTTTGGACTGGCTAATGGACGGGGTGGTCCCGTCCAGTCCATTACACTTGCTGTTGGACGGGGTGGTCCCGTCCAGTCCTTTGCACTTGCTATTGGTTGGGGTGGTCCCATTCATGGCTTTGCACTCATTTATCGACAGGGTGGTCCCGTCCATTGCTTTGCACTTGCCGTTGGATGGGGTGGTCCCATCCATTTCTTTGCACTTGCTAATGGACGGGGTGGTCCCGTCCATTGCTTTGTACTTGCCGTTGGACGGGGTGGCCCCGTCCGTTGCTTTGCACTTGTTGATGGACGGGGTGGTCCCGTCCATTGCTTTGCACTTGCTGATGGATGGGGTTGTCTCGTCCATTGCTTTGCAGTTGCTGATGGACGGGGTGGTCCCGTCCATTACTTTGCACTTGTAGATGGACTGGGTGGTCCCGTCCTTTGCTTTGCACTTGCAGTTGGACGGGGTGGTCCCGTCCTTTGCTTTGCACTTCATTGTTGGGCCGGGGTGGTCCCGTCCATTCCAACGCATTTACCTTTGAGTGCGTCCAGCCCATTAAATTTAATTTTCTGTTGGACGAGGAGGTCCGTCCCGTGTATATCTACTTTTGCATATCTAAGTTTCTGTTGGACGAAGAGACTCCGTCCACTGCAATTTTATTTTCAGGCTGAAGGCTGAAGAATGAAGGAAGAAGAAGAAGATAATGAAGTAATGACGAAGAAAAGAAGGAGAAAAGGGCAATCAACAAAAAGGTAAAGGAGATTGAGTTACTTGTCCTAACCCTAAAAATCCATCATACACATCAGACAAAGCCCCCCATCTCCTTTTTTTCAAACATGCAACCTTCACGATAAATCACCTCCTTCCTGCTGCTCACGCCGCCCCATCTGAACACACGCTACTGCTCCTCACGCCGCCCCATCTGAACACACGCTACTGCTACTCACGCCGCCCTATCTGGACACACACTATTTTTTCTCAGAAACCCCCTTGCACTTCCTCTACCCGTTGGTCCTTTTTCTCCCTCATCTCCTACCTCGTCTTAACATAGCAGCCCTACTCCTAACCCTAAAAAGCCATCATACACATCAAACAAAACCCCCATCTCCTTCTCTCTTTAAGCATGCAATCCTCACATCAAATCACCTCCTTTCCACTGCTCACGCCGCCCCCATATGAACACACGCTATTGCTGTTCACGCCGCCCCCCATCTGAACACACGCCATTGCTGCTCAGAACCGCCCAAGCCTTGGATTTCGTACAAACCGACCTCGAAGCCAATGGAGAAGAAGCAAGAAGCCCTCTCCTCTGTCTATAAAAGGAGAGGAAAAAGAGGAGAAAGGAGGATATATTTTGTTGGGAGGGACTTATGATCTGATATTTTCTTGGTGAGAAAAGAGGAAAATAAAGGGAGATTTTTATCTAACGTTTTCATTAGGAGGAAGAGAGATTAGAGATCTGAGTTTCCTTTCCTCTCCCTTATTATTAGAGTGGTTAAGAAGGAAGAGCCGAAGGAGCTAGTGAGATTGAATGTAAAGACTTCGATCTTGAAATCTTACCACTGGGAATAAACAAAATCATTCTTATTCTGCTCTCATTTGGTAACCCTTATTCTTTTCATTGATATTATTTATAAATTTCTCTTGACATTCTTATCTTTCTGTGACTCTGTTCACTAAATAAGTTAGTAAAACGTTTCACTTCTACATTTCATTTCTCTCCTATTTTCAAGAGGCAAAATTATTTATTTTACACAAAAATAGAAGATGATCACTTGATTAAAACAATCTTATTTCTTGGGTTGCCCTATGACAAGTGTCATGTTCAACCCTTTAGATTTTGAGGTTAGCCTGTGGACTCATGTGCCCTATTCAACCTCATTTAGTTTTAAACAAAATTTTCACAACTAAAGATGTTTTTCTTTAGAAAGAGATTTTGTGGTAATACAAATATTTTCAAAGTTACTAACAATTTACACAACTAATTTTGGGTAAACATTTTATGGATGTTCTAGGGTGCCGTGGGGTTAAGTCTCCATGCCTTCCTTAGACATAATTGACTCCCGAACCCATAGCTTTTTCTTAAAGGGGTTTTCAAACTTCCCTGAAACAAAATAAAGTTGGTGGTGACTCCATGTTTTCTCTCTAAAAGAAAAAAAAAAATAGTCTTTTTTTCTTGGTCGCTACAGTCCTAAAGTGGCCTTGGAATTGGTGGCAAGGATCCTTGCGATGTTGTTGGTTTTTAAAAATGTTGGCTTTCGATATTTATCAATTTCGTGGGGTACTCGATGGTGTGGCTAGGCTATGGGTGCGCGGCTTCTCGACTTTCGATGTGGATGGCCGTGTTGTTAGGTGATGCCTTCACGGGGGGAACCGAAGCACCTAGAGATGGGTGATCGTCCTCAAGTGGCCTTGGAAGGGATGGCAAACACCAGATCTCCTGAAGGCGCATCGGAAAGGATCCTTGCGATGTTGTTGGTTTTTAAAAATGTTGGCTATCGATATTTATTAATTTCGTAGGGTACTCGATGGTGTGGCGAGGCTGTGGGTGAGCGGCTTCTCGACTTTCGTTGTGGATGGACGTGGTATTAGGTGATGCCTTTGGGGGTGGAACCGAAGCACCAAGAGACGGGTGATCGTCCTGAAGTGGCCTTGGAAGTGGTGGCAAACACCGGATCGACTGAAGGCGCATCAGAAAGAATCCTTGCGATGTTGTCGGTTTTTAAAAATGTTGGCTTTCGATATTTATCAATTTCGTGGGGTACTCGATGGTGTGGCGAGGCTGTGGGTGCGCGTCTTCTCGACTTTCGTAGTGAATGACCGGGTTGTTAGGTGATGCCTTCCGGGGCGGAACCGAAGCACCAAGAGACGGGTGATCGTCCTGAAGTGGCCTTGGATGGGGTGGCAAACACCATATCGGCTGAAGGCGCATCGGAAAGGATCCTTGTCATGTTGTTGGTTTTTAAAAATGTTGGCTTTCGATATTTATCAATTTGGTGGGGTACTCGATGGTGTGGTGAGGCTGTGGGTGCGAGGCACCTCGGCCTTTTCTGTGGAAGGATGTGGTGTTAGGTGATGCCTTCCGTGGCGGAGCCGAAGCACCAAGTGACAGGTGATCGTCCTGAAGTGGCCTTGGAAGTGGTGGCATACACCGGATCGACTGAAGGCGCACTGGAAAGGATCCTGGCGATGTTCTTGGTTTTTAAAAATGTTGGCTTTTGATAGTTATCAATTTCGTGGGGTAGACGATCGTGTGGCGCGGCTGTGGGTGCACAGCTCCTCTACCTTGGTTGCGGATGGACGTGGTGTTAGGTGATGACTTGATTAGCCTTTGTCTCATCTAGTTCCCATCTAGAAAAGGAGTAGATTTTGTGCCTAATTGGGTGAGTCAACCTCGCTAATCTCACAAATTGGCCTTGTTTTGTTCCTAAGTTAGAATTTGATTCGTTTAATGCATTTTTAGTAGTTTTTAGTTTATTTTGAGTAGAATTACGCTTTTCGTTTCCTTTTATTGTTTCAGGTTAAAAGTGAAGCTCTTAGAGTCAAGGAAAATGAAGAAAACAGGGGAAAAGCAATGCTGGAAGTTTCGCCTCGCGAAACAGGATCTCGCCTCGCGAGCCTGAAGGCCTGACTGTGCCAGAGATGTCACCCTTTCTGTCTCGCCTCGCGAATCACCATCTCGCCTCACGAGTATTCAAACTCAAGATGGAGCCAAAACTGAATTTCGCCTCGCGAGAGCTTGCTCGCCCCGCGAGTAGGCGAGACCCAGAACCTCTATTTATAGGCTGATTTAGGGCAGATTGGAGACCTTTTGTTCACCACTTGTTTTAGATCGTTTTTATAGACGAATCCTTATTCTCTGGAGCTGTGTCTCCCTATGTTCTTTTCCTATTTGACAATTATGATGAACTCCAATTGTTTGTGCGTTGTTACAAGCATGAGGAACTAATTCCCTTGTCTAAGGGATCAATGAAACCACCCATGGCGGTGTAGAGTTCAATGTGATGTATGTTTCCCTACTTTACCTCAATTCATGTTTTTCAATTCTGAATTTATTGCGTTCATCGTAAGCATGCACGATTCACTAGTTAACGTGATGAGGCTTGATAGGCAACTCACGTTTAGAACTTGAATTGGGATCATTGATTGAATATTGCACGAGAGTGAGTAGGAGATCAGTGCAACCTTATAGGGAACAACATTTAATAGAGTTTGATGATTGGGTTATGAGACCGTAGCAAGTAATTAACTCAATCGTTGAATACGTCCTATTGAGCACGATAGTGTCATTAGGAGAATTTGGGGGTCCTGGTTGACATTGCAATTGAACTTAGGGAGGGTATCATCATCACTCGAGTACTATACATGATTGGGTAGGTGGATTTGTGACCTTAGATGTTTAATCCAGATTTTAATTCTTATCTTATCTTATCGCTACCTACTTTATCTCTAATTGATTTGTTGATTTAAAATGCGATCCTATTTTCTCTCTCTTCTCATCCACTTGATTTTACTTGGTCAAACGTATCGAATTTCTTGCAAATTTGTAGAATTGGTAGCCCAATCCCTGTGTCCGACCTTGACCGCGCTGTCGCCACGCGCCAAAAAGAACGAGCGATTATAAAATAATGCAGTATAGTGCGACAACTCGGATCGTCTCTCAAGGACTCTTTAGTTGTTGTTATTATTAACAGAAAAAGTTAGAAAAAGTTAGAACTGGGGGTTTTGAGATTTGAAACTAAATTAAGAAAACAAAACAATAAAAACAAAGCAGTTTAAGAAACTAGCAAATAAACAAAAGCGATTAACCTACTGTTCTCAGTTTCCCACTATCATTGGTTCATGCAAATCCTAAGCAGATACTAATCCCCTCCCGGTTGTAGCAACAATTAACAAACGAAAACCGCTACTACAGATGTATGTTCCTATTCCCGAAATAACAAACGGGGTTAAGCTCTCATGAACAAACGAACATGAATGAACACACGCGAAATAACAAACGCGATTATATATAGGAACATAGCATCACCGAAATGAAACAATACAACACTATATATTCCTGAAATAACAAACAGAAACATACAGCATGGTATTGAAAAGAGAAAAGCAAATGATCATGAAATACAGAACCTCAAATGTTAACAGAAACCAATTACAGTAGATTAATCTAGGAGACTAATTCTCCATTACAAAAGAAAGACAACAAACTAAAAGGAAAACAATAGCTAACAAGTTCAGAAACTAGCCAAAACTGGCTAATTCTGACTCTCTCCTCATTTCTGCCTAAGACTGCTTATATACACGTTTCTGGAGTCAGAGTACTCGCGAGGCGAAGCACTGCTCGCGAGGCGAATTACATGAAAGGTCTGCAACTCTTTGTCTTCTCGCGAGGCGAGCACATCATTCGCGAGGCGAACTATTCAGCTTCCAACTGTTACGCCCGTGGCATTCAACACGCCCAAACCGTGATGGCTTCTGATCTTCCAAGACTCGCGAGGCGAAGGAATGCTCGCGAGGCGAACGCTTCAACTTCAGAATTGCCACGGCTGTGATCTTCAACACGGGCAAGCCGTGATCGTCTCTGACTTTTTCATGGTTGCAATACTCGCGGGGCGAGAGATTATTCGCGGGGCGAGCGGCTCCAGATTTATTACTTTTTATTAACCTGAAAATAGAAAATAAAGTAAATAATTATTCAACTCTAAAACAACTAAATTAACATAAAAACAATTTACAGACTCAAAATACTACTTAGGAACAATCAAGTCTAATTTGGGTAAAAATGATATAAAATAAGCACAAAGCCAGGGTCTTTACTAGTTATAAAACCAGTCAAACAGAGGCTCATCAAAATACCCCAAACTTAAACTTTGCTTGTCCCCAAGCAAACTACACTCAAAAACTAAAAAAAAGACTCAAGACCTGGCAAGCTCAAAAGATTCAATCAACTTTTGCACAGATTTCAAGCAATTTTTCAAAAGAATTTTTTCTTTCAATGTTCCCCCCTTTCAGCAAAGTAATCCCCACATGCATTTATTCTAAACAATTGAGAAATTCATCATTCAAACAATCATCAATCTAAGCAGGGGATCTAAGTTACACACAAAAGGGAGATCACCAAAATCAAATAACTGCCTTCCTCACAAGGGAGATTTGTGTTTCATCGCTCAGTTTGTCAGGCTAACAACATTCACTCAATTTCACTTTTAAGAGCACTTCCCATAAATTTGATTTTCATCTCTAAATAGTTCCCACAGAAAATATACAAGCAACATCAGAAGGTCTTTTATGGGTTGTAATGGGGTCTGGCTAAGGGTAGGATATACAAAGGTACTAGGCTGAAGACCCTAGGAACTAAGAGAGCATGAACATTATTTACACTTTGAAATTCACTCAAGTTCCTTTCTTAATTTTTTTTTTTTTTTTTTTTTTTTTTTTACACTTCTGGGTGGCTACAGCCTTTTTATTTCTTTTTGGCATTTTTCCACTTTTATTTTTTTCTGTTTTTCTTTTCTTTTCTTTTTTTTTTTTTTATTATTTTTTTTTTTCACAATTTTTTTTTTTTTTTTACATAAATTTTTTTCTCAATCCCAAACAACATATTGCACCGGGTAGCCACCCCAAACTTAATTTCTTGCAACCAATTTCTCACTAAGCTTCCATGCTCTCCTAATCCTAAGATCGGGTTAACATGGTTTTTCAGATTTTAGCTTGTAACATAAGGTTATCAAGAATTAACAGGCTAATAGGCTCAATGGGGCTAACTAGGGAACATGCATTAAGGAAATGGTTATTTTTAGGCTAAGTAGCTATTTACAAAGAAAATGCCTAAATCATTTGAAGCAAACATATAATCATGCAAACCAAAAAGAGATTCAATCAAATCCAGGAAAGTGCAACTTGAAAAGTGATTTTCCACGATTTAAAACATGTTGGAGGCTCAAAACCTCACCTGGACATTTTTGCAAATTATTTGAAAGAGATTCTATCCCTAGTATGTGCTTCCTATCACCCCAAACTTATCATAAATCATGCCATCATAACAAAATCTCAAAGTTCAGTTTTCAATCATATGGAGATCAATTTTTCAAAATTTTTTTCAAGTCCTAGGGGGAAAACAGTCAACACTATCATGCAATCCATCTATGCAAAATCAATAAAATCCATCAAACTTGCCATAACCAAGACACAAACACAACTCCTGAGCTTCTCAAATTATTCAGGAGCTTTATTAGAAAACATAACAGAAAATAAAGCAAAGCAAAAGAAAATTAAAAAGAAGAAAGGGTTAAGAAAACTCATTGAAGGGCGGTTCCACCAGGATCCCACTGCCTGTAACATAAGTCCCACATGGTGGCCCAAGGACTGAAATTTGTTCCATGGTCTCCTAGCTTGCAGCTTTGATATGGAGGTGAGCACTTGATAACTATGATGACTTCGCCGAGTGCGGCGGACTTCTCACTTCCTCTCAGGTCACAGATGACCTCCTTCTCAATAAAGTCTCCCCAATAGAAGTGGGGCTCAACCTCTTGGATTGGCCATGGTGCAAAATCCAAGGGTGCAAAATCCATCACTGGTTCCTCAGGGGAAGGTGGCAAACAGTTAGCTGGGGTTACTGGTGCTGCTTCAACTTCTGCAGTGTCTTCATCCACTTGCACTAACAAATTTTTCACCGCTTATACACGCAGAAATTTCAAAGCACACACCAAACAAAGGTTAGAGTTAGTACATATATTACAAGAAAAATCTACAATGTCTGGAAATTCTTCAATCAATTCATCCACCCCATCAGTCTCAACACATTCAATTGTTTTACTTGAATCATCTACTCCCAAAGGTTCTTCTTTATCTTCAGGCACGGGGAGCAGAGCGTCCTCTTGATCCTCCCGATCTAAGTTTCTGAAACGGAACAAACCTGCAAAACGATCTGCATTTTCTATTTTTCCTGAAAAGTATAAACCTGTAAAACATTCAACACACAATGCGTTCCATCACAATAACAAGCATTAGGATCGGGGATTCAACACTAAATTCATCATCAACAGAAACATTATCATCAAAATTATCATCAAAAGTATTTTCGAAATAACCACTTTAGAATCAGTATGTTTCTCAAGAGGCTGTGGAGTTAGCATTGCAGCCGAGTTGACGGTAACTTGATTAATTAGAGCCCACAATCTCTGAGATTCAGCTTGGCTCCTCTGGTAGGCTTCAAGATTACTTGCCTCCATTGCCTCCATCCTCTTTTGAAATTCAAGATTGTATGCTTCCGTTTGTGCAGCCATTTGTTGTAGCATAGAAGCAATTTTATCCAAGGTGCTCTGTGAAGGTTCGGAAGGTGCAGAGGTGGTCACTTGGCTAGGATAGTATGGTGGTGGCTCATTAAAACTAGGATAATACATGCAAGGTGGTTCATAATAAACATTAGGCAAATATCCATACATGTAATTATCCATGGCAATCAAACAACCAGACAAGCAGACAAAACTAACTAGAAAAGAGAAATTTTTATATTTATTTATTTATTTATTTTTTTTTTTTTCTGCTAATAACAACAAACCAGAGTCCCCGGCAACGGCGCCAATTTTTGACCGCGCTGTCGCCACGCGCCAAAAAGAACGAGCGATTATAAAATAATGCAGTATAGTGCGACAACTCGGATCGTCTCTCAAGGACTCTTTAGTTGTTGTTATTATTAACAGAAAAAGTTAGAAAAAGTTAGAACTGGGGGTTTTGAGATTTGAAACTAAATTAAGAAAACAAAACAATAAAAACAAAGCAGTTTAAGAAACTAGCAAATAAACAAAAGCGATTAACCTACTGTTCTCAGTTTCCCACTATCATTGGTTCATGCAAATCCTAAGCAGATACTAATCCCCTCCCGGTTGTAGCAACAATTAACAAACGAAAACCGCTACTACAGATGTATGTTCCTATTCCCGAAATAACAAACGGGGTTAAGCTCTCATGAACAAACGAACATGAATGAACACACGCGAAATAACAAACGCGATTATATATAGGAACATAGCATCACCGAAATGAAACAATACAACACTATATATTCCTGAAATAACAAACAGAAACATACAGCATGGTATTGAAAAGAGAAAAGCAAATGATCATGAAATACAGTAACCTCAAATGTTAACGAAACCAATTACAGTAGATTAATCTAGGAGACTAATTCTCCATTACAAAAGAAAGACAACAAACTAAAAGGAAAACAATAGCTAACAAGTTCGAAACTAGCCAAAAGCGGCTAATTCGACTCTCTCCTCATTTCTGCCTAAGACCGCTTATATACACGTTTCGGAGTCGAGTACTCGCGAGGCGAAGCAATCGCTCGCGAGGCGAATTACATGAAAGGTCTGCAACTCTTTGTCTTCTCGCGAGGCGAAGCACATCATTCGCGAGGCGAACTCTTCAGCTTCCAACTGTTACGCCCGTGGCATTCAACACGCCCAAACCGTGATGGCTTCTGATCTTCCAATACTCGCGAGGCGAAGGATTGCTCGCGAGGCGAACGCTTCAACTTCAGAATTGCCACGGCTGTGATCTTCAACACGGGCAAGCCGTGATCGTCTCTGACTTTTTCATGGTTGCAATACTCGCGGGGCGAGAGATTATTCGCGGGGCGAGCGGCTCCAGATTTATTACTTTTTATTAACCTGAAAATAGAAAATAAAGTAAATAATTATTCAACTCTAAAACAACTAAATTAACATAAAAACAATTTACAGACTCAAAATACTACTTAGGAACAATCAAGTCTAATTTGGGTAAAAATGATATAAAATAAGCACAAAGCCAGGGTCTTTACTAGTTATAAAACCAGTCAAACAGAGGCTCATCAGACCTCGGTAATTACTTACCGTGTTTATTACTTACGACGACCCGACACACTTGCCGGTGACTCAACATGTTTTTGGCGCCGTTGCCAGGGATTGGCACAACCAATTTTCCTAATTTTTGGGAAGTTTGATTATTTGGTTAAGCTATTTTCATTTTTATTCTCTGTTATTTATTAACTATTATTTCTCTCTACTTCTTTGATTCCACTTGGTCTTGCCTAGTTTTTGTATGCGAGATACCCTTTCACAAGAGGACTTGCTATTTGATTCGGAGATCACCAGGACCGAGAAGCGATTAAGGAAAGAAGCCAGAGAACGAAAGAGACTTGAAGCAATTAATTTTGTGGGGATGGCCGAAGCAAACCCTCCTCCTCCTCCTCTTTACAAGCCTCTCTTCGAGTACAATCTACCAAATTTGGATGATTGTGCTTCTTCTATCGTGAGGGGCAACCTCAATACAGATTCCATCAGAGTGGAAGGATATGTCACAGCCCATATCCATGAGAATAAATTTGATGGGGGTGGCAAACAAGACCCTCATAGACACATCACTTACTTCCTTGAAGTTTGTGACATGCAGAAGACAAGAGGAGTTTCTCAAGATGAGTTTCGCTTGCGGCTATTCCCGCTATCTCTTAGGGATACCGCTCGCGATTGGTTTTACAGCTTGGATCGCAACAGTATCATAACAAAGGAGCAAATGGCCCAAAAGTTCCTCACTAAATATTTTCCTCCTTAGAAAGTGGCACAAGCAAGAGTAGCCGTCACATCTTTCAAGCAGACAGAAGATGAATCTTATAATGAAGCTTGTGAGAGGTATAATGTGCTCTTGAGAAGATGTCCTTCGGCCTTCTTTGACCCGGTCTCCAAGGTTCAACATTTCTTTAACGTGTTAAGGGGGCGCTACCAGATGAATTGTGATGCCGCATCGGGCGGTTGTTTTTCTTATTTATCAGCTGAGGATGGATGGACGTTATTGGAGAAGATGTCAAACAATAATTACAACCGTGGTAGGGAAACCTCAAGTGGAGTCAGTTTTGAAACAATAGAAGCCATTCTAGATCAAAATAAACTATTGAAGATGAAAAATGCGGCATTGTCTGGGAACAAAAAGGTTAATGTGATACACGAAGGAATGCCTCCGGGTTGTGATAATTGTAATGGAGATCATGACATTCAGAGTTGTCCGTTCAACTTATCTCAAGAACATGTGGACTCATGCCACAATTTATATGACAGCGTGCCCCAGAACAACTATCAGAGGAACAGACAGAATGATTACAGTCAGAATCAGAATAGGGGTTATATGAGGAGAGACCATCCGGGTTTCGCTTGGAGTAATGCTAGTGGTGGTCTAGCTGGGCAACAACAACCTCAACAGAATCAGAAGCCAAACTATGGAATCCATCCACGCAATACTCAACAGGCTTTTCCAGGGCCTAATCAATTGCAAACAACAGATGGTGGAAGGCAACCTTGGGAGTTGGCTATAGAAAAGACGAATGTGGAAATTGAGAAGTTGTCAATCAATACAAGCACAACCATTGACAAGTTGGCAACTCAAACAGGGTCGACAATTCAGAATCTAGAGACGCAGATGGCTCAGCTCGCAAAGCAACTAAATGAGCGTCTCCCAGTCACTTTCCCAGGTGATACCTTGAACAACCCTAAGAACCAATGCAATGTCGTAGCAACTAGAAGCGGTAGGGTGTTGGCATCTAACAGGGGTGCAACTAGTTCTTAGGAAGCTGAGGCCTCGGAACAACCACATGTTGAGGAAGAGCAACCTAAGAAAGAGGAGTTGGCAAGTGACAAGGCACCGGAGCAAGGGGGAAGGTTAAAACTTGTAGATTAAGAGTTCTGAAGAAAGAAGTGGGTTGAACCCAAAGACCTCCCACCCTTCATGAAGGTACCATATCCTAAAAGATTGAAGAAACCTCTACAAGATAAACAGTTCAATAAATTCCTTGATGTCTTCCGCAAACTTCAAATTAACATTCCATTTGCGGAAGCCTTGGAACAATTGCCATCTTATGCCCGGTTTATGAAGGAGCTTCTCTCCAAGAAGAGGAAAATAGTGGATGAGGAAAAGGTTGCTTTGGCCGAGGAGTGTAGTGCCATTCTTCAAAGAAAACTACCTCCAAAGTTGAAGGATCCCGGTTCTTTTTCTATACCATGCACCATTGGGGAGATGACTCTAGGAAAGGCATTGTGTGATCTAGGGGCAAGCATCAACTTGATGCCCCTCTCTATGATGAAGAAGTTGGGGATCAAAGAAGCCAAAGATACACGGATGTCACTCCAACTAGCCGATCGTTCTATAAAATATCCTTATGGGGTGGTCAAAGATTTGTTAGTGAAGGTGAACAAGTTCGTATTTCCGGCGTATTTTGTGGTGCTTGATATGGATGAAGACGCCGAGATCCCTCTCATATTGGGTAGGCCCTTCTTGGACATTGGCCGTGCTTTGATAGATGTGCAATGATGTGTCGTCGCGCGTATGCACGCGCGCTCGTGCGTATCCGGCAAGTGTACCGGACTGCCGTCAAGTAATAAAAGATATCGAACCCACAGAGACTGTGTTCCCGAATCGCAATTAAATTCTAATCGATTAGATCTGGACTTTGTAAAAGGATTTTTATGTTTTGAGTGAAAAGGATTTTTGAATTCGAAATTAAAAGATAGATGAGCAGAAAAACAAATCTTTTTGGGGTTTTCGATTTAAATGGATTCCTAGGGATTTGGGTTACCTTTGAGGCTGTTTATGTTGCTAACAGATTTACCTTTGTTGATTACCGAAATTGTCTTGAAGGCGAGTTTATCCTCTGATAGCTTAAGCTCCCTCTCGGGTTACAAAAGCCGTGCCCAATTGACCCGACCCCTACTCTCGTGGTAGTCGATCCCAGATTGGACCCTTTGCGTTCCGTGACAACTCGTTGCTCCTCGAGGGACGGCTTCTAACTCTCGTGATTTCAGTCCCAAGTCTGACTTCTATAGGTTCGACACCCAAGTTCACCGCTAGGTTCCTCCTTGAAATGTCTCAGTCATGCAAATAACCTAAGTTCACCGCTAGGTTCCTCCTTGGATCACTCACATCTCACAAACCAGTGGCTGCCGGGCTTTACGAGTGAAACACCCTAGAAATCCTAAGTTCACCGCTAGGTTCCTCCTTAGAACGTCTACGTCACGTAAATAAACGGTTGCCGAAATTTATGAGTGATTAACACACTAGAAATCAGATCTAAAGCAAATCGTAATTAACAAAGATTTTACATCAAATTAACATCATTTACAAACCTCGGGCAGAGCCCTAGTCCCTAGAAACAAACTACTACTCCAGTCTTGCCATGGAGATGACAAGCTGGGTTGACAACATAGTGAAAATCAGAAAAAGAGAAAAGAGGAGAAGAAGAGATCCATGCCTAGAGTAGTAGCCCCAATGTTTTGTGTTCTCTCCAATGTCTATCCTCCTCTGTATCTGATGCCTTGGTCCATATTTATAGAAATGGGGAAGTTAGAGTCCCAAACCAACTCAAAATCTGATCTATTTCGGTTTCTTCAGGTCCAAGTAATGCGCGTCACGGCCGTGATGGCCATCACGGCCAGGCCGTGACGGTCTCTGCCTCTGCCAATTCTGGAAAATTCAATTTCTCGCGACGCGAGATGTGTCTCGCGACGCGAGCCCTCTGCTTCATGGCCGTGAAGAATTTCACGGCTGGGCCGTGATGTGCTCTGACTTTTGGTGGTTTTGGGTCACGGCCGTGATGGCTATCACGGCCAGGCCGTGACAGACTCTGACTGCATGCTTTCTTCTTTTTCAGTTTTGCTCGATCATGGCCGTGATGGGCATCACGGCTAGGCCTTGATGGGCTCTGTTTGGCTCATTTTCTTCAGTTTTAAAGCTCCATCTTCATCCAAACTTCATCATGGTTGATCTTGAGCAATTTACCCTTGATATCTGCAAAACAACACACGAAAACCGCCTTACCCGTTCCAAAGGAAAATTAACCTAAAATCTAATAAAAATATGCCTAAACTACATGAAAATGCATGCAAAATGATGGACAAAGATGAGGTGGAATCACACTCATCAAATCACCCCAAGCTTAAAACTTTGCTTGTCCTCAAGCAATTACTCTGGCCATAAGATATATCAATCAAAGTATGGATAGTGAACCAAGAACCCTAGAAGCTAATCCAAGTAATAGGCATTTTTAATAAGCACTCAATAGATAATCAATTTCTAGTCCAATTAGAAGCTTAGGTTCTTCAAGTTCATATCCTCACTGATTTGGGCACTCAACTCACCTCACTCAAGTGTTTTAGGGTTTATCGACAATTCACTCCATTTCCTCAAGGAAAGTATTTTACCATAGGCTTGACTATTAACCAAATCTCTACTTTATTTAAGAAAACACTTAAGAATCAAGAGGTCTTTTCCTTTGGTTATAATGTGGCCATGGGATTTATTGTAAGGTGGGAAAATCAAGGAAAGGGAATTTCAAGAAGGCTAGACAGATTATCAAACATTACAAAGCATGACACCTTCTAAAATACCCCTTTTTGGGCTTTGGTTTACATTTCCACCTTTCTTCCTTCTATATTTTTTTCTTTCTTTTTCTTTTTTCTTTTCTCACTTTCTTTGTCATCCCCCTCTCCATTTTTTTTTCTGTTTATTTCATTTTTATTTGTTTGGAGAAGGGGAGATTTATAGCTCAAGAGAAATATTTTCATCCCATTCTTTTTCAAACTACCATTTTGCCCCTTTTTGTAATACTTTAAAAGGTGCCATACCAAGCATTATTTATCAAATTAATTCATGGTACCAAGAAAAGTATTTTATCTTTAGGCTCAAAATTGGGCAACTAAGGGGTAGCATTTATCATTCAAAGCTCGGGAGGCCAGAAAAATACCTAGTGCCTCAATCATCTCCAAAAATGTTTTCAAAAATTTTTAAGTTTTGAAATGGTTTCAAGTCAAGTTCTAGAAAATACAGTCCATGAGGAATTAAATCACTCTATCACAAGAAATGGGGTAGATTTAGTGAATACCCCTTTTGGCTCAAAATCTTACATTTAGTAGTTCAAAAATCAGTGAGGTACACAAGTTTAAGGAACCACATGCTAATTATCAACTATCAAATGACTATCTCAAGAAATTTCATTTTTAGCCATATCACAAGAATAATGAAAAATTGGGTTCAAAATTCACTATCTCAATTCATTTGGCTCCAAGTTCTCACAATCGGATGCATGTTCTAAGTGAGGGGCAATCTAAAGAATGTGATCATACCAATCTATGCCTATGTGAATGCAATATGAATGCAACAATGCAAATGCAAAAATAAATACCCCTACCCCAAGCTTGATTACTTACATTGTCTCCAATGTAAATAATCAAGTCGGAGAGAGGAGAAAAATGGAACAACTTACCGAGTCGGTCGCGGGTGTTGGCTCACATTCCAGTCAAAACTTGGGTAGAAATTTTATCACGGCCGTGAGGCTCATCACGGCTAGGCCGTGATCGTTTCTGGTCCTCAGGAGTTGCCCTGTCACGGCCGTGATCTACATCACGGCTAGGCCGTGATGCTCTCTGGCTTTGGCATCCTACTCATCACGCCCGTGATGGTTGTCACGGCTAGGCCGTGATCCTTTCTGTGCTCTTGTATAGCTTATCACGGCCGTGACCACTGTCACGGCCAGGGCGTGATGGCCTCTGACTTTATCTTTTTTTATGCTCTTCTTCTCTTTCTCAACCTGAAAACACTAGACAAACCTATTAATGATATTTTTGCCTCTTGATCTTCTCAAATTATTCAAGAGGTGAATTCAAAAACAAAACGAAAGGAAAAAGGGAAAGAAAACTTGGGTTGCCTCCCAAGAAGCGCTTATTTATGGTCTTAAGCTTGACCATACTTCCTTCAATCAACCGGGGTCGGCTGGGCGTAGATGTGCAGGCACACTTTTCTTCCAAGGAGCTCCTTCAAATAGCCGTTTCTGCTCATACGGCCAATAATGCTTCCGCTTTGCTCTTTTCTCTCGGAGCTTCCTAGCCTTCCTTCCTCCCGGCGGAAGTTTTGTTTCCGTATGGACAGCAACTCCAATTCCATCACTGCTGGGTGCATCATTAGCCATGCATACCTTCGGAGTTGCTTCCATGTTCAGTTCTTCTTTTGCCACTGGAGACGTTGTATCAATTCTGCACACATGGCTCTCAAAAGGAGGGTTGTTATAAGAGTTAGTCAGTTGAAAATCGATCCTACCTTCCTCTACAGTTAGAGAGAGCTTCCCATTCCTTACGTCTATTACTGCTCCAGCAGTTGCCAAGAATGGCCTTCCTAAAATGATGGGGAATTCAGAATTCCCTTTCATGTCTAATACCAGGAAGTCGGTAGGGATGAAGAATTTCCCTACCTTCACAAGAACATTCTCTAGTATGCCTAGAGGAGTCCTAGTTGAGCCATCCGCAAATTGTAAGGAGAATTTGAATGGTCTCAACTCTTTGCTTCCCAACCTTTCCATGATAGTGAGGGACATCAAGCTCGTGCTAGCCCCTAAGTCACATAAGGCTTGGTCAATTTGCACTTGTTCGATCGAGCAAGCAATGGAGAAACTACCTGGGTCTTTCAGTTTAGTAGGTATTTTAGTCTCCACATCTACTTGCTTTTTCCTGACCAACCTCTGTGGGAAAGGTATCGGGGGTTGGTACGGTGGTGGAGGGACATATTTTGGTTCTGGCTCTTCTTTTTCGCTCGTGTCCTCCTCCGGTTCCACGTCCATTTCAGCTACCCCCACCCCAAGCTTATCATCCCTCAAGTGTATGACATTGCAATGCTCATTGGGATTTGCTTCGGGTTGCCCCGGGAATGTACCCTTAGGTCTCGAGTACGTGATGGCTTGTTGGGCAATCTGGGTTTCTAGCATCTTGTTATGAGTTGCTAAGTTGTCTACCTTAGATGCTAGCTCCTTTATTGCTTCACTCACTGCCCTTCCTTGTTGTCTAAACTCCTCATTCTGTTTTGTCTGAGTTTCAACAAAACTTTCAAATAAAGTCTCGAGTTTAGATCTTTGTACCTGAGGATACCCCGGTGCTGCTCTCTTATTACCTTGACCCTCTTGGAACTCATGGTTGAGCGTGTTGCTGTAGTTGCCGTAGGAGAGGTAAGGGTTGTTCCTTCTTTGGTTGTAGGGATTTGGGGGAGCATAGTTGAGCAGCTTCGGTTTCGTATCGTAGAAGTTGTTACAAGAGTTCACTTGTTCACCCGAAGCGCCGGATCCATGTGGGCATCCCATCATGTCATGTCCCTGCATTCCACAAATCTCACAAACAAGGTTAGTAGCACCTAATGTACTCACATTAGCTCTTTCAATCTTATCTAATCGTTTATTTAGTGAGTCAAATTTAGAAATAATCAGATCAATGCTACTTACTTCGAACTTACCCCCCGAAATCTTGTTCGGGTTATTACCTCTTTCGGATCCCCATTGGTGGTAGTTGGTGGCGACATTCTCGATGATATTGAATGCCTCAGTGAGAGGCCTATTCATAAACGCTCCACCGGCTGCAGAATATAGTGACACCTTCGAAGAGTAGTCTAATCCGTTATAGAAGGTGTGCACTATTAACCACCTCTCGAGTCCGTGATGTGGGCACGACTCCAGCAGTCCCTTGTATCGATCCCAAGCTTCCGATAATGATTCTCCGTCTTTCTGGAAGAAGCCGGTGATCTGGGTTCTTATGTAGGCCGTCTTGGATGGAGGGAAGAATTTCTCCAAGAACGCCTGTTCCAGTTGGTCCCAAGTGGTCAAAGTGTTAGCGGGGATTTGCTTAAGCCAGGCCTTCGCCTTTCCAGTGAGAGATGAGGGGAACAATCTCAAACGCACAACATCGACTGAGGCTCCATGAATCCGGATTGCATCGGTGAACTCTAAAAATGTCTCTATGTGATCGGTCGGGTCCTCCGAAGGCAATCCTCCGAATTGATGTTGCCTAATCATGTTGATTAGCATGGGCGGTATGGTATAGTTCTCCGCCTCAATCTCCGGCCTTGCAATCCCAGTTCGCAAGCCTCTCGCATTTGGGGCTGCGTAATCCTTCAAAGGTTTTGTATCCGGTTGATTCGCCATGAGTGGAACGGAACTCAACCTTTCTCCCTCTCTTTGTAGTCTTCTTCGTCTGTGGAAGGTCCTCTCGATCTCCGGATCAATCTCACTAAGGCTCCCAATACTTAGGGATCTTTGCATATAACACACAGAGAGATGGATACAATAGAAGGAAAAGAATTTTTTTGATATTTTTTTTTTTAATTTCAGAAATAAAAAATCAAATAAAAAGAAAAGGGTCCAGAAAAATCAATTCAAAATTTGAATTGAGATTCAAAATGGCACAGTCCCCGGCAACGGCGCCAAAAACTTGATGTGTCGTCGCGCGTATGCACGCGCGCTCGTGCGTATCCGGCAAGTGTACCGGACTGCCGTCAAGTAATAAAAGATATCGAACCCACAGAGACTGTGTTCCTGAATCGCAATTAAATTCTAATTGATTAGATCTGGACTTTGTAAAAGGATTTTTATGTTTTGAGTGAAAAGGATTTTTGAATTCGAAATTAAAAGATAGATGAGCAGAAAAACAAATCTTTTTGGGGTTTTCGATTTAAATGGATTCCTAGGGATTTGGGTTACCTTTGAGGCTGTTTATGTTGCTAACAGATTTACCTTTGTTGATTACCGAAATTGCCTTGAAGGCGAGTTTATCCTCTGATAGCTTAAGCTCCCTCTCGGGTTACAAAAGCCGTGCCCAATTGACCCGACCCCTACTCTCGTGGTAGTCGATCCCAGATTGGACCCTTTGCGTTCCGTGACAACTTGTTGCTCCTCTAGGGACGGCTTCTAACTCTCGTCATTTCAGTCCCAAGTCTGACTTCTATAGGTCCGACACCCAAGTTCACCGCTAGGTTCCTCCTTGAAATGTCTCAGTCATGCAAATAACCTAAGTTCACCGCTAGGTTCCTCCTTGGATCACTCACATCTCACAAACCAGTGGCTGCCGGGCTTTACGAGTGAAACACCCTAGAAATCCTAAGTTCACCGCTAGGTTCCTCCTTAGAACGTCTACGTCACGTAAATAAACGGTTGCCGAAATTTATGAGTGATTAACACACTAGAAATCAGATCTAAAGCAAATCGTAATTAACAAAGATTTTACATCAAATTAACATCATTTACAAACCTCGGGCAGAGCCCTAGTCCCTAGAAACAAACTACTACTCCAGTCTTGCCATGGAGATGACAAGCTGGGTTGACAACATAGTGAAAATCAGAAAAAGAGAAAAGAGGAGAAGAAGAGATCTATGCCTAGAGTAGTAGCCCCAATGTTTTGTGTTCTCTCCAATGTCTATCCTCCTCTGTATCTGATGCCTTGGTCCATATTTATAGAAATGGGGAAGTTAGAGTCCCAAACCAACTCAAAATCTGATCTATTTCGGTTTCTTCAGGTCCAAGTAATGCGCGTCACGGCCGTGATGGCCATCACGGCCAGGCCGTGACGGTCTCTGCCTCTGCCAATTCTGGAAAATTCAATTTCTCGCGACGTGAGATATGTCTCGCGACGCGAGCCCTCTGCTTCATGGCCGTGAAGAATTTCACGGCTGGGCCGTGATGTGCTCTGACTTTTGGTGGTTTTGGGTCACGGCCGTGATGGCTATCACGGCCAGGCCGTGACAGACTCTGACTTCAGCCTTTCTTCTTTTTTCAGTTTTGCTCGATCATGGCCGTGATGGGCATCACGGCTAGGCCGTGATGGGCTCTGTTTGGCTCATTTTCTTCAGTTTTAAAGCTCCATCTTCATCCAAACTTCATCATGGTTGATCTTGAGCAATTTACCCTTGATATCTGCAAAACAACACACGAAAACCGCCTTACCCGTTCCAAAGGAAAATTAACCTAAAATCTAATAAAAATATGCCTAAACTACATGAAAATGCATGCAAAATGATGGAAAAAGATGAGGTGGAATCACACTCATCATGCAACAAGGGAAACTCACCCTAAGGGTGCAAGATGAGAATGTAGTCTTCAATGTCTTTGAAGCAATGAAGCACCCCGCTGAGAGGTCGGATGTGTATCGAGTGGATATGGTGGACTCAATTGTCAAGGCAAAGGCCACTAGAGAAGCCTATGGGTCTTCACTTGCACAAGTGTTGGCAGAATCCCATGATGATGATAGTGAGGAAGAAGACCCTTTGGGGGATGAGGACTATCTTGAGTGCTTAAAAAACATGGAAGCCTTACTGAGTCTCCCAAAAGATGAATGTGCAAAGGAAAAGCTCAACAACGAAGGAATGGAAGAATATAACAAAGCACCGGAGTTGAAGCAACTCCCAACCCACTTAAGGTATGCATTCTTGGGGGAGAAGGGACAACATCAGGTAATCATTAGCAATGCCTTGAAAAAGGATGAAGAAGAAAAGCTATTGAGAGTTCTTAGGGAACACAAATCCGCCATTGGGTGGAAGATTTCGGACCTAAAAGGTATAAGCCCTTCCTTATGCATGCATAAGATTTTGATGGAGGATGATTATAAGCCGGTGGTTCAACCACAAAGACGGTTAAATCCCATCATTAAAAAAGTTGTGCGTAAGGAAGTGATTAAACTTTTAGATACCGGAATCATCTATCCAATCTCGGATAGCAATTGGGTTAGTCCAATTAATGTGGTCCCAAAGAAAGGTGGCACAACCGTGGTGGTCAATGAAAGCAATGAATTGATCCCAACAAGGACCATCACGGGGTGGAGAGTATGTATCGATAATAGAAGGCTAAATGAGGCAACAAGGAAAAATCACTTCCCTCTTCCCTTCATTGATCAAATGACTGAAAGGTTAGCCGGATATGAGTACTATTGTTTCTTAGACGGTTACTCCGGCTATAATCAAATTGTGGTGGATCCTCAAGACCAAGAGAAGACGGCCCTTCACTTGTCCCTATGGAGTCTTTTCCTATAGGAGGATGCCCTTTGGATTGTGCAACGCTCCTGCTACTTTCCAAAGATGCATGCTTTATATTTTCTCGGACATGGTGGAGAAATGCATTGAGGTGTTCATGGATGACTTCTCAGTCTTTGGGACCTCTTATGACAATCGCTTGAAGAACTTGACTTTGGTTCTTAAAAGGTTCCAAGAGACTAACCTTGTGCTCAATTGGGAGAAATGCCACTTCATGGTCAAGGAAGGTATAGTCTTGGGGCACAAAATCTCCCAAAGGGGGATTGAGGTTGATAAAGCCAAGATTGAGTTGATTGAGAAGCTTCCCTCACAAACCAATGTAAAGGGGGTTAGGAGTTTCTTAGTTCATGCCGGGTTCTACCGGAGATTCATCAAGGACTTCTCCAAAATCGCAAAGCCGCTTTGTGACCTTCTTGCGAAGGATGTATCCTTTGAGTTTAATGCTTCTTGTTTAAATGATTTCACTATTTTGAAAAATATGCTTGTCACCGCACCCATAATCACTGCACCTAATTGGAATTTACCATTTGAAATCATGTGTGATGCTAGTGATTATGCGGTGGGGGCTGTTTTGGGACAAATGGTGGAAAAGTTAGCTCATGTCATTTATTATGCAAGTAAAGTTTTGAATGAGGCACAAGCTAATTATTCCACCACTGAAAAGGAACTACTTGGTGTGGTTTTTGCTTTAGATAAGTTTAGATCCTATATTATGGGGTCTAAGATTGTTGTTTTCACCGATCATGCGGCCATAAAACACTTGATGACAAAACAAGAGGACAAACCTAGATTAATTCGGTGGATTCTTCTTTTGCAGGAATTTGATCTAGAGATTAAGGACAGGAAGGGATCTGACAATGGTGTGGCGGACCACTTATCTAGGTTGGTCAATCCCGACACCGAGGAGGAATTGTTAGACATGAAGGAAGAATTTCCTGATGAAAAACTATTTGCACTCATTGAAAATTCCCCTCCTGGGTTCGCGGACATGGCCAATTTCAAATCTTCAAATGTGGTTCCGCAAGGTTGGACTAATCAACAAAGGAAGAAGTTCTTCTCGGATGCAAAGTATTATGTGTGGGAGGACCCCTATCTTTTCAAGAAATGCTCGGATGGGATCCTAAGAAGGTGCATTCCCCATGACCAAATCGAAAACGTGTTGTGGTATTGTCATAGCTTGGATTATGGTGGTCATTATGGGGGAAAAAAGACCGCAGAAAAAATCCTCCAAAGCGGGTTTTATTGGCCAACGCTCTTCAAGGATGCCCACACCTTTGTTGAGAACTGTGATCATTGCCAAAGAGTTGGCAACATCTCTAAGCGGCATGAACTCCCCTTGAATTTCATGCTTGAAGTAGAGCTCTTTGATGTGTGGGGGATAGATTTCATGGGACCATTCCCACCATCTTTCTCCTATCAATACATTTTAGTGGCGGTGGACTACGTGTCAAAGTGGGTAGAAGCAATCCAACAACTACGGATGATGCGCGGGTAGTCATGGAATTCCTAAGGCGCAATATCTTCTCGAGGTTTGGGGTTCCTAGAGTGTTGATTAGTGATGGGGGATCCCACTTTTGCAACAATCAAATGCAAAAGCTTCTTGAGAAGTATGGGGTAGAGCATAGGGTCTCTACTCCTTATCATCCCCAAATAAATGGGCAAGCAGATGTATCCAACCGTGAGTTGAAGCGTATTCTTGAGAAAACCGTCAACTCCTCACGGAAGGATTGGTCAAAAAGGTTAGATGATGCTTTATGGGCTTATAGGACCGCCTTCAAGACTCCAATTGGAAGGTCTCCTTACAATTTGGTGTTTGGAAAGGCATGCCACTTGCTGGTGGAATTGGAGGAAAAGTCTTATTGGGCAATTCGAGAACTCAACTTTGATTTGACGAAGACCGGTGAAAAAGGCTTTTGGACTTAAATGAGTTGTCCGAGATCCGCATGCAAGCATATGAAAATGCAAGAATCTACAAAGAGCGGACTAAGGCATTACATGACAAGCACATCTTGCCTAGGAGGTTTGAGCCCGGACAAATGGTACTTCATTATAATTCAAGGTTGAGACTCTTTCCTGGAAAGCTAAAATCAAGGTGGTCGGGACCATTCAAGGTCCTCCAAGTTTTTCCACACGGAGCAGTAGAATTAGAAGGGGCCTCTGGCAACTTCAAGGTAAATGGGCAAAGGCTAAAGCATTATCATGGGGAATCAATCCCAAATGGCAAGCAAGTTCTTCTTCTGGATTAACCCTTAGGGGTGACTTGAGTCAGGATCGGGACGTTAAACAAGCGCTACTTGGGAGGCAACCCAAGCGAGATATCCTTTATTATTTTTTTAGTTTCTGTCATTTTCTCTTCTGAAAAAAAAAACAAGGTTCACCCCGCGAATCCATAGTGGCCTCGCAAGACAGAAGCCCTGAATCTCAGAGGCTTGCTCACGCTTCTGTCTCGCGTCGCGAGGGCCACTTTCGTCTCGCGAATCTGGGTATCATCAACTTTGGAATTCCAGATTCGCCTCACGCGCTATTACTCGCCTCGCGACTCTGGAAAGTTAATGGGCAGCGCTTGAAGCTATTCCATGAGAGCTTGGTGCCTGAGGATGCAACCGTAGAAGAGCTTTCCTTGGAAGCGCCCACTTACACTACAACTTGATCAGGGAGAACCTTCTCCTTTCCCTCACTCTTATTTTATATTTACGTTCTTTCATTGAGGACAATGTATGCCTTAAGTATGGGGGAGGGAACCAATTACTTTGTTTTTTTTTCTTTCCCTTTTTCCATTTGTTTTTGAATTTCTCTCTTGAATAATTTGAGAAGATAGAGTTTGTGTGTGAGTGTTGTGTCGGCAAGCTTGGTGGATTTTAATTAAATTTAGCATAGATTGACTGCATGAATTATGTTGACCGTTGATGATTTCCCCCTAGGTTCTGAAAATCGAAAAGTTGATCCCCATGTGAAAAATTGAAAATTAAACTTTGAGAAAGTTTATTGTGATTGCTTGATTTATGACAAGTTTGGGGTGAAGGGGTGCACACACTAGGAATTGTATCTCGGTCAAACAATTTGCAAAAATGTCCAGGTGAGAAATTTGAGCCTCCAACATGTTCTTAATTGTGTGAATCGCTTTTAAGATGCACTTTCTTGGATTTGCTTGAATCTGTGCATGGTTTGCATATTTATATGTTGCATCGAATGATCTAGGCAATTTTTATTTGAAATAACTACTTGGCCATAATTTGAACCAACCTTGATGAATGATCCCTAGTTAGCCACATTGAGCGTAGAAGCCTATTGTTCTTGATGACCTTACATTACAAGCCATTAATTTAGAAAAACCATGATTTTCCCCTATCCTAGGATTTACGAGAGCATGGAATTTTAGCTTTGTGAGTGTTGTTATGGAACTAAGTTTGGGGTGGCTACAAGTTCATGAATCATAGTTGAGAAAAAGAAAAGCAAAATTAAAGGCTGAGGGCTTGAAAAAAATGTGATGAAAAGTATTGAATATATGCCAAAAAGGGCAAGGCGAAAAAGTATAAAAAGGAAGAGGTTTGTAGCCACCCAATGCAAGGAATAGAATAATAATATGAGAGTAAATTCAATTGTTGCAATGCTAGTTTCATGCTCTCATTGATCCTAGGGACTAAGCATATATCCTTTGAATATCTTACCTTGAGCCAGGCCTCATTACAACCTATGAAAGACCTTTTGATGATGCATGCATGTTTGAGTGAAAAGTTGGTAGCTTAGACAAATTGAGCGAATGAGTGAAATATTAAATGAACTTGTGAGGAAGGAAATTGTTTGAATTTGGTGATCTCCCTTTTGTGTGTCACTTGGATCCTCAACTCAGATTACTGATTGCATGAATGATGGAATTCTCAATTGTTTAAAGTAAATGAATGTGGGGATTACATTGTTGCAAAGGGGGAAAAATTGATTGAATCCTTTAAGCTTGCCAAGTGTTGAATCTTTTTGAGTTTAAGTTTGTTTGGGGACAAGCAAGGTTTAAGTTTGGGGTGTTTTGATAAGCCTCTGGCTCATCTAGTTTTCAGCTAGAAAAATGGTAGATTTTGTGCCTAATTGGGCGAGTCAACCTCGCTAATCTCTCAAATTGGCCTTGTTTTGTTCCTAAGTTAGAATTTGATTCGTTTAATGCATTTTTAGTAGTTTTTAGTTTATTTTGAGTAGAATTACGCTTTTCGTTTCCTTTTATTGTTTCAGGTTAAAAGTGAAGCTCTTAGAGTCAAGGAAAATGAAGAAAACAGGTGAAAAGCAATGCTGGAAGTTTCGCCTAGCGAAACAGGATCTCGCCTCGCGAGCCTAAAGGCCTGACTGTGCAAGAGATGTCACCCTTTCTGTCTCACCTCATGAATCACCATCTCGCCTCGCGAGCCTGAAGGCCTGACTGTGCCAGAGATGTCACCCTTTCTGTCTCGCCTCGTGAATCACCATCTCGCCTCGCGAGTATTCAAACTCAAGATGGAGCCAAAACTAAATTTCACCTCGTGAGAGCTTGCTCGCCCCGCGAGCGGGCGAGACCCAGAACCTCTATTTATAGGCTGATTTAGGCAGATTGGAGACCTTTTGTTCACCACTTGTTTTAGATCGTTTTTTGAGACGAATCCTTATTCTCTGGAGCTGCGTCTCCCTATGTTCTTTTCCTATTTTATAATTATGATGAACTCCAATTGTTTGTGCGTTGTTACAAGCATGAGGAACTAATTCCCTTGTCTAAGGGATCAATGAAACCACCCATGGCGGTGTAGCGTTCAATGTGATGTATGTTTCCATCCTTTACCAAAATTCATGTCTTCCAATTCTGAATTTATTGTGTTGATCATAAGCATGCATGATTGACTAGTTAACGTGATGAGGCTTGATAGGCAATTCGCGTTTAGAACTTGAATTGGGATCATTGATTGAATATTGCACGAGAGTGAGTAGGAGATCAGTGCAACCTTATAGGGAACAAGATTTAATAGGGTTTGATGATTGGGTTTTGAGACCGTAGCAAGTAATTAACTCAACCGTTGAATACGTCCTATTGAGCACGATAGTGTCATTTGGAGAATTTGGGGGTCCTGGTTGACATTGCAATTGAACTTAGGGAGGGGATCATCATCACTCGAGTACTATACATGATTGGGTAGGTGGATTTGTGACCTTAGATGTTTATCCCGATTTTAATTCTATCTTATCTTATCGCTACCTACTTTATCTCTAATTGATTTGTTGATTTAAATTGCGATCCTATTTTCTCTCTCTTCTCAACCACTTGCTTTTACTTGGTCAAACGTATCGAATTTCTTGCAAATTGGTAGAATTGGTAGCCCAATCCCTGTGTCCGACCTCGGTAATTACTTACCGTGTTTATTACTTACGACGACCCAGTACACTTGCCGGTGACTCAACATGACTTCCGGGGCGGAGCCGAAGCACCAAGAGACGGGTGATCGTCCTGAAGTGGCCTTGGAAGGGGTGGCAAACACCAGATCGACTGAAGGCACATCGGAAAGGATCCTCGTGATGTTGTTGGTTTTTTAAAATGTTGGCTTTCGATATTTATCAATTTCGTGGGGTACTCGATGGTGAGGTGAGGCTGTGGGTGCGCGGCTCCTCAACCTTTTCTGTGGATGGACGTGGTGTTAGGTGATGCCTTCCGTGGCAGATCCGAAGTACCAAGAGACGGGTGATCGTCCTGAAGTGGCCTTAGAAGTGGTGGCATACACCGGATCGACTGAAAGGGCATCGGAAAGGATACCGGCGATGTGGTTGGTTTTTAAATATATTGGCTTTTGGTAGTTATCAATTTCGTGGGGTACTCGATGGTGTGGTTGCGGATGGACGTGGTGTTAGGTGACGCTTCTCGAGGCGAGCCAAGCTCCAAGAGACGTGTGATCGTCCAGAAGTGGCCTTGGAAGGGGTGTCAAACACAAGATCGGCTGAAGGCGCATCAGAAAGGATCCTCATGATGTTGTTGGTTTTTAAAAATGTTGGCTTTCGAAAATTATCAATTTCGTGGAGGTATTCGATGGTGTGGTGAGGCTGTAGGTGGGCGGATCCGTGACCTTGGTAGTGGATGGATGTGGTGTTAGGTGTTGCCTTCCAGGGCATAGCCGAAGAACCAAGAGACGGGTGGTCATCCAGAAGTGGCCTTGGAAGTGGTGTCAAACACCGAATCGACTGAAGGAGCATTGGAAAGGATCCTTGCGATGTTATTGGTTTTTAAAAATGTTGGCTTTCTATATTTATCAATTATGTGGGGTACTCGATGGTGTGGCGAGGCTATGGGTGTGCGGCTTCTCGACTTTCGTTGTGAATGTCCGTGTTGTTAGGTGATGACTTCAGGGGTGTAATCGAAGCACCTAGAGATGGGTGATCATCCTGAAGTGGCCTTGGAAGGGGTGGCAAACACCAGATCGACTGAAGGCACATCGGAAAGGATCCTTACGATGTTGTTGGTTCTTAAAAATGTTGGCTTTTGATAGTTATCAATTTCGTGGGGTACACGATGGTGTGGCGAGGCTGTGGGTGCGCGGCTCCTCTACCTCGGTTGTGGATGGACGTGGTGTTAGGTGATGCCTTCCGGGGTGGAGACGAAGCACCAAGAGACGGGTGATCATCCTGAAGTGGCCTTGGAAGGGGTGGCAAATACCAGATCGGCTGAAAGCGCATCGGAAAAGATCCTCGTGATGTTGTTGGCTTTTAAAAATGTTGGCTTTCGATATTTATCAATATTGTGGGGTGTGGCGAGGCTGTGAGAGCGCGGCTCCTCTACCTTGGTTGTTGATGGACGTGATTTTAGGTGATGCCTTCCGGGGTGGAGCCGAAGAACTAAGAGACGAGTCATCGTCCAAAAGTGGCCATGGAAGGGGTAGCAAGCACCAGAAGGCTAAAAGCGCAACGAAAAGGATCCTCGTGATGTTGTTGGTTTTTAAAAATGTTGGCTTTCGTTATTTATGAATTTCGTGGGGTACTCGATGGTGTGGTGAGGTTGTGGGTGCGCGGCTCTTTGACCTTGGTAGTGGATGGATGTGGTGTTAGGTGATGCCTTCCGGGGTGGAGCCGAAGCACCAAGAGACGGGTGATCGTCCTGAAGTGGCCTTGGAAGTGATGGCAAACACCGAATCGACTGAAGGAACATCGAAAAGAATCCTTACGTTGTTGTTGGTTTTCAAAAATGCTGGCTTTCGATATTTATCAATTCCGTGGGGTACTTGATGGTGTGGCAAGGCTGTGGGTGCGCGGCTTCTCGACTTTCGTTGTGGATGGACGTGGTGTTAGGTAATGCCTTCCGGGGCGGAGCCGAAGCAACAAGAGACGGGCGATCGTCCTGAAGTGGCCCTGGAAGTGGTGGCAAACATCGGATCGACTGAAGATGCATTAGAAAGGATCCTCGTGATGTTGTTGGTTTTTAAAAATGTTGGTTTTCGTTATTTATCAATTTGGTAGGGTACTCGATGGTTTGGTGAGGCTGTGGGTGCACGGTTCCTCGACCTTTTCTGTGGAAGGATGTGGTGTTAGGTGATGCCTTCCGTGGTGGAGCTGAAGTACCAAGAGATGGGAGATCGTCCTGAAGTGGCCTTGGAAGGGGTGGCAAACACCAGATCGCCTGAAGGCGCATCGGAAAGGATCCTTGCGATGTTGTTTGTTTTTAAAAATGTTGGCTTTCGATATTTATCAATTTGGCGGGGTACTCGATGGTGTGGTGAGGCTATCGGTGCGAGGCTCCTCGGCCTTCTCTGTGGAAGGATGTGGTGTTAGGTGATGCCTTCCGTGGTGGAGCCGAAGTACCAAGAGACGGGTGATCGTCCTGAAGTGGCCTTGGAAGTGGTGGCATACACCGGATCGACTGAAGGCGCACTGGAAAGGATCCTTGCGATGTTCTTGGTTTTTAAAAATGTTGGCTTTTTCTAGTTATCAATTTCGTGGGGTACACGATGGTGTGGCGCGGCTGTGGGTGCGCGGCTCCTCTACCTTGGTTGCGTATGGACGTGGTGTTAGGTGATGCCTTCCGGGGCGGAGCCGAAGCTCCAAGAGACCGGTGATCGTCCTGAAGTGGCCTTGGAAGGGGTGGCAAACACCAGATCGGCTGAAGGCGCATCAGAAAGGATCCTCATGATGCTGTTGGTTTTTAAAAATGTTGGCTTTCGAAATTTATCAATTTCGTGGAGGTATTCGATGGTGTGGTGAGGCTGTAGGTGTGCGGCTCCTTGGCCTTGGTAGTGGATGGATGTGGTGTTAGGTGATGCCTTCCAGGGAATAGCCGAAGCACCAAGAGACGGGTGATCATCCAGAAGTGGCCTTGGAAGTGGAGTCAGACACCGAATCGACTGAAGGAGCATCGGAAAGGATCCTTGCGATGTTATTGGTTTTTAAAAATGTTGGCTTTCGATATTTATCAATTATGTGGGGTACTCGATGGTGTGGCGAGGCTATGGGTGCGCGGCTTCTCGACTTTCGTTGTGGATGGCCGTGTTGTTAGGTGATGCCTTCAGGGGCGTAATCGAAGCACCTAGAGATGGGTGATCATCCTGAAGTGGCCTTGGAAGGGGTGGCAAACACCAGATCGACTCAAGGCACATCAGAAAGGATCCTTACGATGTTGTTGGTTCTTAAAAATGTTGGCTTTTGATAGTTATCAATTTCATGGGGTACACGATGGTGTGGCAAGGCTGTGGGTGCGCGGCTCCTCTACCTCGGTTGTGGATGGACGTGGTGTTAGGTGATGCCTTCCGGGGTGGACACGAAGCACCAAGAGATGGGTGATCATCCTGAAGTGGCCTTGGAAGGGGTGGCAAATACCAGATCGGCTGAAAGCGCATCGAAAAAGATCCTCATGATGTTGTTAGCTTTTAAAAATGTTGGCTTTCGATATTTATCAAAATTGTGGGGTGTGGCGAGGCTGTGAGAGCGCGGCTCCTCGACCTTGGTTGTGGATGGATATGATTTTAGGTGATGCCTTCCAAGGTGGAGCCGAAGAACTAAGAGACGGGTGATCGGCCTAAAGTGGCCACGGAAGGGGTAGCAAACACCAGACGGCTAAAAGCGCTTCCAAAAGGATCCTCGTGATGTTGTTGGTTTTTAAAAATGTTGGCTTTCGTTATTTATGAATTTCGTGGGGTACTCGATGGTGTGGTGAGGTTGTGGGTGCGCGGCTCTTTTACCTTGTAAGTGGTGGCAAATACCGGATCGACTGAAGGTGCTTCGGAAAGGATTCTTGCTATGTTATTGGTTTTTAAAAATGTTGACTTTCGATATTTATCAAATTCGTGGGGTACTCGATGGTTTTGTTAGGCTGTGGGTGCGCAGCTCCTCGACCTCTTCTATGGTTGGACGTGGTGTTAGGTGATGCCTTCCGGGGCGGAGCTGAAGAACCAAGAGACGGGTGATCATCCTGTAGTGGCCTTGGAAGTGGTGGCAAACACCGAATCGACTGAAGGTGCATCGGAAAGGATCCTTGCGATGTTGGTGGTTTTTAAAAATGTTGACTTTCGATATTTATCAATTTCGTGGGGTACTCGATGGTATGGCTAGGCTGTGGGTGCGCGGCACCTCGACCTCTTCTGTGGTTGGACGTGGTGTTAGGTGATGCCTTCCAGGGCGGAGCCGAAGCACTAAGAGACGGCTGATCGTCCTGAAGTTGCCTTGGAAGTGGTGGCAAACACCGGATCGACTGAAGGTGCATCGGCAAGGATCCTTGCGATGTTATTGGTTTTTAAAAATGTTGGCTTTCGATATTTATCAATTTCGTGGGGTACTCGATGGTGTCGTGAGGCTGTGGGTGCGCGGCTCCTCGACGATTTATGTGGATGGACGTGGTGTTAGGTGATGTCTTCCACGACGGAGCCGAGCACCAAAAGACCGGTGATCGTCCTGAAGTGGCCTTGGATGGGGTGGCAAACACCAGATCAGCTGAAGGCGCAACGGAAAGGATCCTCGTGATGTTCTTGGTTTTTATAAATGTTGGCTTTCGATATTTATCAATATCGTGGGGTACTCGATGGTGTGGGGAGGTTGTGGGTGCGCGGCTCATCCACTTTTTCTGTGGATGGACATGGTGTTAGGTGATGCCTTCGGGGCGGAGCCAAGCAAAGAAGAGAGACGGTGATCATCCTGAAGTGGCCTCGGAAGTGGTGGCAAACACCGGATCGACTGAAGGCGTATTGGAAAGGGTCCTTGCGATGTTGTTGGTTTTTAAAAATGTTGTCTTTTGATAGTTATCAATTTGTGGGGTACTCGATGGTGTGGCGAGGCTGTGGGTGCGCAGCACCTCGACCTTTGTTATGGATGGACGTGGTCTTAGGTGATTCTTTTGGGGTGGAGCCGAATAACTAAGAGACGGGTGATCGTCTTAAAGTGGACTTGGAAGGGGTGTCAAACACCAGATCGACAGAAGGCACATCGGAAAGGATCGTCGTGATGTTGCTGGTTTTTAAAAATGTTGGCTTTCGATATTTATCAATTTTGTGTGGTACTCGATGGTTTGGTGAGGTTGTTGGTGTGTGGATCCTCGACCTTTTATGTGGATGGACGTGGTGTTAGGTGATGTCTTCCGGGGCGGAGCCGAGCACCAAGAGACGGGTGATCGTCCTGAAGTGACCTTGGATAGGGTGGCAAACACCATATCGACTGAAGGCGCATCGGAAAGGAACCTCGTGATGTTATTGGTTTTTAAAAATGTTGGCTTTCGATATTTATCAATATCATGGGGTGCTCGATGGTGTGGTGAGGTTGTGGGTGCGTGGTTCCTCCACTTTTTCTGTCGATGGACATGGTGTTGGGTGATGCCTTCGGGGGTGGAGCCGAAGCAGCAAGAGACGGGTGATCGTCCTGAAGTGGCCTTGGAAGTGGTGGCATACACAGATCGATCGATCAAGGCGCATCGGAAAGGATCCTTCTTTGAGACACCCCGTTGTGCCCCATTGTATTATTATATTAAAACCTTATTATTTATTTACTGAATCACATACTTAACGTTAGAATATATAAAAATTTAAAACTTAACTTATAAACACATATCGGAAGAAAATTTCAAAGTAAACACACCATATATATAACATACATATCATAGGTTTATGCACTAGAGTTTTTAAAACACTGTCTAGGGTATCTTGTCAACAGAATCCCTAGCAGGCATCTTAAAACAACAATTAATAGAGGAAACAAAACGTCTTATAAGACTCACTGGCCATAGACACTAAACTACATTTCTGGAATCCACGACTCGTCCTCCCGCCCTCGGTTCAGACGAAGTTCCATCTAACTCATGAGCAACTGGTTCTTCCATCAGGTCTTCTCGTACGATCACATCATAAATAAAATACAACACACAGAAAGATATAGGGGATAAGAAACATTTCTAATATCAAAAGCGGAAAAGAGTCATAGCATATCATACAGTAATTATCACGGACAATCAACATACATAACTATCAAATCATCCTCAAAATAATGTATCATCCTCTACCCCAATCTCATACAACTAAACTTGTATATCGACGTGGCCATCTTTATTCCTATCACGTTAGTCAAGTAGTCCGAAACAGTCCAGTACCAATAACTTTCGAACGCATCAAAGACTAAACAAGTATTAGTCTAAAATGGTCCAGTGCCAAGAATATACGAACGCGTCAAGGAGTATCGTCCAGAACGGTCCAGTGCCAAGAACATGCGAACTCGTCAAGGAATATCATTTCATAATGGTCCAGTGCCAAGAACATTTGAACACGTCAAGAACTAAAGAGTATTATGGTAGTCTACCTCGACATCAACATCTGTAGGGTACTCACCCGCAATATTCGATATCCCAAAATAGGATATCCTGACCTCGTGTGTTCCACTCACACGACTGTGAATAACAATACAAACACATGAATCTCACTAACCCATATTAATAACATCCTAGTGCCTTAACCTTCCATCAAAACCTTAACACATATTCTATTTCACACTTCCTCTTTAATATAACTCATTTAGGTTAGGCACCTCTAAGTCACCATTATCCTCACACCCAAACCAACAATTATCTCTCGAACAACATATATCTTTGGTTAAATCCACTAATCACAAATATTAAAACAAGGCAGATCATGCATAACACAGACAATCATAAATATTCAAATACCACAAAATATCACATAAGCAATTCAATAATAACAATAAATTCAATCAACCTCAGATAAAATCATCCTAACGTCGATAAACCTACAATCCCCGAATTGCCATTGGTTTTATAGAAAAGGTTTTCAATGTGATTTTGGTCTTGTCGATTACACGACTACTAGTAGGGTTTAGGTCGCCGTACACAATTATTATATAATATACTACTTATCGATTCCGACAATAGAGTGATCCTTTCCCCCACCCGAGTTAGCACCGGAATTCCGACTTCGGTGATCCTCGTTATCACACCACAGTTTAACAGTTTCTCCTCAAGTTAGGAAAGTAGAAGAATAATAGATGATGATCTTGGCAAGCTTTGTAATGAAATCACTTGGAGCTCTTGAAGAATGAAAATTGGAGTTTAAGTGTTTTTGGTGAAGAAATGAAGAAGATGAAGAAGATGAGTGGAATGGTAAGGGAGGCCACGGTTTGGAGGTCTTTTATAGGAAAAATATTAGGCCTTGTTTGGTTTTTAACTTTTAGATTAATGGGTTTTGTGATTATTTAATTAATATAAGCTTAACCATAGTTAATAATTAACTTAACTAGGGTTACTTTGCTAACTATGGTTAATAAATATGTGACTCACATTTTATGGAGGTGTGGCTGATTTTGGGCCACACAAAGTGACTCACCAATGAGTCACCGATCCTATCCGCTAGCGGTTCCCAGAAATTCCGTACGCAGCTCCGTCGTTTACCCGATTTCGGTTTTTGAGAGGAAAATAATGAAACGAAAGCAAAATGAAATAGGTATGGTTGAGTATATATGGATGCACGAAATTGAGGAGATGTGGGAGGTTTACAACCAAGTAAAATGAGTGGTTAAGAGTGCGTAGATGTGTCTGGTTAATACTCGCGAAAGCTTGGGGGTATTTTGGTCTTTTTCACCTAAAAGTCATGATTACTAGCATTTAATGCTCATAAATGCTTGGTCACTCATCCTCCATGAGTCATAATGTATGACTCGTTATCCCGATCTCTTGATGGGTCTCTGTAGTTCGATTTTCGACTCCGTCGGTTTCCCGATTACGGTTTTACGCCTGCGTAAAAGCGTAATATTTCGTTTTCGACTGAAAATTTTCAAACTAACCAAACTTGTTGGAAATATGATTTAAATATAAACCATTTCGTTCACGAGTCAAAATTAGGTTTTCTGATCATTAAAATCTTACTGTCAGTGAAAACACCGAATGTTTTCCGTCCGAACTTTTACCAAAATTCGTCTGAATAAACATAATATTTTATTTATGATCAGAAATTTGGAAAGTAGACTTCCTCACAGACAAAATATAAAAAAATCAACAAATTTCAGTTTTCGGGTCAAATTAGGGTTTCCTGTCAGTATAAAATTATACTGTCAGTTAAAAACGCAAACCGGTTTCCGTCAGAGTTTTAAACCCAAAATTTCACCGTAATCTTATACCATAAGAGAGACTATGAATATGATTTTATTTTATTTAAAATAACTTTATAACTCTCAGATTAAAATATAATTAATTATATTTTAACCTGTTAAACACCTTATTTAAAAATCAGGTTGTTACACTTACGATGTTGTTGGTTTTTAAAAATGTTGGCTTTTGATAGTTATCAATTTTGTGAGGTACTCGATGGTGTGGAGAGGATGTGGGTGCGCGCTCCTCACCTTGGTTATGGATGGACATGGTGTTAGGTGATGCTTTCCAGGGTGGAGCCGAAGCACTAAGAGACGGTGATCGTCCAAAAGTGGGCTTGGAAGGGGTGGCAAAAACCAGATTGGATGAAGGCGCATCGAAAAGGATCCACTTGATGTTGTTGGTTGTTAAAAATATTGGCTTTCGATATTTATATTTCGTGGGATACTCGATGGTGTGGCGTGGCTGTGGGTGCGCGACTTCTCGACTTTCGTTGTGGATGGACGTGGTGTTAGGTGATGCTTTCCGGGGTGGAACCGAAGCACCAAGAGACGGGTCATGGTCCTCAAGAGGCCTTGGAAGGCCTGTCAAACACCTGATCACCTGAAGGCGCATCGGAAAGGATCCTTGCGGTTTTGTTGGTTTTTAAAAATGTTTTCTTTCGATACTAATCAATTTCATGGGGTACTCGATGGTGTGGCGAGGTTGTGGGTGCACTGTTCCTCGACCTTGGTTGTGGAAGGACGTGGTGTTAGCAGATGCCTTCCGGGGCGGAGCCGAAACACCAAGAGACGGGTGATTGTCCTGAAGTGGCCTTGGATGGGGTGGTAAACACTAGATCGGCTGAAGGCGCATCGGAAAGGATCCTCGTGATGTTGTTGGTTTTTAAAAATTTTGGCTTTTGATTTTATCAATTTGGTGGGGTACTCGATGGTGTGGTGAGGCTGGGGGTGCGCTGCTCCTCGACCTTTTCTGTGGAAGGACGTGGTGTTAGGTAATGCCTTCCGTGGCAGAGCCGAAGCACGAAGAGACGGGTGATCGTCCTGAAGTGGCCATGGAAGTGATGGCAAACGCCGGATCAACTGAAGGCGCATCGGAAAGTATCCTTGCGATGTTGTTGGTTTTTAAAAATGTTGGCTTTTGATAGTTATCATTTTCGTGGGGTACACGATGGTGTGGCGGGGCTGTGGGTGTGCGGCTCCTCAACCTTGGTTGTGGATGGACGTGGTGTTAAGTGATACCTTCCAGGGCAGAGACGAAGCACCAAGAGACGGGTGATCGTCCTGAAGTGGCCTTGGAATTGGTGGCAAACACCAGATCGACTGAAGGCGCATCGTAAAGGATCCTTGCGATGTTATTGGTTTTTAAAAATGGTGGCTTTCGATATTTATCAATTTCGTGGGGTACTCGATGGTGTGGAGAGGCTGTGGGTGCGCGGCTTCTCGACTTTCGTTGTGGATGGACGTGATGTTAGGTGATGCCTTCCGGGGCGGAACCGAAGCACCAAGGGATGGGTGATCGTCCTCAAGTGTCCTTGGAAGTGGTGGCAAACACTGGATCGACTGAGGGTGCATCGGAAAGGATCCTTGCGATGTTGTTGGTTTTTAAAAATGTTGGCCTTTGATAGTTATCAATTTTGTGGGGTACACGATGGTGTGGCGAGGCTGTGGGTGCGTGGTTCTTCTACCTTGGTTGTGGATGGACGTGGTGTTAGGTGATGCCTTCCGGGGTGGAGACGAAGCACCAAGAGACGGGTGATCGTCCTGAAGTGGCCTTGGAAGTGGTGGCAAACACCGGATCGACAGAAGGCGCATCGGAAAGGATCCTCGTGATGTTGTTGGTTTTTAAAAATGTTGGCTTTTGATATTTACATTTCGTGGGGTACTGATGATGTGGCAAGGGTGGGTGCGCGGCTTCGACATTTTCTGTTGATGGATGTGGTGTTAAGTGATGCTTTTGTGGGGAGCAAGTACCAATAGATGGGTGATTGTCCTGAAGTGGCCTTGGAAGTGGTGGCAAACACAGGATCGATAGAAGGCGCATCGGAAAGGATCCTTGCGATGTTGTTGGTTTTTAAAAATGTTGGCTTTTGATAGTTATCGATTTCGTGGGGTACACGATGGTGTGGCGAGGCTGTGCGTGCGTGGATCCTCTACCTTGGTTGTGGATGGACGTGGTGTTAGGTGATGCCTTCCGGGGTTGAAACGAAGCTCCAAGAGACGGGTGATCGTCCTGAAGTGGCCTTGGAAGTGGTGGCAAACGCTGGATCGACTGAAGGCACATCGGAAAGGATTCTTGCGATGTTGTTGGTTTTTAAAAATGTTGGCTATTGATAGTTATCAATTTCGTGGGGTACACGATGGTGTGGCGAGGCTATGGGTGCGCGGCTCCTCGACCCTGGTTGTGGATCGACGTAGTGTTAGGTGATGCCTTCCGGGGCGGAGACCAAGCACCAAGAGACGGGTGATCGTCCTGAAGTGGCCTTGGAAGTGGTGGTAAACACCAGATCGACTGAAAGCGCATCGGAAAAGATCCTTCCGATATTATTGGTTTTTAAAAATGTTGGCTTTCGATATTTATCAATTTCGTGGGGTACTCGATGGTGTGGCGAGGTTGTGGGTGCACGGCTTCTCGAGTTTTGTTGTGGATGGATGTGGTGTTAGGTGATGCCTTCCGTGGTGGAATCGAAGCTCCTAGAGACGGGTGATCGTCCTGAAGTGGGCTTGGAAGTGGTGGCAAACACTGGATCGTCTGAAGTATTATCGGAAAGGCTCTTCGTGATGTTGTTGGTTTTTAAAAATGTTGCCTTTCGATATTTATCAATTTCGTGGGGTACTCGATGGTGTGGCAAGGCTGTGGTTGCACAGCTCCTCGACCTTGGTTGTCGATGGACGTCGTGTTAGGTGATACCTTCCGAGACGGAGACGAAGCCCCAAGAGATGGATGATCGTCCTGAAGTGGCCTTGGAAGGGGTGACAAATACCAGATCGGCTGAAAGTGCATCGAAAGAGATCCTCGTGATGTTGTTGGTTTTTAAAAATATTGGCTTTCGATATTTATGAATTTCGTGGGGTACTCGATGGTGTGGTAAGGCAGTGGGTGCGCGGCACCTCGACATTTTCTGTTGATGGATGTCGTGTTAAGTGATGCCTTCCGTGGCGTAGCCGAAGTACCAATAGACGGGTGATCGTCCTGAAGTGGCCTTGGAAGTTGTGGCAAACACCGGATCGATAGAAGGCACATCGTAAAGGATCCTTGCGATGTTGTTATTTTTTTAAAATGTTGGCTTTTGATAGATATCAATTTCGTGGTGTACACGATGGTTTGGCGAGGTTGTGGGTGCACGGATCCTCTACCTCGGTTGTGGATGGACGTGGTGTTAGGTGATGCCTTCCGGGGTGGAGACGAAGGACCAAGAGATGGGTGATCGTCCTGAAGTGGCCTTGGAAGTGGTGGCAAACACCGAATCGACTGAAGGCGCATCAGAAAGGATCCTTGCGATGTTGTTGGTTTTTAAAAATGTTGGCTTTTGATAATTATCAATTTCGTGGGGTACACGATGGTGTGGCCATGGAAGGGGTGGCAAACACCAGATCAACTGAAAGAGCATCGGAAAGGATCCTCGTGATGTTGTTGTTTTTTAAAAATGTGGGCTTTCGATATTTATGAATTTCGTGGGGTACTCGATGGTGTGGTGAGGCTGTGGGTACTCGGCTCCTCGACCTATTCTGTGGATGGATGTGGTGTTAGGTGATGCCTTCCGGGGCGTAGCCGAAGCACCAAGAGACGGGTGATCGTCCGGAAGTGGCCTTGGAAGTGGTGGCAAACACCAGATCGACTGAAAGCGCATCGAAAAGGATCCTTTCGATGTTATTGGTTTTTAAAAATGTTGGCTTTCGATATTTATCAATTTCGTGGGGTACTCGATGGTGTGGTGAGGCTGTGGGTACGCGGCACCTCGGCCTTTTCTGTGGATGGGCGTGGTGTTAGGTGATACCTTCCGGGGCGGAGCCAAGCACCAAGAGACGGGAGATCGTCCTGAAGTGGCCTTGGATGGGGTGGCAAACACCAGAATGGCTGAAGTCGCATCGGAAAGGATCCTCGTGATGTTGTTGACTTTTGAAAATGTTGGCTTTCGATATTTATCAATTTCATGGGGTAATCGATGGTGTGGTGAGACTGTGGGTGCACGGCTACTCTACCTTTTATGAGGATGGACGTGGTGTTAGGTGATGCCTTCGGGGGTGGAGCCAAAGCAGCAAGAGACGGGTGATCGTCCTGAAGTGGACTTGGAAGTGGTGGCAAACACCGGATCGACTGAAGGCGCATCGGAAAGGATGCTTGCAATGTTGTTGGTTTTTTAAAATGTTGGCTTTCGATAGTTATCAATTTCATGGGGTACTCGATGGTGTGGCGATGTTGTGGGTGCGCGACTCCTCGACCTTGGTTGTGGATGGACGTGGTGTTAGGTGATGCCTTCCGGGGCGGAGCCGAATCATCAAGACAGAGGTGATCGTCCTGAAGTGGCCTTGGAAACGGCGGCATACACCAGTTCGACTGAAAGCGCATCGAAAAGGATCCTCGTGATGTTGTTGGTTTTTATAAATGTTGGCTTTCGATATTTATCAATTTCGTGGGGTCCTTGATGGTGTGGCTATGCTGTGGGTTCACGGCTCCTCTACCCTTTCTGTGGATGGACGTGGTGTTAGGTGATGCCTTCCAGGGCGGAGCCGAAGCACCAAGAGATGGGTGATCGTCCTAAAGTGGCCTTGGAAGTGGTGGCAAACACCGGATAGACTGAAGGTGCATCGGAAAGGATCCTTGCGATGTTGTTGGTTTTTAAAAATGTTGGCTTTCGATATTTATCAATATCGGGCGGTACTCGATGGTGTGGTGAGGTTGTGGGTGCGCGGCTCCTAGACCTTTTCTATGGATGGACGTGGTGTTTGGTAATGCCTTCCGGGATTGAGTCAAAGCACTAAGAGATGGGTGATCGTCGTAAAGTGGACTTGGAAGGGGTAGCAAAAACCAGATCGACTGAAGGTGCATCGGAAAGGATCCTCGTGATTTTGTTGGTTTTTCAAAATGTTGGCTTTCAATATTTATCAATTTGGTGGGGTAGTCTTGGATGGTGTGGTGAGGCTGTGGGTGTGCGGCTCCTCGATCTTTTTCGTGGATGGATGTGGTGTTAGGTGATGCCGCCTGTAGATGAGCCGAAGTACCAAGAGACGGGTGATCGTCTTGAAGTGGCCTTGGAAGTGTGGCAAACACCGGATTGACTGAAGGCGCATCGGAAAGTATCCTTGCGATGTTGTTGGTTTTTAAAAATGTTGGATTTTGATTGTTATCAATTTCGTGGGGTACATGATGGTGTGACGATGCTGTGGGTGCACGGCTCCTCTACCATGGTTGTGGATGGACGTGGTGTTAGGTGATGCCTTCCGCGGTGGAGACAAGCACCAAGAGTCCGGTGATCATCCCGAAGTGGCCTTGAAAGGGGTGGCAAATACCAGATCGGCTGAAAGCGCATCGGAAAGGATCCTCGTGATGTTTTTGGCTTATACAAATATTAGTTTTCAATATTTAACAATATTGTGGGGTACTCGATGGTGTGGAGAGACAGTGGTTGCGCGGTTCCTCGACCTTGGTTGTGGATGGACGTGGTTTTAGGTGATGCCTTCCGGTGTGGAGCCGAAGAACTAAGAGACGGGTGATCGTCCTAAAGTGGCCATGGAAGGGGTGGCTAACACCAGATCTCCTGAAAGCGCATCGGAAAGGATCCTCGTGATGTTGTTGGTTTTTAAAAATGTTTGCTTTCGATATTTATGAATATCGTGGGGTAATCGATGGAGTGGCGAGGCAGGGGGTGCGCGGCTCCTCGACCTTTTCTGTGGATGGACGTGGTGTTTGGTGATGCCTTCCGGGGCGGAGTATAGCACCAAGAGACGGGTGATCGTCCTGAAGTGGCCCTAGATGGGGTGGCAAACACCAGATCGGCTGAAGTCGCATCGGAAAGAATCCTCGTGATGTTGTTGGATTTTAAAAATGTTGGTATTCGATATTTATCAATTTCGTGGCGGTACTCGATAGTGTGGTGAGGTTGCGGGTGCGCTGCTCTTCCTCCATTTCTATGGATGGACGTGGTGTTAGGTGATTCCTTCGGGGGCGGAGTCGAAGCAGCAAGAGTCGGGTGATCGTCCTGAAGTGGTCTTGGAAGTGGTGGCAAACACCGGAACCACTAAAGGCGCATCGGAAATGATCCTTGCGATGTTGTTGGTTTTTAAAAATGTTGGCTTTTAATAGTTATCAATTTCGTGGGGTACTCGATGGTGTGGCTAGGCTATAGGTGAGCGGCTCCTCGACCTTGGTGGTGGATGGACGTGGTGTTAGTTGATGCCTTCAAGGGCGGAGACGAAGCACCAAGAGATGGGTGATCGTCCTGAAGTGGCCTTGGAAGGGGTGCCAAACACCAGATCGGTTGAAAGCGCATCGGAAAGGATCCTCGGGATGTTGTTGGTTTTTTAAAATGTTGGCTTTCGATATTTATGAATTTGGTGGGGTACTCGATGGTGTGGTGAGGCTGTGGGTGTGCGGCTCCTCGACCTTTTCTATGGATGGATGTGGTGTTAGGTGATGCCTTCGTGGGTGGAGCCGAAGCACCAAGAGACTGGTGATCGTCCTGAAGTGGCCTTGGAAGTGGTGGCAAACACCGGATCGACTGAAGGTGCATCGGAAAGGATCCTTGCGATGTTGTTAGTTTTTAAAAATGTTGGTCTTCGATATTTATCAATTTCCTGCGGTACTCGATGGTGTGGTTAGGCTGTGGGTGCGTGGCTCCTCGACCTTTTATGTGGGTGGACATGGTGTTAGGTGATGCCTTCCGGGGCGGAGCTGAAGCACCAAGAGACGGGTGATCGTCCTGAAGTGGCCTTGGAAGTGTTGGCAAACACCGGATCGAATAAAGGTGCATCGGAAAGGATCCTTGTGATGTTGTTGGTTTTTAAAAATATTGGCTTTCGATAACTATTAATTTCATGGGGGTACTCGATGGTATGGTGAGGCTATCGGTGCTCGTTTCCTCGACCTTTTATGTGGATGGATGTGGTGTTAGGTGATGCCTTCCAAGGCGGAGCCGAGCACTAAGAGATGGGTGATCGTCCTGAAGTGGCCTTGGATGGGGTGGCAAACACCAGATAGGCTGAAGGCGCATCGAAAAGGATCCTCGTGATGTTCTTGGTTTTTAAAAATGTTGGCTTTCGATATTTATCAATTTTGTGGGGGACTCGATGGTGTGGTGACGCTGTGGGTGCGCGGCTCCTCCACCATTTCTGTTTATGGATGTGGTGTTAGGTGATGCCTTCGGGCGTGGAACCGAAGCAGCAAGAGACTGATGATCATCCTGAAGTGTCCCTGGAAGTGGTGGCAAACACCGGATCGACTGAAGGCGCATCGGAAAGGATCCTTGCGATGTTGTTGGTTTTTAAAAATGTTGACTGTTGATAGTTATCAATTTTGTGGGGTACTCGATGGTGTGGCTAGGCTGGGGGTGCGCGGCTCCTCGACCTTAGTTATGGATGGACGTGGTGTTAGGTGATTCCTTCCGGGGTGGAGCCGAAGAACTAAGAGACGGGTGATCATCCTAAAATGTCCTTGGAAGGGGTGGCAAACACCATATCGACTGAAGGCGCATCGGAAAGGATCCTCGTGATGTTGTTTGTTTTTAAAAATGTTGCCTTTCGATATTTTTCAATTTTGTGGGGTACTCGATGGTGTGGTGAGGTTGTGGGTGTGTGGATCCTTGACCTTGGGTGTGGATGGACGTGGAGTTAGGTGATGCCTTCCGGGGTGGAGCCTAAGCACTAAGAGACGGGTGATCGTCCTAAAGTGGCCTTGGAAGGGGTGGCAAACACCAGATCGACTGAAGGCGCATCAGAAAGGATCCTCGTGATGTTGTTGGTATTTGAAAATGTTGGCTTTCGATATGTTTCAATTTTGGGGGGTACTCGATGGTGTGGAGAGGTTGTGGGTGTGTGGATCCTTGACCTTGGGTGTGGATGGACGTGGTGTTAGGTGATGCTTTCCGGGGCGGAACCGAAGCACCAAGAGACGGGTCATCATCCTGAAGTGACCTTGGAAGGGGTGCCAAACACCAGATCGATTGAAGGAGAATCGGAAAGGATCCTCGTGATGTTGTTGGTTTTTAAAAATGTTGGCTTTCGTTATTTTTCAATTTTGTGGGGTACTCAATGGTGTGGTGAGGTTGTAAGTGTGTGGATCCTTGACCTTGGGTTTGGATGGACGTGGTGTTAGGTGATGCTTTCCGGGGTGGAACTGAAGCACCAAGAGATGGGTCATCGTCCTGAAGTGACCTTGGAAGGGGTGTCAAACACCAGATTACCTGAAGGCGCATCGGAAAGGATCCTTGCGATGTTGTTGGTTTTTAAAAATGTTTCCTTTCGATACTTATCAATTTTGTGGGGTACATGATGGTGAGGCGAGGTTGTGGGTGCGCAGTTCCTCGACCATGGTTGTGGAAGGACGTGGTGTTAGTAGATGCCTTCCGGGACGGAGCCGAAACACCAAGAGACGAGTGATCATCCTGAAGTGGCCTTGGATGGGGTGGCAAACACCAGATCGGCTGAAGGCGCATCGGAAAGGATCCTCGTGATGTTGTTGGTTTTTAAAAATGTTTGCTTTCGATATTTATTAATTTGGTGGGGTACTCGATGGTGTGGTGAGGCTGTGGGTGCGCCGCTCCTCGACCTTTTCTGTGGAAGGACGTGGTGTTAGGTGATGCCTTCCGTGGCGAAGCCGAAGCACCAAGAGACGGGTGATCGTCCTCAAGTGGCTTTGGAAGTGGTCGCAAACACCGGATCGACTGAAGGAGCATCGAAAAGGATCCTTGCGAAGTTTTTGGTTTTTAAAAATGTTGGCTTTTGATAGTTATCAATTTCGTCGTGGGGTACACGATGGTGTGGCGAGCCAGTGGGTGCGCAGCTCCTCGACCTTGGTTGTGGATGGACGTGGTGTTAGGTGATGCCTTCCGGGGAGGAGACAAAGCACCAAGAGATGGGTGATCATCCTAAGTGGTCTTGGAAGTGGTGGCAAACACCAAATCGACTGAAGGCGCATCGGAAAGGATCCTTGCGATGTTTTTGGTTTTTAAAAATGTTGGCTTTCGATATTTATCAATTTCGTGGGGTAATCGATGGTGTGGCGAGGCTGTGGGTGCCCGGCTTCTCGACTTTCGTTGTGGATGGACGTGGTGTTAGGTGATGCCTTCCGGGGCGGAACCGAAGCACCTAGAGACGGGTGATCGTCCTGAAGTGGGCTTGGAAGGGGTGGCAAACACCGGATCGACTAAAGGAGCATCGGAAAGGCTCCTCGTGATGTTGTTGGTTTTTAAAATGTTGGCTTTCGATATTTTTCAATTTCGTGGGGTACTCGATGGTGTGGTGAGGCTGTGGGTGCGCGGCTCCTCGACCTTTTTTGTGGATGGACGTGGTGTTAGGTGATGCTTTCCGGGGCGGAGGCGAAGCACCAAGAGATGTGTGATCGTCCTGAAATGGCCTTGGAAGTGGTGGCAAACACCGGATCGACTGAATGCGCATCGGAAAAGGTTCCTTGCGATGTTGTTGGCTTTTAAAAATGTTGGCTTTTGATAGTTATCTATTTCATGCTGTACTCGATGGTGTGGCAAGGCTGTGGGTGTGCGGCTCCTCCACCTTTTCTATGGATGGACGTGGTGTTTGGTGATGCCTTCGGGGGCGGAACCGAAGTAGCAAGAGACAGGTGATCGTCCTGAGGTGGCCTTGGAAGTGGTGGCAAACACCGGATCACCTGAAGGCGCCTCGGAAAGGATCCTCGTGATGTTGTTGTTTTTTAAAAATGTTGGCTTTGATATTTATCAATATTGTGGGGTACTCGATGGTGTGGCAAGGCTGTGGGTGCGCGGCTCCTCGACCTTGGTTGTGGATGGACGTGATTTTAGGTGATTCCTTCCGGGGTGGAGCCGAAGAACTAAGAGACGGGTGATCATCCTAAAGTGGCCAAGGAATGGGTGGCAAACACCAGATCGGCTGAAAGAGCATCGGAACGGATCCTCGTGATGTTGTTGTTTTTTAGTGCTTTCGATATTTCTGAATTTCGTAGGGTACTCGATGGTATGGTGAGGCTGAGGGTGCGCGGCTCCTCCACCTTTTCTGTGGATAGACGTGGTGTTAGGTGATGCCTTCCGGGGCGGAGCCGAGCACCAAGAGACAGGTGATCGCCCTGAAGTGGCCTTGGATGGGGTGGCAAACACCTGATCGGATGAAGGCGCATCGGAAAGGATCCTTATGATGTTGTTGGTTTTTAAAAATGTTGGCATTCGATATTTATCAATTTCGTGGGGTACTCGATGTTGTGGTGATGCTGTGGGTGCGCGACTCCTGCACCTTTTATGTGGTTGGACGTGGTGTTAGGTGATGCCTTCGGGGGCGGTGCCGAAGCAGCAAGAGACATGTGATCGTCCTGAAGTGACCTTGGAGGTGGTGGCAAACACCGGATCGACTGAAGGCTCTTCGGAATGGATCCTTGCGATGTTGTTGGTTTTTAAAAATGTTGGCTTTTGATAGTTATCAATTTCGGGGGGTACTCAATGGTGTGGCGAGGATGTGGGTGCGTGGCTCCTCGACCTTAGTTGTGGATGGACATGGTGTTAGGTGATGCCTTCAGAGGCAGAGACGAAGCACCAAGAGACGGGTGATCATCCTGAAGTGGCCTTGGAAGGGGTGGTGGTCGCGCTGTCGCGCACACGCCAAAAAGAACGAGCGGTTTTTAAAACTGTAGTTTAGGGCGACAACTCGGATGTCGTCTCACAAGGACTCTCGAAGTGTTATTTATCACAAAATTCAGTTTTCGGGGAGGGGGGGGGGGGTTGGTTTGGATGCAATCAAAGAAAATAAATCAATGAAAACAAGGCAATTCAAAGAGATTATCAAGTAGCAAAATACGATTAATCTACTGTTCTCGAATTTCCAACTATCATAGGTTAATGTAATTCCAAGCCCTAAGCAAATTCTAATCCCCTTTCAGTTGTAGCAACAATTAACAACGCAATCGCTACTACGGATATATGTTCCTATTCCCGAAATAACAAACGGGGTTAAGCCCTCATGAACTAACGAACATGAATGAACACACGCGAAATAACAAACGCGATTAAGTATAGGAACATAACATCACTGAAACGAATCAATACAACACTATACACTCCTGAAATAAAAAATAGAAATGTATAATATGGTATTGAAAAGGGAAAAGCAAGTAAAGTAGGAATTACAAAACCTCAAGTATATGGAATTCTCATATAGTAGATTAATCTAAGAAATTAGTTCTCCATGACAATAACGAAATACACAGAAAATATGTAAAACTATGGAGAAGCAAAAGTCTTTTCAAGCTGTTCAGAATGGCAATTTATACTATTCAGAAATTAAGTCCACTCGCGAGGCGAATATTGTGAAAAGTCAGCAACGTTTGGTCTTCTCGCGGGGCGAAGGACCACTCGCGCGGCGAGACTCTTCAAGTTCCACACTGTCACAGCCGTGACCTTCAACATGGTTAAACCGTGATAGCTTCTGGCCTTCCAGGGTTGGATTACTCGAGAGGCGACTCAAGTGTTCGCGAGGCGACACAGAAACCTTGCATTTTCCTGGAACAGTCAGCCTTCGGGGTCGCGAGGCGAGAAGAGTAGTCGCGGGGCGAACCAGAGAGGATGACATTTTCAATGGTCTGCTGGCTTTCAGGTTCGCGAGGCGAATCCCCTGTTTCTTTATTCTCTTGACTTCCAACTTAACCTGAAAACAAAGACATAGCTATAAGTGCATTATTTGACTCAAAACTGGCTAAATTAACCTAAAACTACTTTAGAGACTCAAAACCTTGCTTGAAGACAATCTAATCTAATTTGGGTGAAAATAGGATATAATTTGCACAAAACCCTGGTCATACTAGCCATAAAACTAGATGAGCCAGAGGCTTATCAAAATACCCCAAACTTAAACTTTGCTTGTTCCCAAGCAAACTAGGACTCAAAAATCAAAAAGACTCAAGACCTGGCAAGCTTAAAAGATTCAATCAACCTTGCACAAATTCAAGCAACACATCAAAACAGTTTTCTTCAATGTCCCACCTTTCCAACAAAGCAATCCCCACATTCATTTATTCTAAACAATTGAGAATTTCATCATTCAAGCAATCAGAAATCTAAGCAAGGGATCTAAGTTACACACAAAAGGGAGATCACCAAATTCAAACAACTGCCTTCCTCACAAGGGCATTTAGTGTTCACTCAATCGCTCAGTTTGTGTCAGGTTAACAACATTTCACTCAATTTCACTTTTAAGAGCACTTCCCATAAATTTGATTTTCATCTCAAAAATGGTTCCCACAGAAAACATGCAAGCAACATCAAAAGGTATTTTATGGGTTGTAATGGGGCCTGACGAAGGGTAGGATATACAAAGGTACTAGGCTGAGGACCCTAGGAACTAAGAGAGCATGAAACACTTCAAAACATTGAAATTTCATTCAAGTTCCTTTTCTCATTTTTCTTTTTGCCTTGGGTGACTACAGCCTCTTTTTTTTTCTAATACTTTTATTTTTAACATTTTTACACTTTTCTTTTTTTCTCTTTTTTTTTCATTTTTTTTCTACAAGCCTTTGGCTCCAACCTTTTTATTGTATTTTTTTTTCAATCCCAAACAGTACATTACACCTTGTAGCCACCCCAAACTTAGTTTCTTGCAACCACTCTCTTGCTAAAATTCCATGCTCTCCTAATCCTAAGATCGGGTTAACATGGTTTTTCAGATTTTTGCTCATAACATAAGGTTAACAAGAATTAACAATAGGCTAATCAGGCTCAATGGGGCTAACTAGGGAACATGCATTAGGGATGGTTATTTTTAGGCTAAGTAGCTATTTACAAAGAAAATACCTAAATCATCTGAAGCAAACACATAATCATGCAAACCAAAAAGAGATTCAAGCAAATTCAGGAAAGTGCAACTTAAAAGTGATTTCACACAGTTTAAAACATGTTGGAGGCTCAAAACCTCACCTGGACATTATTGCAAATTGTTTGACAGAGATTCTATCCCAAGTGTGTGCTTCCTATCACCCCAAACTTATCATAAATCATGCCATCATAACAAAATCTCAAAGTTCAGTTTTCAATCATATGGGGATCAAATTTTCAAAAATTTCAAATCCTAGGGGGAATCATCACATATAACATGCAATCAATCTATGCAAAATCAATCAAAATCCAATAAGCTTGCTGACAAAAGACTCAACACACAAATACTCCTGAGCTTCTCAAATTATTCAGGAGCTTTATTAAAAGAAAAGAAAAGAAAAAAAAACAAGACACAACAAAACTACAACTAGTTCCCTCCCCCACACTTAAAACATGCATTGTCCTCAATGAAACAACATAACAATAAAATCAGAGTGAGGGAAAGGAAAGGAAACTCCCTGATCAAGTGTCAGTGTATGTGGGAGCTTCCAAGGAGAGCTCCTCAACATTAGCATCCACAAGAACACCAGCAACCACACCATGGAATGGCTTCAGCCTCTGCCCGTTAACCTTGAAGGGCTTGTGGGTACCTGCACGTGTAATCTCTACTGCACCATAAGGAAAAACGTTAGTAACAACAAAGGGGCCATCCCATTTGGACCTAAGTTTCCCAGCCATCAATTTCAGGCGGGAGTTAAACAGTAAGACTAGCTGGCCCACAGAAAATTATTTTCTAACAATTATCCTATCATGAAAAAGTTTTGTTTTCTCTTTATAAATCCTGGAGCTTTCATAGGCTTCTAGCCTAAGCTCTTCAAGTTGCTGCAACTGCAGTTTTCTTTCAACACCAGCTTCCTTCATGCCCATGTTACAGCACTTGGATGACCCAATATGCACGGTGCTCAACTTCCACCGGGAGGTGACATGCCTTACCAAATACAAGCCGAAATGGGGACATTCCTATAGGCGTCTTGAAAGCAGTCCTTTGAGCCCACAGTGCGTCTTCCAGACGGCGGCTCCATTCCTTTCTGTTCGCCTGCACCATCTTCTCTAGAATCTGCTTGATCTCCCTGTTTGATATTTCAGCCTGGCCATTGGTCTGGGGATGGTAAGCAGTGGAAACTCTATGTACAACCCTATACTTCCTGAGTAAGGCTTCCATGGTTCGGTTGCAAAAGTGAGTGCCTTGGTCACTGATGATAGCCTTAGGTATGCCAAACCTGCAAAAAATGTTGGACCTAACAAATTTGGAAACAACTTTAGCATCGTTAGTCCTAGTGGGGATTGCTTCCACCCACTTTGAAACGTAGTCAACAGCCAAAAGAAGGAGGGAAAGGACCCATAAAATCAATCCCCCACACATCAAAAACCTCACAAAAAAGCATGGGCTGCTGAAGCATCTCACTCCTGCGAGTGATGGCAGGGCCTGTTGTTTGACATTCTTTGCAATTCCTGTATACCTCACAGGAATCTCTAAAAATTGTGGGCCAGTAGAACCCAGAATCCAGGACTTTTCTTGCTGTCCTCTGAGGTCCAAAGTGTCCTCCAACTTGAGAGGCATGTGAGAAGTGCAAAATGGACTCTGTCTCATGATCGGGGACACACCTCCGAATCACCTGATCACTACAAAACTTCCAAAGGTAGGGATCATCCCACACATAGTACTTTGAATCACTCCTGAGCTTGTGGAACTTGGATCTACTTGTACCTGCAGGAACAACACCAGCAACAAGAAAGTTAACTATGTCAGCAAACCAGGGTGTTACCCCATACAGATGTAGAAGCCTCTCATCAGGGAAATCATCTTGGATGGGAGAAGGATCCTCATCCCTAGCTATTCGGCTCAAGTGATCGACTGCCAAATTTTCAGCTCCACTCTTGTCTTTTATCTCCACATTGAATTCTTGGAGCAACAACATCCACCGGATCAGTCTTGGCTTAGCTTCTGGTTTCTTTAACAGGTACCTCAGAGATGCATGGTCAGTGAAAACAATTACCCTAGAACCTAGCAAATATGACCTAAACTTATCAAGTGCAAATACAACAGCTAGCAGTTCTTTCTCAGTGGTGGTGTAATTTGATTGTGCAGCATCTAATGTCCTAGAAGCATAATGAATGACATGGGCAACCTTGCCCACCCTTTGTGCCAGGACCGCTCCCACAGCAAAATTAGAAGCATCACATATTAGTTCAAAAGGGAGTGTCCAGTCTGGGGGCTGGATGATGGGGGTAGAGGTCAATGCTTTTCTCAGGTAGTCAAATGCCTCTTTGCAATTTTCATCAAAATGGAACACGGCATCATTCTTCAGCAGGTTTGACAATGGCAGAGCTATCTTGCTGAAGTCCTTTATAAAGCGCCTGTAGAAACCTGCATGTCCAAGAAAAGAACGGATCTCGCGTACGCAAGATGGGTAAGGCAATGAAGAAATCACATCAATTTTTGCAGGATCTACTGAAATACCTTCTTTAGAAATTACATGACCGAAAACTATCCCCTGTTCTACCATAAAGTGACATTTTTCATAATTCAAAATCAGATCAGTCTCAATGCATCTTTGTAGAACTAAACTCAGACTATGCAGACATGCATCAAATGAGGAGCCATATACAGTGAAGTCATCCATGAACACCTCTATGCAATTTTCAATAAATTCAGAGAAAATGCTAAGCATGCATCTTTGGAAGGTGCCAGGAGCATTACAAAGTCCAAATGGCATCCTCCTATAGGCAAACGTACCGAAGGGGCACGTGAAAGTGGTCTTCTCCTGATCCTCAGGGGCAATATGGATCTGGAAATACCCGGAAAAGCCATCAAGAAAGCAATAATGAGATTTACCAGCCAGCCGATCCAGCATCTGATCTATGAACGGCAAAGGAAAGTGATCCTTTCTGGTGGCCTGGTTCAACTTCCTATAATCTATACGAGACTACTTGACTATTCTGGACTCTAGTAGGTACAAGCTCATTATTATCATTCCTAACTACTGTTAGACCGGACTTCTTTGGTACAACTTGCACCGGACTTACCCAAGTACTATCAGAGATGGGGTATATAATACCTGCCTGCAGAAGTTTAGTCACCTCTTTCTTCACCACATCCAGAATCAATGGGTTTAGCCGCCTTTGGGCCTGCCTTACTGGTTTAGCTCCATCCTCCAATAGAATTTTGTGCATGCATCTGGAGGGGCTAATTCCTGGAATATCAGCCAATGTCCACCCAATAGCCTTCTTGTGCTTCTTCAGAACCTCCAATAGTTTTGCTTCCTGGTCAGAGTCAAGGCTGGAAGAAATGATGACTGGAAGTTTTTCATTTGTCTCCAGGTAGGCATACTTCAGGTTCCCAGGAAGTGGCTTGAGCTCTAGGGAGGGCGGCTGCTCAATGGATGGTACATTGGGAGTAGCCAGGATGTCAAGGACTTCTGCTGAACAGACAGATTCAATATCACTATCACTATCACCCTGCAAAGTTGAATCAAGAAACTCAGCACAAACAGAACACGAGTTAGTGTTAGTGCAGTTAGCACATGAATATAAATCATCAAAACCAGAAATAAAAGGAAAATCAGAAACTAGGTCCTCATGGGTATCATCAATGATCTCAGACAGCAACTCTAAGTGGAAAACAGAGTGCTCCTCCAGTGGGTGTTTCATAGCATCAAAGATGTTGAACTTGGCCACAATATCACCAAACTCCATAGACATAGTCCCATCATTCACATCAATCTTAGTCTTGGCTGTCTTCATGAATGGTCTGCCCAAGATTATTGGTGATCTACTGGAATGTGTCTCTCCTGCCATGTCCAGGATGTAGAAGTCAGCAGGGAAGATCAACTCATCAACTTGCACTAGCACATCTTCTACCATTCCCATGGGGCGGGCACTGGTCCTGTTAGCCAACTGGATGGTAAGACCTGTATACAGCAAAGGACCGAGATCAAGGTTATTAAAGATGGAGGTAGGCATGACATTTATGGAGGCTCCCAAATCCAACATGCAGTTTTCAAATTTCCTATCCCCAATAGTGCATGGAATAGTAAATGTGCCCGGATCCTTGCACTTCTGTGGTAATGCCTGAGTAGGGGCTAAAGCAGCAACTCTTTCTGGTGCAGGCCTAGACTGGATAAGAGCTGAGACATTTCTTCCCAAATCAACCCTCTTATTATTCTTCATCTTCCTCTTGTTGGTGCATAGATCCTTCAGAAATTTGGCATACTTAGGCACCTGCTTGATCACATCTAAAAGGGGAATATTCACAGCTACCTTTCTGAACACATCTAAAATTTTCCTCTCCTTGTCTTCACCACCAATCTTCTTATTTTGCTGAACTCTGTGTGGAAAAGGGATTGGTGGTCTGTACACTTTCTCAACTTCAACTTCAACTTCAACAATAGGCTCAGGAGTTACCTCAACAGTTGCTTCATCTTTTTCAGAGGTGGCCTCAACAACTTTTCCAGATCTCAGAGATATGGCACTCACATTAGGAT
>JAUPTC010000011.1:11362706-11667023 GCA_030762895.1 Sophora flavescens | reverse complement strand
TAAGAAGTATATTTGTATCTCATTCAGTAAAATATATTTTAGGTTAGAATGGAAGAACATCCAAGTGAGACCTTCACAAATAATTTCATAGATAAGTGCTGGGAAATAGTTCTTGAGAGACTAAATCAAGAAATCAAGAAGCGAACGAGTCTAGGGGAGACACCGCCTCCCTTGGAAATTCATGAATCTTAAAAATATCATGCCTTTGTTGAGCAGAAATTAATATCAACGTTCTCTATATTTTATAATGTGGAAGTAAAATCGCATAGTTTGGATCATATCTTTACCATATTGTACAAAACTAGATTAACATAGCTTGTTATGGTCAAGTTCATTCAATGACCACTGGATTAATTTTGATTGCAACCTTTTTCTAGGGCCTTGAATCTCAAGATCCCGACCATAAACGTATAGAATAATGGAAACATAAATAAGTTGCATGTGTATCTTGGGGAGTGCCAATAATGATAATTTAACACATTGTTCAAGTAGCTCTCGGAGTGATGTCAAGACCAAACTTTTTGGGGTTAATCTAGTGAAACAAGAGCAAGATAAAATTGGAGGTACCAGACTTTTTGGGTTAATTTTGGTGAAACATGATTAAGATAACATAAGAGGTATTTTCATACCTTGGTTTATGCTCATATTACTTTACTTACAAGATCAAATGTGAGAATATATGTGTCTCCTATCTTTTCGATTTAGTCTTGCCTATCTAGTGAGTTAATGATAAAATGAGATAAATTTTACCATTACTTTTTAAAGTAATCTTTTTTTATACAGCTAACTCAACCTATAATTCTTAATAGAATTACTCCTAAGCCCCCAAAATAAAAGTATCACTCATTTTGCAAAATGTTAATTGCCTCCGATACTAGCACACATGGAGGATTTTCAATTCCGAGGAAGCATGTTATTGAGTGCTTATCACCATTGGTATTTAATACCGTATATTCCAATGGCTGTATTCAAGTCATAACCATTGGGATTATTCTCCATGGATTATTCTCTCATTTATTGTAAATATTAGCTAATCAAATCAAGGATATCAATGACTGATGTAAATGAGACATTATAGGCATTAGTTTAGGACACGTAAACCTCATGTAACTTCTATATATTTGGTATTTGTTCAATGTAATGATACACACATTCTTTCCACCATATTCTTGTTATGGCATCAGAGCCATCACGGTGCTGGTGAGAACGTGTTGAAGCAAACACATTTTCCATGGCGGAGATGTGGGAAAAGACAGCAGAGAAGAAAACTGATCTTGTGAAAAGATCCCTTCACCATATGATCCCGAACTCTAGTGATAATCCAGGAAACCTGATTACTCAGGTTCAGCTGAAAGGAGAGGTTGTTGGGTTCTCTGCACAGGCTCGTGGAAGAACCAAAGGACTTGCTGAATCAAAAGACTAAAATATGGTGTGTTCGAACTGTAATCGAATAGGACATGAAGCTGAAAGATGCTTCCAGTTGATCGGTTATCCTGAATGGTGGGGAGATCGGTCACGAGGTGAAGAGAAAGCCAATACGAGAGGAAAAGGACGGCAATGAGGAGGAGTTGCACCTAGCAGAGGCAGAAACGGGGGTGTTCGAGCCAATGCAACATTCACTAATGGAGAAAAAGTGCTGCACCAACTAATTCAAACAATGCACTGACTGGGCTGAGTACTGAACAATGGCAAGCACTAGTGGATTTTTTAAATAGCCAAAAAGGGAACATAAATGACAAGATGACAAGTAAACATAGTGTGTGGATTGTTGACACAGGAGCTTCCAGTCACATGACTGGGAACTTGAAATTCTTGCATGGGTTTAGAGAAATAACAGGATATCCAGTTGGACTTCCAGATGGAAAACAAGTGTTAGCCACTAAAGAAGGGACATCAATACTTGATGGAGGATTGAAAATTGAGAATGTTCTTTATGTGCCAAAATTGAACTGCAATTTGATATCTATCTCTCAACTGATTGATGAAAAAAAATTGTATTATCCATTTCACTGATACCTTATGTGTTATGCAGGACCGCACTTCGAAGATGCTGATTGGAGCGGGTGAACGAAGAGATGGGCTTTATTTTTCAAAGGTATCCTAAGTGAGAAGGCGCATAAGGCTAGTGGAATTTGTCAGTTTAATCTATGGCATCAACACATGGGACATCCATCTTTGAGGAATACTCAATTAGTTTCCAATATAAGGTGTGAAGAAAGTGAGTTGAAAAATAAAGCATGTGACGTATGTTTTCGAGCTAAACAAACCAGGGATGTTTTTCCTTTGAGTACTCATACTGCTACTAGTAGTTTTGATTTAATTCATTGTGATCTGTGGGGACCTTATCGGACTCCCTCTTCTTGTGCTGCATCATATTTTTTGACAATAATGGATGATTTTTCTCGTGCCATATGGATTTATCTATTAGTTGATAAAAGGGAAGTGTCACGTACATTGATAAATTTCTTTGCCTTAGTAGAAAGACAATTTGATAAAAGGGTTAAGATGATGCGTAGTGATAACGGGACTGAATTTACATGTTTGAAAAATTATTTTCATGAACATGGAATTTTGTTTCAAACTTCTTGTCCTGGAACACCGCAACAAAATGGAAGAGTAGAAAAAAAACATAGGCACATTCTTAATGTTGCTCGTGCTCTACGTTTTCAAGGTAGCCTTCCTATTTCTTTTTGGGGTGAGTGTGTCTTGACTGTTGGATATCTAATTAATCGCACACCTACTCCAGTGCTGCATGGAAAAACACCGTATGAGATGTTGCATGGGCAAGCTCCCTTACATAGTCATTTGAAGGTTTTTGGATGTTTGTGTTACTCACATAACCTAGGAAAAAAAAATGATAAGTTTTCCAGTCGAAGTCGGAAATGCATTTTTGTTGGATACCCTAATGGTAAAAAGGGTTGGAAATTATTTGACTTAGATACTCAACACTATTTTGTGTCACGTGACGTTGATTTTTTTTGAGACAGAATTTCCTTTTGCTTAAGAAAAGGAACATTTCATCTGTGGATTGTCCTGTAGTGTTTCCCCGGTTGGTTGGTGACAATGATAGTAGGTCCCATGATCAAATTGACACAGAAGAAGAAGTAAGCCCAAACAATGGTGTTGATGTGGGTCCTACCGTAGGGGGGGGGGGGTACAAATGACTCAGACAATGAGGCAATTGAATATTCAAATACAAATGATCCTTCTGTCGATCCTCCTACATTAGATTTGATTGCTCACAACAATGTGGAGGAGTTGGGAAGAGGTCACCGCATTAGGATGCCTTCAGTCAAGTTGCGTGACTATGTGACTCACACTATACAGAAGTTAAGCCCATCTCCCAGTTCGCCCTCTCCACAACATATTTCAGGTGCGCCTTATCCCTTAATACATTATGTGAATTGTGACAAATTCTCTGTAAAGCATCGCAGGTTCATTGCTGCTCTCACTATAGAACATGAACCCGACCATTTTTTTGAGGCAGTGAAAGATGCTAAGTGGAGACTTGCAATGCAACAAGAACTCGAAGCACTGGAATGTAATGGGACCTGGACTCTACAACCCTTGCCGGAAAGGGAGGAAACCTCTTGGTTGTAAATGGGTGTCTAAGATTAAGCACAACTCTGATGGCACCATCGAAAGATACAAGGTAGGGTTGGTCATTCTTGGGAATCATCAGGTAGAAGGGATTGACTATACCGAGACATTTGCTCCTGTTGTTAAAATGGTCACTATTCGTCTTGTTCTTGCCATTGCGGCAGCAAAGAAGTGGGAAATTCATCAAATGGACGTCCATAATGCTTTCCTCCATGGTGATTTTCATGAAGATGTTTACATGAAGTTGCCCCCAGGCTTTCGTACATCTCAACTAGGATTAGTTTGCAAGTTGCGCAAATCGTTGTATGGCTTGAAGCAAGCCCCTCGATGTTGGTTTGCCAAACTATCATTTGCCTTGACGAATTTTGGGTTTCAACAATCATCCTCTGACCACTCACTCTTTACTCTTCTTAATCATGGAGTGCAAATAGTAGTTTTGGTATATGTGGATGATTTGATCGTGTGTGGGAACGACTCCACCGCAATTCAAAAATTTAAAGTATATCTTAGCAAGTGCTTTCACATGAAAGATTTGGGGACCCTGAAGTATTTTCTTGGTGTAGAAGTTGCAAGGAATCCAAGTGGGATATTCTTATGCCAACGTAAATATGCTTTGGACATAATTCAAGAAACGGGTTTACTTGGTGCCAAGCTAATGTCCACACCTCTTGAGCAGAACCATCAACTTAGTCTCGCTACTAGACGACTTTTTGATCAACCTGAACATTATCGACGTCTAGTTGGTCGTCTCATCTATTTGTGTTTCACCAGACCAGATCTATCTTATTGTGTTCACCTCTTGTCGTAATTCATGCAACAACCTCACGAGGAACACTGGAATGCAGATCTTCGAATCGTTAAATACCTAAAAGGAAGTCCTGGTCAAGGCATACTTCTTAGCGGTACGGCTAAATTTAAGCTGCATGGATGGTGCAATTCTGATTGGGAAGGCTGCCCTTTAACCCGACGCTCAACCACCGGCTGCTTTGTGTTCTTGGGTCACTCTCCTATCTCCTGGAAAACCAAAAAACAACACACTATTTCTCGTTCCTCAGCTGAAGCTGAATACTGCTCTATGGCTACCACCACCTGCGAACTTAAGTGTCTTAAGAGTTTGCTTTCTGAACTTGGCATATTACATAAAGGTCCCATGTGCCTTAATTGTGACAATCAAGCAGCTTTGCACATAGCCCAAAATCCAGTTTTCCATGAACGCACGAAGCATATCGAAGTGGATTGTCACTTTATTTGCAATGAGGTACTTCAAGGTAATGTTCAGCCATCTCATGTCCCTACATCCGAACAATTGGCAGACATTTTTACCAAAGCATTAGGAAGGCATCAATTTCAGACTTTACTTGGCAAGCTGGGCATTCGTAATCCTCACGCAGCACCTTGAGAGGGGGGGGGGGGTAATATCGTATATTCCAATGGTTGTATTCAAGGCATAACCATTGGGATTATTCTCCATGGATTATTCTCTTATTTATTGTAAATATTAGCTAATCAAATCAAGGATATCAATGACAGATGTAAATGAGACATTATAGGCATTAGTTTAGGAAGGATATCAATGACAGATGTAAATGAGACATTATATGCATTAGTTTAGGACACGTAAACCTCATGTAACTTCTATATATTTGGTATCTGTTCAATGGAATGATACACACATTCTTTCCACCATATTCTTGTTAGTATTTAACTCTATGGGTTTCAGTCAATTGCTAGTTTATTCCATATATTTATTAAAAAATTAAATTTTTCCTCAATTTTTTAATGCTTTCCATTTATATATTATAGGACATGACCCAAACAACCCCTACCCAGGACTTAATAGCGAAGGACTTGCACGGTTTTGAATGGAAATTTCGCCATGTATATAGAGGTAGTAATTTGGATTTTCTGTTGGAAGTCTTATTTTTATATTTATGTTTTAGTTGCAAAATCAAAATTACGCATGAATGAATTTCATGATTTGTATAGAATATATAAAGACTATGTAATGTACCTAGTATTCCTCATTTTATGCAAACCATATGAAATTCATTTAGTGCATAATTTTGACTGTGCAACTAAAACATAAATATAAAAAGAAGACTTCCAATAGAAAATCCAAATTACTACCTATATACATGGCGAAATTTCCATTCAAAACCGTGCAAGTCCTTCGCTATTAAGTCCCGGGTCAGGATTGTTTGGGTCATGTCCTACAATATATAAATGGAAAGCATTAAAAATTAGAAACAAATTAATTTTTTTATTTAAATATATGGAATAAGCGGTAGTCAAGGAAACCCATAGAAATAAATACCAATGGTGGTAAGCACTCAATAGCATGCTTCCTCGAATTGAAAATCCTCCATGTGTGCTAGTATCGGAGGCAGTTAATATTTTTCAAAGCGAGTAATACTTTTGTTTTGGGGCTCAAGAGGAATTCTATCAAGAATTACAGCTTGAGTTAGCTGCATAAAAAAAGTTTATTTAAAAAAAATGATAAAATGTTTCTCATTTTCTCGATTTACTCACTAGATAGACAAGACTAAATCGAGAAAAAGTATAGGAGACACATATATTTTCACATTTGATCCTAGAAGTAAAGTAATATGAGCATAAACCAAGGTATGAAAATACCTCCTATGTTATCTTAATCCCGTTTCACCGAAATTACCCCAAAAAGTTTGGTACCTCCTATGTTATCTTGCTCTTGTTTCACCATATTAACCCCAAAAAGTTTGATCTTGACATCACCTCGAGAGCTATTTGAACAATTTTTTAACTTATCATTATTGGCACTCCCCTAAGATACACATACAACTTATTTATGTTTCCAATATTCTATACATTTATGGTCGGGATCTTGAGCTTCAATGCCCTAGAAAAAGTTTGTAATAAAGGATTAAATCATGAGAAAATAGAACATAATTCCAAAGCTACATATTACAAGAGTCATCTAAGTTTTACAACATCAATCCAGATTAACCCAGCGGTCATTGAATGAACTTGACCATTGCAAGCTATGTTAATGGATGGCGAAAGGAATCCAAACATTTCGTGATCGTTAATGCGTTGTCGAAGCTCCAAGGGAGGCAGTGGCTCACCTAGACTCCTTTGCCTTGGAGCACCCTTCTCGGGAGCTACATAGTCCATAACATTTTAAGGCCGAAAATAGGGTAATTTAAAATCTTGCAGTGATAAAATGGGGAAAACTTTTTACTTTCGCAAGGCATGAACCTAAATATATGGAAATAGGTAACGTTTAATAAAATATTTCACAATACATTTCAGGTCATAAGGTCAAAAATAGACTCAAAAAAAAAAAAACAACAACCGACTCGTCGAACAAAACATATACTGAGATGTTGACTCAACATAAGGATATGGAGACGCGGCTCCTAAAAGCATTAGGTACTTGAAGACGCAGCTCCATGAAAGCTAAAACCCACACCCATACATCCTATATTGTCCCAACTAAAACATAAAATATGATCCTTTCTCATACATTACGAGAAGAATAACCCAACTGACGAGGTCCGGTGAAAACTCTATTTGAGCCTACTACCGAGCGTCACATCGTCACAAAAGATGCTAGTAGAGCCACTATTGAAGTAGCTCTCAAACTAAGTCCTTTTCCTTATAGGGGATGGATCATGTCCTACAAACCATCAACATTTATTCCTCCACCAACCGTCCCCATGCTCGAAACTCTACATCTCCGGCGAATCAGTCGAACGACATCCCAACCTCACAGCCTTCTCAAAAGAGAACACGAACGGCGCATAACCATCAAAAACAGACAATATAAAACAAAGGAGGAGAGATTCCCAACATTACACTGCATATGGCAGATATGAAAACAGAACGACACAACATAGTACATATACATATTCATACTCATATTCTTATCCATTTGTAGACAAAAAATTTATTCATTGTACCAATAACAACAGTATATGCACATATCAAAAATAAACGGTAAGCTTATCCAAGTGTACCAGACACTGATTGTTCACCGAGGCACGAGAATAGAGAGAAAGCGGACTGCAACTGCATAGTCCCATACCTACACAGTTTCAAAGAATACTTGATCCTAACTTCGGAGCTATTTGACATTTTGGAAAGGAAATGGTCAGTACAGATTTCACTTGTCCCCGCCGTAGGCATAATGTTACACACAGACTCGAAGGTCATCAACTTATAATATTTTTCCTTCTTTGGCTATAATGTACGTACAATGTTCACAATCATGTGAAACACTCTACCAAACCTGTCAGCTCATATTCCTAGGCACAAAGGTCACACTGACAACTTAGTAGATCAAACTGATGACGACGTGTGCGTTCATATTTATCAACCGGATAAATTTTGGGATTCCTTATATAAATCACATGCCATTCTACAGGCATGACAGTACCAACTAGAAATCCTTGTACGGAGTCATACCTACACAATATCAGGATCCCTTCATTGGACCATCCATGTCTTCAACGAATTAAGTGTATTATGGAGATTGGTCATTCACCAATCCATTTTACTTCTTCTCGGTTCTTCCCTAACAAGATTACTTATTTGGCAAGTAATCTTAGAATACTCTTGGTTATTAAGTATTATGGATCATGAGATGATAAAATCATCTAGCGTATGAAGACGTAGTCTTGCTCCACTATATCTCATACTTTAATGTTCCATTTCTTTGATCGCTAAGTCCTATTCCTCGACTTAGGTTTTTTTTTTGTTGGAATAGAACGTTTACTTTGGATAAAAATCCTTTTTACTGGTAAATCCTTTTCTTTTGAAAACACTTTATCCTTAAATACCTCCGTATTAAGGCCTTTAGTACCTCAACATTAAGGGTTTGAAATTAAATTTGTACACCAAAATAAAAGAAGAGTTCTAAAGGCTTAACTTCCATTTTCATCACTCTTAAAACTCCAAATTAATGATAGATCTCTTATGGCTCAACAACTATCAACCAATTGAATGTCACATGGAAACTTTATAAAAGTCCATTTTTTTAAAGTGAAATCATTCAATGCATAAACCATGGTGCCATCATTCATTCATTTGGGTTTTGAAAATCCGTGTTATAAACCTTAAAGCCACCACATAAGGTTAATACATAAAGTTCATTATAAGGACTGTTCTAATCAAAATCATTTTGATTTAACTAATTTATGACTTAAACAAAGTCATTTAATTAGTGGGCTAAATATAGAAAAAATTTCTCATTCAAGTTATAACTCAAACCCAAACTAAAATAAGCATCATTTTTGGATGGTTTTATTTCATAACAGTTTACACGATTAGATTTCCAAGCATGATTTTAATTACACAATTACCTTGATTGAAAGTCAAAACATTCTAAGTGAGGATTCTAATGAAATCGTACCTATGCCTTACACTAGTGTAGGAAGCACTTTTTATGTCAGTTAAAAGTGCTTTTTGACGTCTGAAAAAAGCCTGACGTTATTCCAGTAGACATTAAAAGTGTAACTGTTAAGTCTGTTAACAACTGACGTAAAAGTTCACATTTAACGTCAGTTGCTTAAGTTAACAGACGTTAAATGTGATAGTTTTAACATCATTTATTTAATTTAACTGACGTTAAAAATAATACTTATAATGTCTGTTGTTTAAATAACAGACGTTATAAGTATTTTTATTTAATAAATTACTTTTAATGTCAGTTAAATAGAGAACTGACGTTAAAATTATTATTATTATTATTTATATTTCTGTTACAATATATCCTTTCCCCCAGCTATCCCTGCACTCAGTAGATAGTCCAGAATATAGAATAACACACACATTACATAATTTGCATACACTCAAATTTAGCAAAAAATGATCTCATTAAAACTTTATGATGCAAAACCCTCCTTAGGGATAAAAACATCATTAAGGAAAAAGAGTACCCTTAAATTTTATTAAAAGAAAAGAAATACAAAGAATCAATGGGAGAACAAAAAACCAAAACTCATTGATAGAAAAAACATAACTATTAGCTTCTAAGTATATAAATGTAAATTCATATACAAATATAGTATGAAGGAGATATTTTTTCTACTCCTTTTTCTGCAGCATACTTTGAGACACCCTGTTGTGCCCCTTTGTATCATTAAATTAAAACCTTATTAATTAATTATTTAATCGCGCTCTTAACGTTAAAGGTGGATTCCGAAACACGTAAAAAATTAAAACTTAACTTATAAACACACAACGAAAGAAAATTTCAAAGTAAACACACCATATATATAACATACATACATAGGTTTATGCATTAGAGTATTTAAAACACTGTCTAGGGTATCCCATAAGTAGGATCCCTAGCAGGCATCTTAAAACAACAATTAATAGCGAAAACAAAACGTCTTATAAGACTCACTGGCTCTAGACACTAAACTACATTGTCAAATACCACATCCCGTCTTCTCGCATCCAGTTCATATTGAGTTCCACCCAACGCCTCAGCATCAAGCTCAGCCACTGGGTCTTCCAGTACGATCCCATAAAAAGACAAAATACAACACACATAAAGATATAGGGGATAAGAAGCAGATATATCATCAAAAAACGGAAAAGAGTCATGGCATATTATACAATAAATGTCACAGACAATCAACATGCATAACTAACAAATCATCCTCAAATTAATGTATCATCCACTACCCCAATCTCATACAAGTAAAATTTGATATTGACGTGGCCACTACCAATCCTGTCACGCATCCCCATTCCCATTAAGGATGTTAGTCAGTCGTCCAAGCGATGCGTCCCTAAAAATCGGTGCACACCCCCATTCCCGTTAGGATGCTCATTCTAAGAATGATACTATTCCCCCATTCCCGTTAGGGACTAGCTGCACATTTTAAATCTCAGTTGGGATGATCCCGCGAGAACTTCGAACCTCGTGTGTTCCCAACACACGGTTGTGAATAACAATGCAAATACACGAACCTCACCGACCCACATTAATAACAACCTAGTGCCTTAACCTTCCATCAAAACCTCAACACATGTTTTATGTCACCATTCCTCTTTGAAATAATTAGTTTAGGCTAGGCACCTCTAAATCACCATTTATCCTCACCCCCAAACAATTATCTCCCAAAAAAATATATATTTACTGAAACTCCACTAAACGCAATATTAAAACCAGGCAGATCATGCATAACCCAATATCATAAATGTTCAAATACCACAAAATATCACATAAGTAATTCAATAATAATAATAAATTCAATCAACCTCAGATAAGATAAAATCATCCTAATGTCGATAAACCTATAATCCCCAAATCATCATTGATTTTTCAGAAAAGGTTTCCAATGTGATTTTGGTCTTGTCGATTACTCCACTACTAATAGGGTTTAGGTCGTCCTATACAATTATCATATAATCTACTACTAATCGATTCTGATGATAGGTTGATTCTTTCCTCCACTTGATTGATGTGCACGCTTTCCCGTACAAGCTCCGAATGCGTCCACGCTACTGCGAAGAACCTCAGCACGCTGTCCAACAACATCCCCAAATCTGCCACCATCCATCCTTACACATCCACCTTTCCGCTTTCCATCCCGATTACACGTACGAGATACACAATTCACCAGAAACACCAAATACCAATCGAATCAACAATAGGGTTTCAAATAAACAAATCTATTTGAATCAAGAGACAAAATCAGATTCAAAATAAGCTCATGAATCCTAGGGAAAAGCTACCAAAATAGGGCTATTGTTCGAGCTCCATTCCTCTATCCACAGAGCTTTATTTACAAAAATGAACGGTGACAATGAAGAACTATTCTTGTTACATCATCTCACAAAGTTTCAGTCCGATCCAATGGTTAACAAATCTCATATCGAATTTCTTTGGTGACAGCGTAGATGATATCCGGGTTGAGTTTCTCACCTCCTAGGCCTACTTTCCAAGCTTCCTATCTCATACTCTGGAGGTTTGTTCCAAATTCCGACCATTGGATATGAAGAACCTCAAGTCTTGAACCTTCTTCTAAAATTTGGGAATGATCCAATGCTTGAAGAGTGTTTGGCGACCCCCTCACTATGACTGCTCCAACTTGGTTTCAAAGCTTCCAACAAAGGCTTCTTGCAACTATTGAGGTTTCTCTCTCAATTCTTCTCTTATAATCCGAAGTAGTGGTTGATAAATAGAGTTAAGGAGATGAGGAAGATAACTAACATCATATAAATGAGGGTTTACCTCTAGATAATAAAAGAAAGTGAAAGAATGATCAAGTTGTGCAAGAACAACAATGGAGTTTTTGAAGAAAAAGTGAAGAAGAAATGGAAGAGATGAAGAAATGAGTGAAGGGGGAGGGAGGCCACGGTTTTTAGGAGTATTTATAGGCTAGATTTAGGCTTTTTTTGGTTATAAGGAATTGGTTTAATGAGTTTTGTGAATATTTAATTAATATAAGCTTAACCATAGTTAATAGTTAACAAAACTAGGGTTATGTTACTAACTAGGGTTAAAAAGTATGTGGCTCACAATTAATGTAGGTGTGACTGATTTTGGGCCACATCTAATGAGTCATCCATGACTCGTTGATCCTATCCATTAGCGGTTCCCGGAAATCTCGTATGCAGCTCCGTCATTTACTCGATTTCGGTTTTTGAGAGGAAAATAATGAAACGAAAGCAAAATGAAATAGGTATGGTTTAGTATATATGGCTGCAAGAAAATTGAGGAGATGTGGGAGGTTTACAACCACGTAAAATGAGTGGTTAAGAGTGCATAGACGTGTCTTGTTAATAATCACGAAAGCTTGGGGGGGTACTTTGGTCATTTTACACAAAAGTCATGATTACTAGCATTTAATGCTCATAAATGCTTGGTGGCTCATCCTCCATGAGTCATCATGTATGACCCGTTGTCCCGATCTCTGACGGATCTCTGCAGTTCCGTTTTCGACTCCGTCGGTTTCCCGATTAGCGTAATATTTCGTTTTCGGTTGAAAATTTTCAAAACAACCAAACTCGTTAGAAATATGATTTAAATATAAACAATTTCGTTCACGAGTCAAAATTAGGTTTTCTGATCATTAAAATCTTACTGTCAGTGAAAACATCGACTGTTTTCCGTCCGAACTTTTACCAAAATTCGTCCGAATAAACATAATATTTTATTTCTGATCGGAAATTTGGAAAGTGGGATTCCTCACCGACATAATATAAAAATTCTACAAATTTCAGTTTCGGATCAAATTAGGATTTTCTGCCGGTATAAAATTATGCTGTCAGTAAAACGCAGATCGGTTTTAAATCCGAGTTTTAAACCCTAATTTTAAACAGAGCTTCCTACCATAGAGTAGGTTCTAGATATGATTTTGTTTTCTTCAAAATCATTTCCTAGGTCTCAGATAAAAATATAAATAAATATATCTTTGCCGTTAATACAACATATCCGAAAATCGGGCTGTTACATACTTAAAGAAGAATTCTGAATGTCGTATCCTCAAGTCTATAAAATCTTCTTTTTTAAGAGGAGATTGATCGCTAAAAGCCTGCACAAGTTCAAATAATTAACAATAACATTAACTCAAGTCATCACCAAAACTAAAATATATAATTAAATAAGTTGTTTAAGTGGTTACCTTCCTCCATCCCTCTGTAATAGATGCGAAGACTATGTTCAGAATTTGATGCATCACATAATAGCCATATGACCAATCGTCTGGCTGATGACAAAACTACAAAAGAAATGAAATTTAATGTCAGTTATATATATATATATATATATATATATATATATATATTAGTAATTATAATATTAATAACTACTTAATAAACTAGAAACCTTGAGGATAATTGAACGCGCTGTCGCCACGCGCCAAAAAGAACGAGCGATTATAAAAATAATGCAGTATAGTGCGACAACTCGAGTATCGTCTCTCAAGGACTCTTTAGTTGTTGTTATTATTAACAGAAAATTAGTAAAAGTTAGAAATGGGGGTTTTGAGATTAAAACTAAATTAACAAAACAAATCAAAAACAGAGAAAAGAAACAAAGCAGTTAAGAAATTAGCAAATAAACAAAAGCGATTAACCTACTGTTCTCAGTTTCCCACTATCATTGATTCATGCAAATCCTAAGCAGATACTAATCCCCTCCCGGTTGTAGCAACAATTAACAAACGAAAACCGCTACTACAGATGTATGTTCCTATTCCCGAAATAACAAACGGGGTTAAGCTCTCATGAACAAACGAACATGAATGAACACACGCGAAATAACAAACGCGATTATATATAGGAACATTACATCACCGAAATGAAACAATACCACACTATACATTCCTGAAATAACAAACAGAAACATACAGCATGGCATTGAAAAGAGAAAAGCAACTAAACAAGGAATACAGAACCTCAAGTGTTAATAGAAACCAATTGCAGTAGATTAATCCTAGGAGACTAGCTCTCCATTACAGAAGAAAACAATAAACTAAGAAAAACAAAAGACTAACAAGCTCAGAAACTAGCCAAAACTGGCTAATTCTGACCCGCCTTTCAGTTCTGCCTAAGACTACTTATATACACGTTTCTGGAATCCAAGTCCTCGCGAGGCGAAGCACTGCTCGCGAGGCGAATAACATGAAAGGTCTGCAACTCTTGGTCTTCTCGCGAGGCGAGCATATCTTCGCGAGGCGAACTCTTCAAATTCCCAACTGTAACGCCCGTGACCTCCAGCATGCCCAAACTGTGATCGTCTCTGACTTTTCCAAGGTAGCATTATTCGCGAGGCGAGTCCAGTCTTCGCGGGGCGAGACAGAAAGTTTTGCAATTTCAGGAACAGTCACCTTCTGGTTCGCGGGGCGAGCAGACTTCTCGCGGGGCGAAAGCTCCAGATTTATTCCTTTTTATTAACCTGAAAATAGAAAATAAAAGTAAGTACTTTATTCACTCTAAATCAACTAAATTAACTTAAAAACACTTTACAGACTCAAAATACTACTTAAGGACAATCAAGTCTAATTTGGGTGAAAATGATATAAAATAAGCACAAAGCCAAGGTCTTTACTAGTTATAAAACCAGTCAAACAGAGGCTCATCAATAATCCAGTCAGGATTTCCTTTTGCCTTAGTAGTCCTACTTCTCCCGTTGGTGCAACTTATGCTACATGCCTTCAGCGGGCTATCATAAAAAAAATATTCATGTCAATTAACCAATTCATTATATGTGTAATAAAATAGAGTAATTATTACTTACGTATTGATAGGTTCCACCACCTCCCGTGGTGGGTTCTGGTGGAGAGAGCATAAGAATATGACAGTATGCCTAGAGGGATGAAGTATGAGCAACTTCCAATGACCCTTCATTATGTAGGGTGCTAGATATATTTCTTTCTGATCACCTCCCACTAAGATTCCAATGTATGAACTGACTTTATGGTCAACGGCAAAGAAATCAGCCACAAGGACTGAGGAGTCTAAGAAGCCATAAAGGTTGGAGCCCCTCTCAACTTGAAGACGATTCAGATACCTAAGATATGAAATAAGTGGATGTTAATTACATAATATATTGAAATTGAAATAAATTATAAAGTTGAAATAAAGTATAAAAATTAAATAAATTATAAAATTAAAATTAACTTACATGGACCAAAGACTCAAAACCGTGCTGGCTAGCCACTCGCCATATTTGCAAAAAGTGCCCAAGATCATCACCACAGAATTTAAATTGTATTTCTTGATTTGGGCGTGCCACACATCCATAGTGTTCCAATGGGCATTCAAACACCTCGTATCTATAATCCTCACCAAGAGAAAATATACGAGTGATGGGAGATAACGACATCGGCTATGCCTTAAATTTTAAATAAAGAAAGTATATAATCCTCGACATCGCCGTTTTACCTCCAACTCCCGCTCCCTCTGTGACAAGTCATCTACCTCCACATGTGTCTTTTGACAACTCTATTTTGTTCTCACATGTGAAGGTTGGGCAACTCCAGTTGTGTCCTGGGAACCCGTGGAGGACAGCTCCTTTATAAGCATCTGCTTGAAGAATGGATTTGATAGGAAGCGGCTCGTCGACTGATCTGTAAATGGTCGGACCGATAATGAGCTGCTGTTTAACATCTTCTCTATGGCTCTCCACATTATCGACCCACCTACGTGAAGTACTTGTACCATAAATTTTTTTGATGCCCACCGTCCCTGGAACACCAATCACCCGACCAGGGTGGTCGTCTTTGCCTAGGGCAGTGATCAAGATATCTCGGCATCCATGTGGGACGAATGAGCCCTGGGAGCATTTTTCCTTAAGCTCCTCCTACAATTAAGAAATTAAAAAAGTGTAAGCCAATGTGTTAAAAATATTAATATATACAAATATCAACTACCAATGCAATTTGTTTGTTACTTACAATCCTTTCTGCCACAGTGCGTGTTGCTTCAGCTTTAAAATCTCCTTTTTTTGTCCTTTGGCCCTCCAAACGAACATCCTTGTTGGTGATAGGAGATGGAGGTTCAACAACTGTTCCCTCAGGTATCTCTCCAACTATTATCCTCTCATTCAGCTTCTCCTGTAAGTCCCTCAACTTATCCGCCAACATCTCCTTAATCTTAGTGGAGTACCCACCTTGAGAAAATGTGTGGGTGTGAATGTTCTTTCCTTGATTCCTCTTACCCCTTTCCCTTTTAGCCCGTTAAAACAAAAACACATAATAAATTTAGTTAAATAAATTTTCTTTACTTAAATGTACTCTAAAATGGATAAGTAAATTAACTTCAACTAACCATAAATGAAGCTGTATGTCGGCTCCTAAGAAAACTACCCCACGTCTCCCTATCAATGTATGGGTAGTTTATAAAAAGTTCTTTGTGGTCCCTCGGACCGAATACGTAGTGCCTATTAAGATCGTGCTTAAACCCATTCCAACGCTTTGCCACCAGTGAGAGCCATTTCGCCCTATACACTTCCGTATTCGGCACGGTCCACGCTATCTACATAATAAATACATAACAAAGAGGAGGAATTAGAACTCAAATTATTCTTTAATAATGTACATCAAAAGAGTGTAAAAGTAAAATACCGTGATAGGCTCCCAAATCTGATCCTTAACGTTCTGTTGCACTTCTTCCTAATCCCTATGTAGGATGCTAGTGTGCTCCTTAGCTTCCTTAGATACCCAAGTTGTAAATTGCTTAGAATAGGGTCCCTGGGGAGTCAGTTTATCATCAAACCATACCTCAATCTTCTGACCACTGAGCCTAGCCTTTTCTAACTTTTTTCAAACTAGTGGTTGCTCTACCCCGTTTTTTCTTACTCTGTGATGGATGTTTGGACAAATAAAAATTAAATTAGAAGGTTTTGTATAACATGGATTAATAAAGAATATGAGCCTAATTAATTAAATTATATGTATAAATAAAACTTAAACTATCAACAGGAATAGGTGCCACCGACCCCTCTCGTGCATGTGGGATGTCAGCTTTATCCATGTGTATGCCTGTTCAAAATTTTTTTTTAATAAATTAGGTTATTTTAACACGGATAAATAAAGATAAAGATAAATACAAATGGATAAATAAAAATAAATCTAAACTAACATGGATAAATAAAAATAAATCTAAACTTACACTATGTTTAAATTTAATTTAGATATATCAATATCCCATCGTGATGATCATCACGAGTGGCATGTTCATCGTCCACCTGTGTGTCCTCAATGATAGTAGGCATGTTTGTTGAGAAAGAAGGAGTCTCAGGAATATCAAGAGTTGAATCTTGATTTTCATCACTATTATTATTCATGCTTTTTCCTTGGAGAACCACAGACAACCTTTTGTTAGAAGGATCAGTGATGTAAAACACTTGTTTTGCTTGGGAAGCCATGATGAAAGGCTCATTTGTGTGACCTAACTTGCAAAGGTCTAACAATGTAAACCCCCATTCATCGGTTTGTACACTACCTTTACTATCAACCCACTTACATTTAAAAATCGGCACCGTAAGCTTAGTGTAATCGAGCTCCCAAATCTCTTCAATGACTCCAAAGTATGGTATTGGTGCAATAACAGGGTTTGTATCTTTTGAACTAGAGAAGTGCATTGATTCGGCCACAATCATAACCCCACTATTTTGCATGGTACTCATGTATCTTGTTCCTTTGTATAAAAGGAAAAGTTATTGATGTCGTATCTGCTCCAACATATGACATTAAAGATAGGCCCACGTGCTAGCCATTTTAATTCGTCAGAAGCAGTACTACCATCCCTCAGGATTTCATCTTTAAACCATTATAAGAAAGTCTTGTTATGCTTGTTCAACAACCAATTTTCGTTCATTCGAGGGTTTTCTTCCTTGACTTTTATTTTGTGATCACGAAAGTAAGGTTGAACCATATCGATGTTATTCAATATATACAAATGTGCTTGAAGTACTTCCTCCCGACCCTTGCTATTAATCATTACACCATGTGTACCCTTACCCTGACATCTTCTCTCATCATGACGAGGCTTAGGAACCCCTATAGGATCCGTGTTATGAAGGTAGTGTGAATAAAACTCAATAGTTTCTTCTGCAACATACCTTTGAAAAATAGATGCTTCGGGACGGTATGGATTCTTCACATACCCTTTCAAGCTCTTCATGTATTGCTCAACTGGGTACATCCACCTCAAAAAAATGGGGCCACATAATCTAATCTCACTCACTAAATGAACAATTAAGTGAACTATGATGTCAAAAAAAGAAGAAGGAAAATACTTCTCCAATTGGCACAAGATTGTAAGCAGCCTCAACTTCCAACTCATCCTACTTATGGGGGTCAACGACTTTGCTACATATAGCATTGAAGAATGAGCACAACCTAGTAATGGCATGTCTCACATTTTTAGGAGCAATACCACGAATAGCCACAGGCAGAAGTTGTTGCATCAAGATGTGGCAATCATGAGACTTTAAGCCAACTAATTTGAGATCACTTGAGACAAGCCTCTTGATATTTGAAGAGTAACCATGTGGAACTTTGATGCCCTGAAGACACTCACACAAACTTTGTCTCTTTTTTTGTGACAAAGTATGACATGCTGGAGGCAAATATGTCCGCTTACCATCCTCAACAACTGGAGCTAACTGCTCTCGTATACCCATCGTAACAAGATCGAGACGAGCATTCACACCATTCTTTGTCTTGCCCTGAATGTTGAGAAGCGTCCCGATCACACTATCACACACATTTTTCTCCACATGCATCACATTAATACAGTGTCTGACATCAATCTTGCACCAATATGGAAGATCAAAGAATATCGACCTCTTCTTCCATATGTTTTTCTCAATAACCTTAGCCTTCTTTTTGGCCTTGCGGAAGATAACATTGATGTGCTGCACCCGTTGATAAACTTGCTCTCCATTTAAGGCCGTCGGAGCATTTTCAATCTTTTGGAATCCATTGAAAGGTTTTTTCATCCTACGATATGGGTGATCACATCTAAGAAATCTCTGATGCCCAAGGTAAATCTTCTTCCTTCCATGATGCAACTGAGTGTAGCATGTGCCTTCTTCACATATAGGGCATGCTTTATGCCCCTTAACACAGTACCCGGACAAGTTCCCGTATGCTGGAAAGTCATTGATGATGCAAAATAACATGGCACGCAGCTTGAAAGTCTCGTGAGAATACCCATCAACTAAATCAACACCTTCGACCCACAGCTTTTTCAAGTCTTCAATCAAGGGACTTAGATAAACATCTAAGTCATTTCCCTGTTTCTTTGGGCCTGAAATCATCATAGATAACATCATGTATTTGTGCTTTATGCATAACCAAGGAGGTAGGTTGTAAATTGTCAAGAGAACAAGCCATGAACTATGAATACTACCAAAGTTACCATATGAATTTATTCCATCCGTAGAAAGTCCAAGCCTTAGGTTTCTTGGCTCATCGACGAAATCCGGAAACAAAGTATCAATCTTCTTCCATTGCACAGAATCAGCCGGATGGCGAACCTGTCCATCATGTTTCCTCTCATCATGATGCCATCTAAGATTCTTTGCATATTTCACATTAGGAAACAATCGCTTGAACTTTGGAATTATTGGACGATACCACAACACCTTCGCAGAAGGACCCTTTTTTTCACTTCACAAATCAAATCATAAAAATCATCACCATCATCGTCATCCTTCACTTTGTAGCGTGATAACCCACACTTGGGGCAATCGTGATTCTCTTTATAATCACCTGTGTACAATATGCGATCATTGGGGCATGCGTGTATCTTCTTATACTCCATACCCATCGGACACAACACCTTCTTGGCCTCATAGTTACGGCCATGCAATGTGTTTCCCTTTGGAAGCAAGTCTTTCAATAATTCAAGCAATTCTGTGAAGCTTTTATCGCTCCAACCATTTCTCGTCTTCACACAAACCAATTTTAACACCGCCGACAACCGTGTATGAGTAGTACAAAGGCTTATCCACATCACTGCACAACCTTTCATACACATGTGCTTGATGATAAGATTCTTGTCCAATATCACAGATCATGTCCTCTACTCGATCATCCTCCATATCTACGTCAACGTCCTCACTTTGGGAGACTCATGGCTTAGTACTTAACAACACATCACCATGCCATATCCATCTTGTATTGTAATATGTGGAAACTGTTCTTAGTCAAGAGGGGGGGAGGGGAGTGAATTGACCTTTTCAAATCTTTCCGAAAAACAAATGTTTAAGTTCCCTTTTTCAAATGGAGTAGCAAGAGAGTAAACTTTCCTTGAAGCTTAAGAAAGAAGCGATTGCAATAGCAATTCAAGAATGCACTTAAATAAAGATATTCAATTGTATAAGCTAAGAGATAGTATCATAAAACAATCATGCACTATAGTATCATAAGCATAGAACATAAAGAATCATGCATACGATAATAAAGATTGTAAGAAAGTAAAGAGAGTAGGGATAGAGAAAGTGACACAAGTATTTTACTGGTTCGGCCCACTACCTGAGTGGCCTACGTCCATTCCCCAAGAATCCTCTTGGAGAAATTCACTATGACAAAGTTTGTACAAGAGATACCACACTCCTTACAAAAGTCACTCTCCCTTGTAGGATACCCCACCCACATGTACCACACTCTCAAGAGATACCGCACTCTTGAAACTTGTTGGATACCTCACCAACAACTCACTAAGGGATGCCTCACCCTTACACCTTGTTGGATATCTCACCAACAATAACCACACGAGATACCTGATGAGTGTGATTCCACATCATCTTTGTCTATCATTTTGCATGCATTTTCATGTAGATTAGGCATATTTTTATTTGATTTTAGGTTAATTTTCCTTTGGAACGGGTAAGCCGGTTTTCGTGTGTTGTTTTGCAGATATCAAGGGTAAATTGCTCAAGATCAACCATGATGAAGTTTGGATGAAGATGGAGCTTTAAAACTGAAGAAAATGAGCCAAACAGAGCCCATCCATCAGCCGTGCCCTAGCCGTGATGCCCATCACGGCCTAGCCGTGATGCCCATCACGGCCATGATCGAGCAAAACTAAAAAAGAAGAAAGGCTGGAGTCAGAGTCTGTCACGGCCTGGCCGTGATAGCCATCACGGCCGTGACCCAAAACCACCACAAGTCAGAGCACATCACGGCCCAGCCGTGAAATTCATCACGAGCCATGAAAGGCAGGCTCGCGTCGCAAGCAACATTTCGCGTCGCGAGAGACCGAATTTTCCAGAATTGGCAGAGGCAGAGACCGTCACGGCCTGGCCGTGATGGCCATCACGGTCGTGACGTGCATTACTTGGACCTGAAGAAACCGAAATAGATCAGATTTTGAGTTGGTTTGGGACTCTAACTTCCCCATTTCTATAAATAAGGACCAAGGCATCAGATACACAGGAACATCACACATTGGGGCTACTACTCTAGGCATAGATCTCTTCTCTTCTTCTCCTCTCTTCTCTTTTCTGATTTTCACTATGTTGTCAACCCAGCTTGTCATCTCCATGGCAAGACTGGAGTAGTAGTTTGTTTCTAGGGACTAGGGCTCTGCCCGAGGTTTGTAAATGATGTTGATTTGATGTAAAATCGTTGTTGATTTCGTTATTGTTTTAGATCTGATTTCTAGCGTGTTAATCACTCATAAATTTCGGCAACCGTTTATTTGCATGACGTAGACGTTCTAAGGAGGAACCTAGCGGTGAACTTAGGATTTCTAGGGTGTTTCACTCGTAAAGCCCGGCAGCCACTGGTTTGTGAGATGTGGATGATCTAAGGAGGAACCTAGCGGTGAACTTAGGTTATTTGCATAACTTAGACATTATAAGGAGGAACCTAGCGGTGAACTTAGGTGTCGGACCTATAGAAGTCAGACTTGGGACTGAAATCACGAGAGTTAGAAGTCGTCCCTCGAGGAGCAACGAGTTGTCACGGAATGCAAAGGGTCCAATCTGGGATCGACTACCACGAGAGTAGGGGTCGGGTCAATTGGGCACGACTTTTGTAACCCGAGAGGGAGCTTGAGCTATCAGAGGATAAACTCGCCTTCAAGGCAATTTCGGTAATCAACAAAGGTAAATCAGATTTGCAACATTAACAGCCTCAAAGGTAACCCAAATCCCTAGGAATCCATTTAGATCCAAAACCTCATAAACATTTGTTTTCTGTTTGTTTATCATTTAAATTCAAATTCAAAAACCCTTTTCACTCAAATCATAAAAATCCTTTTTACAAAGTCCAGATCTAATCGATTCGAAAACCGATTGCGATTCGAGAACACAGTCTCTGTGGGTTCGATATCTTTTATTACTTGACGGCAATCCGGTACACTTGCCGGAATCGCAACGCGCGTGCATACGCGCGACATCAAGTTTTTGGCGCCGTTGCCGGGGACTGTGCCTTTTCGAATCTCAATTCAAATTTTGAATTGATTTTTCTGGACCTTTTCTTTCTTTTCTTTTCTTTTTTGATTTTTATTTCTGAAAAAAAAAACATTCTTTTCCTTCTATTGTATCCATCTCTCTGTGTGTTATATGCAAAGATCCCTAAGTCTTGGGAGCCTTAGTGAGATTGATCCGGAGTTCGAGAGGACCTTCCACAGACGTAGAAGACTACTAAGAGAGGAAGAAAGGTCGATTCCCATTTCACTCATGGCGAATCAACCGGATACAAAGCCTTTGAAGGACTACGCAGCCCCAAATGCGAGAGGCTTGCGAACTGGGATTGTAAGGCCAGAGATTGAGGCGGAAAACTATACCATACCACCTATGCTAATCAACATGATTAGGCAACATCAATTCGGAGGATTGCCTTCGGAGGACCCGACCGATCATATAGAAACATTCTTAGAGTTCACCGATGCAATCAGGATTAATGGAGCCTCAGTCGATGTTGTACGTTTGAGATTGTTCCCCTCATCTCTCACTGGAAAGGCGAAGGCCTGGCTTAAGCAAATCCCCGCTAACACTTTGACTACTTGGGACCAATTGGAGCAGGCGTTCTTGGAGAAATTCTTCCCTCCATCCAAGACGGCCTACATAAGAACCCAGATCACCGGCTTCTTCCAAAAAGACGGAGAATCATTATCGGAAGCCTGGGATCGTTACAAGGGACTGCTGGAGTCGTGCCCACATCACGGACTCGAGAGGTGGTTAATAGTGCACACCTTCTATAACGGATTGGATTACTCTTCGAAGGTGTCACTAGATTCTGCAGCCGGTGGAGCATTTATGAATAGGCCTCTCACTGAGGCATTCAACATCATTGAGAATGTCGCCACCAACTACCACCAATGGGGATCCGAAAGAGGTAATAACCCGAACAAGATTTCAGGGGGTAAGTTTGAAGTAAGTAGCATTGATCTGATTATTTCTAAATTTGACTCACTAAATAAACGATTAGATAAGATTGAAAGAGCTAATGTGAGTGCAATAGGTGCTACTAACACTATTTGTGAGATTTGTGGAATGCAGGGACATGACATGATGGGATGCCCACATGGATCCGGCGCTTCGGGTGAGCAAGTGAACTCTTGTAACAACTACTATGATACGAACCCGAAGCTGCCCAACTATGCTCCCCCAAATCCCTACAACCAATGAAGAAACAACCCTTACCTCTCCTACGGCAACTACAGCAACACGCTCAACCATGAGTTCCAAGAGGGTCAAGGTAATAAGAGAGCAGCACCGGGGTATCCTCAGGTACAAAGATCTAAACTCGAGACTTTATTTGAAAGTTTTGTTGAAACTCAGACAAAACAGAATGAGGAGTTTAGACAACAAGGAAGGGCAGTGAGTGAAGCAATAAAGGATCTAGCATCTAAGGTAGACAACTTAGCAACTCATAACAAGATGCTAGAAACCCAGATTGCCCAACAAGCCAGTACGTACTCGAGACCTAAGGGTACATTCCCGGGGCAACCCGAAGCAAATCCCAATGAGCATTGCAATGTCATACACTTGAGGGATGATAAGCTTGGGGAGGGGGTAGCTGAAATGGAGGTGGAACCGGAGGAGGACACGAGCGAAAAAGAAGAGCCAGAACCGAAGTATATCCCTCCACCACCGTACCAACCCCCGATACCTTTCCCACAGAGGTTGGTCAGGAAAAAGCAAGTAGATGTAGATACTAAAATGCCTACTAAACTGAAAGACCCAGGTAGTTTCTCCATCGCTTGCTCGATTGAAAAAGTACAAATAGACCAAGCCTTGTGTGACTTAGGGGCTAGTGCAAGCTTGATGCCCCTCACTATCATGGAAAGGTTGGAAATCAAAAAGTTGAGTCCGTTCAAATTCTCCTTACAATTTGCGGATGGCTCAACTAGGACTCCTCTAGGCATACTAGAGAATGTCCCTGTGAAGGTAGGGAAATTCTTCATCCCTACCGACTTCCTGGTATTAGACATGAAAGGGAATTCTGAATTCCCCATCATTTTAGGAAGGCCATTCTTAGCAACCGCTGGAGCGGTAATAGACGTAAGGAATGGCAAACTCTCTCTAAATGTAGAGGAAGGAAGGGTAAATTTTCAGTTGACTAACTCTTGTAACAACCCTCCTTTTGAGAGCCATGTGTGCAGAATTGATGTAAAGACTCCAGCGGTAGAGAAAGAACTTAACATGGAAGCAACTCCGAAGATATGCAAGGCTAATGATGCACCCAGCAGTGATGGAGTTGGAGTTGCTGTCCATGCGGAAACGAAACTTCCGCCGGGAGGAAGGAAGGCTAGGAAGCTCCGAGAGAAAAGAGCAAAGCGGAAGCGTTACTGGCCGTATGAGCAGAAACGACTATTTGAAGGAGTTCCTTGGAAGAGAAGTGTGCCTGCACTTCTACGCCCAGCCGACCCCGGTTGATTTAAGGAAGTATGGTCAAGCTTACGACCATAAATAAGCGCTTCTTGGGAGGCAACCCAAGTTTTCTTTCCCTTATTCCTGTTGTTTTTGATTTAACCTCTTGAATAATTTGAGAAGATCAAGAGGCAAAAATATCATTAATAGGTTTGTCTAGTGTTTTCAGGTTGAGAAAGAGAAGAAGAGCTAAAAAAGATAAAGTCAGAGGCCATCACGCCCTGGCCGTGACAGTGGTCACGGCCGTGATGAACTAAACAAGAGCACAGTAAGGATCACGGCCTAGCCGTGACAACCATCACGGGCGTGATGAGTAGGATGCCAAGATCAGAGAGCATCACGGCCTAGCCGTGATGTAGATCACGGCCGTGACAGGGCAACTCCTGAGGACCAGAAACGATCACGGCCTAGCCGTGATGAGCCTCACGGCAGTGATAAAATTTCCACCCAAGTTTTGACTGGAATGCAAGCCAACACCCGCTAACGATTCGGTAAGTTGTTCCATTTTTCTCCTCTCTCCGTCTTGATTATTTACATTGGAGACAATGTAAGTAATCAAGCTTGGGGTAGGGGTATTTATTTTTGCATTTGCATTGTTGCATTCATATTGCATTCACATAGGCATGGATTGGTATGATCACATTCTCTAGATTGCCCCTCACTTAGAACATGCATCCAAATGTAAGAACTTGGAGCCAAATGAATTGAGATAGTTAATTTTGAACCCAATTTTTCATTATTCTTGTGATATGGCTAAAAATAAAAATTCTTGAGATAGTCATTTGATAGTTGATAATTAGCATATGGTTCCTTAGACTTGTGTACCTCACTGATTTTTGAACTACTAAATGTAAGATTTTGAGCCAAAAGGGGTATTCACTAAATCTACCCCATTTCTTGTGCTAGAGTGTCGTAATTCCTCATAGACTATATTTTCTAGAACTTGACTTGAAACCATTTCAAAACTTAAAAATTTTTGAAAACATTTTTGGAAATGATTGAGGCACTAGGTATTTTTCCGGCCTCCCGAGCTTTGAATGATAAATGCTACCCCTTAGTTGCCCAATTTTGAGCCTAAAGAAAAAAAAATACTTTTCTTGGTACCATGAATTAATTTGATAAATAATGCTTGGTATGGCACCTTTTAAAGTATTACAAAAAGGGCAAAATGGTAGTTGGAAAAAGTATGGGATGAAAAAGCTAGAAAGTAATTTCTCTTGAGCTATAAATCTCCCCTTCTCCAAACAAATAAAAATGAAATAAACAGAAAAAATGGAGAAGGGAATGACAAAGAAAGTGAGAAATGAAAAGAAAAAGAAAAAGAAAAAAAATAATAGAAGGAAGAAAGGTGGAAAAAGTAAATCAAAGCCCCCAAAAGGTATTTTAGAAGGTGTCATACTTTGCAATGTTTGATAATTTGTCTAGCCTTCTTGAAATTCCCTTTCCTTGATTTTCCCACCTTACAATAAATCCCATGGCCACATTACAACCAAAGGAAAAGACCTCTTGATTCTTAAGTGTTTTCATAAATAAAGTAGAGATTGGTTAATAGTCAAGCCTATGGTAAAATACTTTCCTTGAGGAAATGGAGTGAATTATCGATAAACCCTAAAACACTTGACTGAGGTGAGATGAGTGCCCAAATCAGTGAGAACATGAACTTGAAGAACCTAAGCTTCTAATTGGACTAGAAATTGATTATCTCTTAAGTGCTTATTGAATATGCCTATCACTTGGATTAGCTTCTAGGGTTCTTGGTTCACTATCCATGCTTTGATTGATTTATCTTATGGCCTGAGTAATTGCTTGAGGACAAGCAAAGTTTTAAGCTTGGGGTGATTTGATGAGTGTGATTCCACATCATCTTTGTCTATCATTTTGCATGCATTTTCATGTAGATTAGGCATATTTTTATTAGATTTTAGGTTAATTTTCCTTTGGAACGGGTAAGGCGGTTTTCGTGTGTTGTTTTGCAGATATCAAGGGTAAATTGCTCAAGATCAACCATGATGAAGTTTGGATGAAGATGGAGCTTTAAAACTGAAGAAAATGAGCCAAACAGAGCCCATCACGGCCTAGCCGTGATGCCCATCACGGCCATGATCGAGCAAAACTAAAAAAGAAGAAAGGCTGGAGTCAGAGTCTGTCACGGCCTGGCCGTGATAGCCATCACGGCCGTGACCCAAAACCACCACAAGTCAGAGCACATCACGGCCCAGCCGTGAAATTCATCACGGGCCATGAAAGGCAGGCTCGCGTCGCGAGCAACATTTCGCGTCGCGAGAGACCGAATTTTCCAGAATTGGCAGAGGCAGAGACCGTCACGGCCTGGCCGTGATGGCCATCACGGCCGTGACGCGCATTACTTGGACCTGAAGAAACCGAAATAGATCAGATTTTGAGTTGGTTTGGGACTCTAACTTCCCCATTTCTATAAATAAGGACCAAGGCATCAGATACACGGGAACATCACACATTGGGGCTACTACTCTAGGCATAGATCTCTTCTCTTCTTCTCCTCTCTTCTCTTTTCTGATTTTCACTATGTTGTCAACCCAGCTTGTCATCTCCATGGCAAGACTGGAGTAGTAGTTTGTTTCTAGGGACTAGGGCTCTGCCCGAGGTTTGTAAATGATGTTGATTTGATGTAAAATCGTTGTTGATTTCGTTATTGTTTTAGATCTGATTTCTAGCGTGTTAATCACTCATAAATTTCGGCAACCGTTTATTTGCGTGACGTAGACGTTCTAAGGAGGAACCTAGCGGTGAACTTAGGATTTCTAGGGTGTTTCACTCGTAAAGCCCGGCAGCCACTGGTTTGTGAGATGTGGATGATCTAAGGAGGAACCTAGCGGTGAACTTAGGTTATTTGCATAACTTAGACATTATAAGGAGGAACCTAGCGGTGAACTTAGGTGTCGGACCTATAGAAGTCAGACTTGGGACTGAAATCACGAGAGTTAGAAGCCGTCCCTCGAGGAGCAACGAGTTGTCACGGAACGCAAAGGGTCCAATCTGGGATCGACTACCACGAGAGTAGGGGTCGGGTCAATTGGGCACGGCTTTTGTAACCCGAGAGGGAGCTTAAGCTATCAGAGGATAAACTCGCCTTCAAGGCAATTTCGGTAATCAACAAAGGTAAATCAGATTAGCAACATTAACAGCCTCAAAGGTAACCCAAATCCCTAGGAATCCATTTAGATCCAAAACCTCATAAACATTTGTTTTCTGTTTGTTTATCATTTAAATTCAAATTCAAAAACCCTTTTCACTCAAATCATAAAAATCCTTTTTACAAAGTCCAGATCTAATCGATTCGAAAACCGATTGCGATTCGAGAACACAGTCTCTGTGGGTTCGATATCTTTTATTACTTGACGGCAATCCGGTACACTTGCCGGAATCGCAACGCGCGTGCATACGCGCGACATCAATACCACACTCTTGCCAACAAAGGGATGCCTCGCCCTTACTTTGAAGGATTCCACACCAACAAAAGATTTTTCTCCAAAGGCCACTTTGATGGATACCTCACCAACAAAGATTTATGCCCCTCAAGAGATGCCTCACCCTTGAGAACCTTGGGATCCACACTTCCAATACAAAACTCAAAACAAATTGAGTAGAAGATAAAATACTAGCACAAACACTTGTGCATCAAAGCTTGTAGCTTTTAGATCACTTGTAACAAAGGATGAATAGATGGCTTTCTATTTTGTCATTATAACAGTATATTTTTTCATATGATTTCATTTTAAAACTCTTAAACACATACCCTTTATATAGACTTCAATTGGAGCTAAAAAAGTTTAAGTTTGCTGAAATTTTGGGTGAGTATTGGAATACTCATACAGGGTATTCGAATACTCCCTGTAACAGAATCCAACAAACTTAACAGAATGGGTAGTATTCGAATACTCACAGAGGTATTCAAATACTCCCTTCAAAAATTGCCAAATTGCATTTGTAATGGCATACATGAGTTGGTATTTGAATACTCTTGAAGGAATTTCATGTTTTCCTCAAAGTAGACCAAGATACAACTATGTATGTGATTACTTATACCTTAAAAACATTTTCCAACATTTGGCATTTGATAATAGCTCTAATTGATTTCTATTTTTAGGTTTAGCATTATTATCTTCTTAATTTTGTTAAGCCATCTAATCAAACTAAGTTACTCATGACTTACATCAAAACCTAGAAAATCAAATATAAAATGTCAAAACGATTACAACATTTTCAATCAATATGATCATCATCATAACACAATTCATATCTTCATTCTTGAACATGGGTGGAGATGTTATTCACGGAAGCATACTTGAGACTTGAATCTCATAATCATCTACATGTATAATTCAAGTAAATCCCAAAACAAATAAGATGAGTACGTATATCCTTGACCGTACATTTCCTTATATTCAAACATTTGACACAAGGACAACAGAACATTCCTTTACTATTAGGACATTCCTTTGAGCAAATTCTATAAACTCTTTCACTCCCTTCAAATACTCATCACTTGTGCATTTACAAACCATCCAACTACGATCCATAGCTAGATAGGTTATGTAGATATATATACACCACTACCTCAGTAACATAACCTCAGTAAAAATGGAGATATTAATCGTTAGGTTAAAATATAATTTCATTTAGCATTTATTCTCATGAAATTAAGCTGAGGATAGGATGCACCCTTAACCCTAGTTTGTGTCATTACTTATTCACACCAAACCACATTGACAACCAATATCACAAAACTTAGCTCACCTGGCCAATTACGATCTTTTTCTCTCTGAACCCACCTAACCCAACCCAACCTATGGCTATCCTTATCAAAATCTATCATGCTTTTTTTTTTAAAAGAAAAAAACCAATATGGAGGTTTCAAAATCTATCATGTTTTAAAAAAAATATTAACAAAAGTTCAAACAAGCATAACAAGCATAACCCAAAGATTCAAACAAGAATATACACAAAGATTCAAACAAGCATAACCCAAAAACACAGCAAGAAAATGCAACAAGAAAAATTTCAAAAATTTCAGGAAAAAGTTTCAACCTATAATATAAAGAAAATAACATAGGCATGTAGAACAGAGGCATTTATTCCATATTGAAGAAAGATACAAACAAAAACCTGTTAGGACGCTTTTCCAGATCAAATTGCTTCCCTTTCCAAGCCTCATACCGTTCCCAGAAACTGAAAGCAAAATCCATTGTGAGCAAAAGCTTCTTACCACAGAGTAAAACTAACAGCAACAAACATATATGAAAAATAAAGAATGACAGAGTTTTGTCATGGTTAAGGTTACCACAAAGTTCAAAGGGCGTTCACAGAGAGGAGAAGGAGAGAGTGATTGCTCAGTGGTGGTGGTGCGACATCTCAGTCTCGGTGACTGAGATTGAGATGGATAGAGAGAGTTAGGGCAGCGAGTAAAGGGAGGAGAGTAAATGGCAGAGAGTTAGGGCAGAGAGTAAAGGTTCAAAGAGAGAGATAGAGAGAGAAAGAGGAGAGGAGAGTACTTCACGGTGGTAAGAGGAGCTCACGGGTGGTGGTGGAGAGATGAGCTCGCGCGCTGTGAGAGTGATGAAGAGAGAAAGGGTTAGGGCAGAGTGAGAGTGATGAAGAGGAGCGCGGGTTAACATATACTTGCTTAAAAAATTCAAAACAACCTTTAACGTCAGTTGTTAAAACAACAGACGTTAAAAGTCATCTTTTACGTTTGTTGTGTAAATAACTAACGTAAAAGATACACTTTAAGCATCAGTTGTTTAAACAACTGATGTTAAAAGTGATTTAAATGACCCTGATAATTACAGTTCTGCCACCGCCTCCTTTTTAACGTTAAGTTTTGGTTAACAGACATTAACCTTTCCCGTTTATTACATATTTTGCACTAATGTCACTTCGAGTAGAATTTTAATTAAATCTCTCCTTGTAGTAATTGCATAATTTCATATCTCAAGAACTTGTTCTTTTCCTTTTTTTAATTCTCATTGTTCATAGGTAACACCCTGCTTTTTATATACGCGGTATTACCGGTTAAGATATAATTATTTATATTTTTATGTGAGACCAAGAAAATGATTTTGGATAATAAAAAATCATATTCATACTCTATCTTATGGTAGAGGGTTACAATGAAATTTTGGGTTGAAAATTCAGACGAAAACCGATCTGCGTTTTCATTGACAGTAAGATTTTACTGATCAAAAAACCTAATTTTGACTTGTGAACGAAACAGCTTAGGTTTAAATCATATTTGCAATGATAAATGATATTGGTTTTTTTGAAAATTTCCGGGTAAAAATAAAATCTTATATTTTATTTGGGTGAAATCTTCAAAGGAAACGCACGTAAAACCTAAATCGGGTAAACGACTTTAGGATACGGAGTTGAGGTGATGGAAGTGACTGATGAGATTGAGGGGACAAGCATTAAATGCGAGGTTACAAGCATTTAATGCAAGCCATCATGACAAAATAAATATCTAGATATTTTATACTATGAAAAGACTATTTTGCCCTTAAGCTTTCTAAGCAATTCCAACCTTGACCTTAAGTGTTTTGGACCAAAATACCCCCCCTCACTCACTCAACCTCACGGCTGCCCACCCTCCCCCCACACTTAGCCAAATTTCATTTCATTCTAAGTCATTTTCTTCCAAAAACACTAAGAACTCCATAGTTGTTCTTGCTAAGTTCTTCATTTTTCTTCAAGTTCTGCATCAAATCTCTTCATTCCAAGGTGAGGATTCCATTCCTCATCATCTTAGATTCATTAATCCTCAAAAAAATTCCATTTTCATCAACAATTTCTCAAATTTCAATTCCTAGATCTAGTTTTTCAAAAATTCACCAAAAATCATAGAAAAATGTTTTGAGTGTTCTACCACTTGATCTTACCTCTCTACTACCTTTGGTTGTTAAATCTAGAAGCTTGAAGTCAAAATAAAATTCTAACCCTAACTCCCTATGTTGGTCAAATCTATGTACTTGTAGGCAAAGGAGATTTTGTTCAATTTTTAACTTAGATGAGGTTGATTATAAGCTATCTAGGGTTTCTATATTCTAAATCCAAGAGATTAGAATCAAAAGAAATTTCTAGCCATGTTTTCTTCCCTTGGCCGAAACCCTAGAGATCCTCAACTCAGATTACTGATTGCATGAATGATGGAATTCTCAATTGTTTAAAGTAAATGAATGTGGGGATTACATTGTTGCAGAGGGGGAAAACATTGAAGAAAAATTGTTTTGTTAAAATAGCATGGAATCTGTGCGAAATTGGTTGAATCCTTTAAGCTTGCCAAGTTTGAGTCTTTTTGAGTTTTAGTTTGTTTGGGGACAAGCAAAGTTTAAGTTTGGGGTATTTTGATAAGCCTCTGGCTCGTCTAGTTTTGTAACTAGTAAGACCATGGTTTTTGTACTAATTATTCGAGTTTAACCTCGTTTTTACCCAAATTTGGATTTAATTGTCCTCAAGCAACATTTTGAGTCTCTTAAGTAGTTTTAGGATATTTTAGTTAATTTTGAGTCAAATAAAGCATTTACTGCTATTTCATATTTTCAGGTTAATAAGAAGGGCAAAAAGGGAAGGACACCTAAAGCAGAAGCCATCACGGCCAGGCCGTGACACTGGTCATAGCCGTGATGAACTACCCATGAAGACCAGAAAGAATCACGGCCCGGCCGTGATAACCATCACGGGCGTGATAAGCTACCCTTGAAGATCAGAGAGAATCACGGCCCAGCCGTGATACCCATCACGGGCATGATGAGAAGACCCTGAGGACCAGAGAGCGTCACGGCCTAGCCGTGATGGAGGTCACGGCCGTGACAGATCAGCACCCATGGACAGAATTGATCACGGCCTAGCCATGATGGGCATCACAGCCGTGACAGACTGGAATTTGAATGCGCGCCCTTGGCAGAATGCGTCACGGCCTAGCCGTGATGCGAATCCTGATCTATTAAAAGGCACCAGGGCAGACGCAAAAGACATACAATTTTCACTGTTTACAATTTATTTCAAAAGTCTGTATTACGTTTGTGATGGAGAACTAATCACCAGGGATTAGTCTGCTGTAATCGGTTTCCGCTGACACTTGAGGTTCCTTAATTCCCGATCAATTTGCTTGTCTCTTTCAATATTATGTTATATGCCTTGTTTGTTTAATTCAAGTTATATAGAATAAGTATTGATTAATTTCGATGATTCTATGTTCCTATACCTTGATCGTGTTTGCTTAATTCGCGTGTGTTTGATCGTTTTTGCTTAATTCACGTGAGCTTCAATCCGTTTACTTAATTTGGAAATTAGGAACATATATCTCGTAGTGTCAATTGCGCTTGTTTAATTGCTGCTACAATCGAAAAGGGATTAGAATCCTTAGGGCATGGAATTTATGTGAATCAATGATAGTTGGGAAACCAAAACAGTAGATTAATCGTTCTAGCTTATTGATAATCACTTAATTGCACTGTTTTCTTAATCGGATCTTAAATCTAACCCCCCCACCCCCCCTCCAAAATCGATTTGTAGGTTAATAATAATCCAAGAGTCCTTGAGAGACGATACTCGAGATGTCATTCCCTAACTACAATTTTTCTTCCAATCACTCGTTTTTGACCCGTGTGCGACAGCGGATCAAATTGACGCCGTTGCCGGGGACTCTTGTTGTTATTAACAGATTTGTTAATTAATTTCTGAATTAGTTCTGACTACTAGGTCTGGTTGTTATGACTTGTTTGATTTTGATCCTGAAATTGAGAGAACCTTGCACACACGCCGTAGAGCAATTCAAGCCAGCACTAGTGATCACATGACTGATCAAAGAACACTAAGACAGCTTGCTGCTCCTGATGTTAATTACAATGGTTTATGTATTGAATATGTTGATGTCGTCGTTCCTTTTGAATTGAAATCTGGTTTAATACACTTGTTGCCAAGGTTTAGTGGTCTTGCAGGTGAGGATTCGCATAAGCATCTGAAGGAATTCCAGGTTGTTTGCACTACCAATTGTTTTTCTTTTTTTATTTTTTCTTTTTTTGCACTTGCCAAATTTCTAATCAAGCAACAACCTTTACATATTGTAGCACATCCCAACTTTTGAGTCCCCCCGTGCTTATGCAAAATTCATTTCCAAAATAATTTCAAAGCAAAGCTCCTTTATCCCCTAAGGTTGGGTCATATCATTGTTTTTCACTTTTAGGCTTGTAATGAGCTATAAAACAAAGAATGGGATAAATAGGCTCAAAGGGCTATCAAGGGGATAATTTTAAGGTTGGCTTATTTGGCTAGCGGTTTAAAAAGAAGAACAAAAATTGTCTAAATCACTTCAATACATGCATGTGAACAAGAAGTTTCAAAAAGAGTCAAGTCAAGTTCTAGAGTAACTAACAATCATGAGCAAAATCACACAAGAAGGAAAGAGAATGGCAAAGTGTATTCCATTCATTTTAAGGCTCAAATCTCACAAAGGACCAATTTCTATCACAAATGAAGCACAATTTAGTATTCCGATCCAACTTATCATACTAAGAATGCAAGAAAGTCATTCATATCATGCCACAAAACCTATAGTCCAAGAATAGTGAAATCACTCACACCTTACACATACTACGGATTTCACTGAAAGGTAAACCAAATTTTAGTTTTTTATTTTTTTTAGACCCTAAAACAGCAAACCAAACAAAAACAATATAAATAAAATCCTAAAACACTAAAACACCAAAAATAAATAATACATTTTTTTACGTTTTATTTTAAAAATAGAGAAAAATAACATAAACAAAAAAAGAAACAGATGCCAACAAAGTTCAACACACAATTTAAAAACATCATAACCTAGTATATCTCCCCCACACTTGAAATCTACATTGTCCTCAATGTAGAACATATTAAAATCAAGAACAAGAACAAATTCATTCACATAGAGAACACGAAAAATAAAATAGAAAGGGGGAGAAAAAACCATATAGAATGTAGTGCAGCAAGTCTCATTGTGGCTCTAGCGCTTCTCCAATGCTTGCTCTAAGAACTTCTCACCAAATTGCTTGAGCCAGTCTTTATCAACCATGAAAGCCTTAGTGGTTGTCTCTAACATAAGTAATGTTGCATCATCCATCATGACATGATCACCATCTTTTATGGGTATTCTTTTTGTGTGTAGCATGTCCACATGATCCCCATTTTCTACATTTCTTGGCTGAACAGGGTCCTCAACCTCATGTGTCTCATGTTCCATATGCACTTTTTGCTCCTCATACCCTAAAAAGGATGAAATTCCAACACATGTTGCACACAAAATAGCATCATTAAAGTTAACACATGAAGTACATAAAATAGAATCAGGAAAATCTTGAATATCTGGAAATTCAACACAAAGTTCATCAACAATAGTATTCTTGACATCATTATCAAAATCATGCTCAGAAGAAGTATTGCCAAGAATATCTATTTGTGAATCTGAATGCTCTTCAAGGAGATGTTGTGATTGCAGTGTAGTCAAGGTGGAGGCAATGTGACCAATTTGAGTGGCCAAATTCTGAAGACTTGCTTCTGTCCTCTGTTAGAATTCAAGAGTGTATTCTGCCATTTGTTGCACCAATTCTTCCAGACTGGGTTGGACTGGTGTGGGGTCAGGCTGATATTGATGCTGGCTTATTGTCAATTGATTCACCAAAGAAGCTAACTCATCCAAGCTACCATGTTCTCCACCATGTTGGCCAGAATAGAAAAGTTGCACCTCATTCACTCCAATCATGCCAAAATCACTACTAAACTCATAATCACCAGTAAAGTCAGGATAATATATGGATGATGGCTCATAATCAACATTAGGCATATAATTTTGTATATAATTATCCATGGGAAGTACTAAGATTCACAACCACGACAATCACAATGTGCAATACCATCAATATGATATAAACATATAAGCTGAAGACACTCACGTATAAGCTCCAAACGTCACAACAAAATAAAAAAAATAAATAAATAACAAAAACACTAAATAGACAATCTTACACAACCTAGTAAGCTACAAAAAACAAAACAAAAAACAAAAACCACAAAAGATAATTTTTAATTTTTTTTGTTTATAACTATGAGACTACCAAAAGATGAAAACCAGTCCAAAAAAACAATTTAATTCCTAATATGGCTAATAAAAATCAAAGATCCCCAGCAACGACGCCAATTTGATCCGCTGTCGTACACGGGTCAAATGAATCAAAATTTAAAACTGTAGTACAAGGTGATAACCTTGGTCGTCTCGCAAGGATCTCTGATTTAATTAGCCAAATACAAGAATCATGCAAAGTAATGAGAAAAAGGGGAATTTTTGAATTCAATGAGAGAAGAAAATAGATTGTAAAAGAGAGATGAGAATCAATGTATCAAATCGACTAATCCACTGGTTAAAGGTAATTTCACTTGGACCTATCACGGGTTTCAGAGGATCTAATCTCTTCTCGTGATTATATTCTTGTTTGATCATAAAATTAACCGATCAAGCGTCAATTAATTCTATACGAATTCCTACTGGATTAATAAGCATCACAAAATTTGATTCATTATAATTGTGGAGCAAGCGTCACAAAACCATAATCAATCTTATAACCGAATTCAATCAAACCTACACTAAGCGTCATAGATCCTATCAATCCTTATTCGTAACAAATCAAAACAAGTGTTCAACATGCTTCGAATAATCTCAAATCAGATTATAATTAGATTGGAATGCAAAAACGAGTTTGAGTGATTAAGCATCAAAACACAAAAGCGGAATTGCAAACATTGATCAATAGATGAAGGATTAAAAGGAAAAGATATAGAATTACTAAAACGAAATTAACATTGAAAACCAAACCTCAAGGTCTTTGTAAAAATCCCTAACCAGTGAATCAATCTAAGAATTTAGCCTTCCATAGGAGGCTTAAACAAAAATAAGAATTGAAGAGTGATGAGAAGAGAGACAAAACCCTATGAGCAGCCGCCTCTCCAAAGATGATGAACAAGGTCTCAAAACCACCTACTTATAATCCTAGGGTAAACTAATACGTCTGACCTAGAGAGCCCAATGGGAATTAATTGGCCCATTAATGATTGATTACATGGAGATATGACAACAATAATTCCAATTCCCGCACTAATCTGGACTGCTTCGGTAATTAGAATTTTAGACCATCAAAGCGTCAGAAATGGGCTTATAAGTCAACATGAAAGTTGTAGATATGCTTCTTAGCTTTCCAACGCCACAAAGATCACTCAAATCGGACATGTATAGCCCAAGTTATGACCTTCATAAGGGAGACGGGTCAGGATGCACTAAAATTCGAAAATTGACTAAGAAATTCATTAAAGCACAATTAAGACCCAAAGATATGAAAACATGCTAAGAATCCAATATTGGGAACAAATCACATCCAAAAACACCAAGTGCAATGCTATAAAAAAGTATATTAAAATGCACTGATCAATCACCTAACACCATGTCCATCCACAACTAAGGTCGAGGAGCCGCGCACCCACATCCTCGCCACAAGATCGTGTTCCCCACGAAATTGATAACTATCAAAAGCCAGCATTTTTAAAAACCAACAACATCACGAGGATCTTTTCGGATGCGCTTTCAGTCGATCTGCCGTTTGCCACCACTTCCAAGACCACTTCAGGATGTTCACCCGTCTCTTGGTGTTTCGGCTCCACCCCGAAGGCATCTACTAACACCACGTCCTTCCACAACCAAGGTCGAGGAACCAAGCACCCTCAATCTCGCCACACCATTGAGTACCCCACGAAATTGATAAATATCGAAAGAAACATTTTTGAAAACCAACAATAACGCAAGGATCCTTTCCGATGCGCCTTCAGGTGATCTGGTGTTTGACACCCCTTCCAAGGCCATTTCAGGAGGATGACCCGTCTTTTGGTGCTTCGGTTCCGCCTCGGAAAGTATCACCAAACACCACGTCCATCCACAACGAAAGTCGAGAAGTCGCGCACCCACAGCCTCGCCAAACCATCGAGTAGCCCACGAAATATAAATATCGAAAGCCAATATTTTTATAAACCAACAACATCAAGATGACCCTTTCCGATGCGCCTTCTCCCGATCTGGTGTTTGCCACTCCTTCCAAGGCCTCTTTAGGACGATCACCCGTCTCTTAGTGATTCGGCTCCACCCCGGAAGGCATCAACTAACACCACGTCCATCCACACCGGAGGTCGAGGATCCGCACACCCACAACCTCACCACACCATCGAGTACCCCACAAAATTGATAAACATCGAAAGCCAACATTTTTAAAAACCAACAACATCACGAGGATCCTTTCCGATGCGCCTTCAGTCGATCTGGTGTTTGCCACCCCTTCCAAGGCCACTTTAGGACGATCACCCGTCTCTTAGTTCTTCGGCTCCACCCCGGAAGGCATCACCTAACACCACGTCCATCCAGATCCAAGGTCGAGGAGGCGCGCACCCATAGCCTTGCCACAATATTGAGTACCCCACGAAATTCATAAATATCGAAAGCCAACATTTTAAAAAACCAACAACATCACGAGGATCTTTGACAATGCGATTTCATCCGATCTGGTATTTACCACCCCTTCCAAGGCCACTTCAGGACGATCACCCATCTCTTAGTGCTTCGTCTCCGCCCCGGATGGCATCACCTAACACCACATCCATCCACAACCAAGGTTGGGGAGCCGTGCACCCTCAGCCTCGCCACACCATCGAGTACACCACGAAATTGAAAACTATCAAAAGCCCACATTTTTAAAAACCAACAACATTGCAAGGATCCTTTCCGATGTGCCTTCAGTCGATCCGGTGTTTGCTACCACTTCCAAGGCCACTTTAGGACGATCACCCGTCTCTTGGTGCGTCTACTCCGCCCCGGAAGGCATCACCTAACATCACGTCCATCCGCAGAAAAGTACAAGGAGCCGCGCACCTACAGCCTCACCACACCATCGAGTACCCCACGAAATTCATAAATATCGAAAGCCAACATTTTTAAAAACCAACAACATCACGAGGATCCTTTCCGATGCGCTTTCAACTGATCTGTGGTTTGCCACCCCTTCCTTGGCCACTGTAGGATGATCACTCATCTCTAAGTTCTTCGGATCCATCCCGGAAGGCATCACCTAAAACCACGTCCATCCAGAACCAAGGTCGAGGAGTCGCGCACCCACAGCCTCGCCTCACCATCGAGTACCACACAATATTGATAAATATCGAAAGCAACATTTTTAAAAGCCAACAACATCATGAGGATCTTTTACGATGCGCTTTCAACCGACCTGGTATTTGCCACCCTTTCCAAAGCCACTTCAGGACGATCACCCATCTCTTGGTGCTTCATCTCCACCCCGAAAGACATCAACTAACACCACGTCCATCCACAACCAAGGTAGAGGAGTCGCGCACCCACAGCCTAGCCACACCATCGTGTACCCCACGAAATTGATAACTATCAAAAGTCAACATTTTGAAAAACCAACAACATCGTAAGGATCCTTTCCGTTGCGCCTTCAGTAGATCCGGTGTTTGCCACCACATCCAAGGCCACTTCAGGACGATCACCCGTCTCTTGGTACTTCGGCTCCGCCACGGAAGGAATCACCTAACACCACATCCATCCACAAAAAAGGTCGAGGAGTCGCGCACCCACAACCTCACCACACCATCGAGTACCCCACGAAATTCATAAATATCGAAAGCCAATATTTTTAAAAACCAACAACATCACGAGGGTCTTTTCCGATGCGCTTTCAGTCGATCTGGTATTTGCCACCCCTTCCAAAGTCACTTCAAGACGATCACCCGTCTCTTGGTGCTTCGTCTCCATCCCGGAAGGCATCACCCAACAACATGTCCATCCCCAACCAATGTCGAGCAGCCGCACAACCACAGCCTTGGCACACCATCGAGTACCCCACGAAATTGATAACTATAAAATGCCAACATTTTTAAAAACCAACAACATCGCAATGATCCTTTCCGATGCACCTTCAGTCGATTCGGTGTTTGCCTCCACTTCCAAGGCCACTTCAGGACGATCGCCCGTCTCTTGGTGCTTCGGCTCCGCCCCGGAAGGCATCACCTAACACGACTTCCATCCACCAAAAAGATCGAGGGGACGCGCACCCATAGCCTCACCACACCATCGAGTACCCCACGAAATCGATAAATATCGAAAGCCAACATTTTTAAAAACCAACAACATCACGAGGAGCCTTTCCGTTGCTCCTTCAGTCGATCCGGTGTTTGCCACCCCTTCCAAGCCCACTTCAGGACGATCACCCGTCTCTAGATGCTTCGGTTCCGCCCCGGAAGGCATCACCTGACACTACATCCATCCACAACGAAAGTCGAGAAGCCGGCGCACCCACAGCCTCGCCACACCGTCGAGTGACCCACGAAATTGATAAATATCGAAAGCCAACATTTTTAAAAACCGACAACATCGTAAGGATCCTTTCCGATCCGGTGTTTGCCACCACTTCCAAGGCTACTTCAGGACGATCACCCGTATCTTGGTGCTTTGGCTCTGATGTTGTACGATGCACGTGCGATTCTGGCAAGTGTACCGGATTCGTCGCCATGTAATAAAAAGATATCGATTCCACAGAGACCGTGATCTCAAATCGCAACTAATTGTTAAATGATAAAACTGGACTATATAAAAAAAGATTTGGATTTTTGAAATAAGAGATAACTTGGATAAGGAATGCAATCAAGTAAAACAGAAAACAAATCAATTTATGGTTTTTCAGATCTAAATGGATTCCTAGGAATTGGGTTACTAACAAGATTGTTTAAGTTACTAAATTGACTAACCCTTGTTAATTATCGAAATCGCCTTGAAGGCGAATTTATCCTCAAATAGTTAATGCTCCCTCTCGGGTTACAAAAACCGTGCCCATTTTTTTTAAGCAAAAGGCGTGCAAAAGCATCACTGTAGTGGAAATCATCCCAACTAGGTTGGCACCAAAACCACTACCAATCATCTCGCGACCCCATAATATTATTAAAAAATGAAAGAAATACAAGGAAGCATGGGGGGACATAGAACCTTACCCATGAGAAGATGGGAGATTACTGGAATCTAAAATTAGGTAAACCCCACCTATTACAGAAAAAAATCATGCCTAATAAACCTTGGAATCAGGTTCCACCAAGTGAAGCATTTTGAACTGACTCCAAAATTGGCTAGCTTATCAGCACAATGATTAGCCTCTCTAAAAACAAGAGAAATCAAAAAAGTAAAATTGGAAGCCAAAGCAATACAGTTTCTCCATTTAGTTCTAATTTTCCAAGGAACTATGTCCGGATTTGAGTAAGCAATAACCACAAGAGAGGAGTCACATTCCATCCATAGTCTTGACCAACCCCTCTCAAAAGCTATCTGAATTGCTGTCATGGAAGCAAGCAACTCAGCAGAGAAAGAATCCTGAGTCCCATAGAACTCAGCAAAACAGCCAAGAGTAGCTCCACTGAGACACCCCGTTGTGCCTCGGTGTTTTATTTGGAAATAAACTTGATTATTATGTTCTTATTCTTAAACTTAACATGAAAATACGGCGGAATTAAAACTTAAATTATTAAGTAAACATATTCATGTAGAACAGGAATAAGAAAACATGACCATATTAAGCATATGTAAGTGAAATCAGAGTTAAGCAAAACACTGTTTTAGAGCATCCCGACAATAGGAGCCTGGTCGCGCTGTCGCGCATGCGCCAAAAAGGACGAGCGGGTTTTGAAAATGTAGTTTAGGGCGACAACTCGGATGTCGTCTCTCAAGGACTCTTAAAATGTTATTTTCCACAAAAATAAGTTTTTTTTGGGGGGGGGGGGGGGGGGGGTTTGGATTGAGATGCAATCATAGAAAACAAAATAATGAAAACAGACGAGTAAAACAAGACAGTTCAAAGAGGTTATCAAATGGCCAAAAACAGATTAATCTATTGCTCTTGATTTCCCACTATCATAGGTTCATGCAATTTTCAAGCCCTAAGCAGATTCTTATCCCCTCCCGGTTGTAGCAACAATTTACAAACGAAACTACTGCTACAGATACATGTCCCTATTCCCGAATTAAACAAACGGGGTTAAGCCCTCATGAACTAAACGAACATGAACGTACACACGCGAATTAAACAAACGCGATTAATGATAGGAACATGATATCACCGGAAATAAATCAACACAATACATTATACTCCTGAATTAAACAAACAGAAATATAATGCATGGCATTGAAGAGGGAAAAGCATACAAAACAGGAAAATACAAGAACCTCAAGTATATGGAAATCAATTACAATAGATCAATCCTAGAAACTTAGTTCTCCATAACAAAAACGAAAACACACAAAAGAAAATGTAAACAGAATAATGGAGAAGCAAAAGTCTCTACAAACTGTTCAGAACATCAATTTATACTAGTCAGAAATTAAGCTTATTCGCGAGGCGAAGCCTCTATCGCGACGCGATTCTTGTGAACAGTCTGCACCCTTTTGTATTCTCGCGAGGCGAACAATCCTTCGCGAGGCGAGGAACTGAAGAGTCTTCTTGTCACGCCCGTTATGAACATCAGGGACCAACCGTGATGCTTTCTGACTTCCAGGATCGCGAGGCGAATGGATGTTCGCGAGGCGAGACTCTTCAACTTCAAAACTGCCACGGCCGTGACCTTCAACACGGGCAAGCCGTGATCGTCTCTGACTTTTCAGGGTTGCAAGACTCGCGGGGCGAGACCTTCTTCGCGGGGCGAACCAGAGACCTTGCATTTTCTTGGAACAGTCAGGCTTCGGGGTCGCGTGGCGAGTATAGCTTTCGCGGGGCGAATCCCCTGTTTCTTTATTCTATTGCCTTCCAACTTATCCTGAAAACAAACACACGACTATAAGTGTATTATTTGACTTAAAACTAGCTAAATTAACCTAAAACCACTCTAGAGACTCAAAACCTTGCTTGAGGACAATCTAATATAATTTGGGTGAAAATACGATATAATTTGCACAAAACCCTGGTCATACTAGCCATAAAACTAGATGAGCCAGAGGCTTATCAGAGCCCTAACAGGTGTACAAGTTATACAAATGTAAAGGCGGAAAAGATAAAGCGTCGTGACACAGACGCACTGGCCATAACTAGGACTAGACCCTACTCATTATGGGTCACAGCTCGTCCTCCGGCATCCGGCTCGTAAGGAGTTCCGTCCAGCTCCTCCTCGTTCGGCTCATCAACAGGATCTTCGAACACGAGCCATAAAAGATAGAACAAAGCAGAGAAAAGTACAGGGGATAAGAAACATGCTATCATCAAAAGCGGAAAAAGATTCATAGTAAATGATACACTAATTGCCATAGACAATCAACACACATTTCTAACAAGTCATCCTCAAATTAATATGTATCCTCCTCTACCCTTTGTCATGATGCAATGCAATGCAGTATGAATGTTTTGCCACAGCCACGTATCCAAATTTCCATCTCAAGTAAATCAGACTATATTTCAAGTCAACCAGACTATGTTTCAAGTCAACCAGACTATGTTTCAAGCCAACCAGACTATGTTTCAAGCCAACCAGACTATGTTTCAAGTCAAACAGACTATGTTTCAAGCCAACCAGACTATGTTTCAAGTCAACCAGACTATGTTTCAAGTCGATCATATGAAAATATCACAGACCATGTTTCAGGTCACCCCCTAGTGCCGTAACCTCTCATCACAATTTCATGAATAAACCCAACAATAATCACATCTCGGTTAGGCACTTCTAAACTCATATCTCATGAACCCCCGCACACATTACTCTAATTATCATGTATTAATACACATCAAAATCTCTAACCATATATCAAAACATTGTGGAACAAAGCAGTTCAATTATCATCAAGCTATAATACATTCTCACATAAACATATCAATCATCATAAAATATCACAGTAATATCAGCATCAATAAATTCATACATTCCCAATATCATATAAGCAATCCATCACCGATAAACCTACAATCCCCGAATCAACATTGGTTTTACAGAAAAACAACTCCAACGTGATTTTGGTCTTGTCGATTATTCAATTTTCTAGTAGGGTTTGGGTCGCCCTACACAATTAATATATAATCTACTACTTATCGTTCCCGACGGTAGATTGATTCTTTCCCCCACCCGAGTTCTCACCGAACTTCCGAACTCGAAGCTCCTCGTTGCCACACCACAAGTTACCAACACCACCTTCAACCAAGCAACATAATTAAAAATAAATCAAACAAATTCATCTATGCCCTCATTATGCTAGGTTCGGCCATTTAATTCAAATGAGAGCTAGGATTGTTTTCTCAACCTAAGCTTTTGGATACTTATCACTTAGACTCTAGGTAACTTAAATAAATTGGCATAAGTTGAAAATATGGAATAAAAATATCCAACCACTTAGGGTAGGTTTCGGCCTTGTATAACAAAATAGGCTAGGATTTTCAAATCGACACAACCTCTTAGATCAATGGTCTTAGAGTATTAAGGAGTATGAATCAAGTACTAGTTTTCACAAAGCAAATCAAAAACATTTTATTTCCTTTAATATAAGTTTCGGCCAACATAATTGAATTGGCTAGAAATTTCTAAACTTTCCAATCTCTTTAGCTTAGCATCCATACATAGTAAGGAGCTTAAAACCATGATCATTTTGGAAAACGAAAAACAAGGCATCCTAGGTCCATAAACCTTAGGTTTCGGCCATCATAGGATTTTTAAGCTAGAAATCTTTAAATCATCCAATCTTTTAGACATAGCATCCTTTGATATTAAGGAGCTCAATCTATAATCATTTTGGAAGAGAAACAACCTAAAACGTTCCAATCTTTTTAGATATAGCATCCTTTCACATAAGGAGCTTTAATCCATAATCATCTTGGAAAATAAAAACAACACATCCTAGGTCCAAAACAAATGAGTTCCGGCCATCATAGGAAACTCAATGAAAAAGATTTAAACTTTTCCAATCACTTAAACCTAGCATCCTTTAGTATAAAGGAGCCCTTGGTCATGATCATCTTGGAATAGAACTCAAATATAAGTTCATAAAAGCAAAAGTTGAAACAAAATCCAACCTAAACCATAGGCATGGTTTCGGCCTTGCATGGATAAAGGGGTTCGAAATTTTTGTTTTACACAGTCTTTTAGTATGTTGTATTAGGAGTAAACACTACAACAGATTAGACTTTAGATAGCGTTTCCGTATGCCTTTTAATAGCGTTTGTAACCGCTATCTATTCTACCGCTATTAAAACTCGTTAGCAAAGATAGCATTTAGGAACTGCTATTAATAGGTGACTTTAGATAGCGTTTGTACACGGAAACGCTATCTAAAGTCAGACTTTAGATAGCGTTTCCTTATACAAACGCTATCTAAAGTCTGACTTTAGATAGCGTTTGTACACGGAAACGCTATCTAAAGTCAGACTTTAGATAGCGTTTCCTTATACAAATGCTATCTAAAGTCTGACTTTAGATAGCGTTTCCTTATACAAACGCTATCTAAAGTCTGACTTTAGATAGCGTTTGTACAAGGAAACGCTATCTAAAGCCCCTTTTTTTTTAAAAATTTTATTTCTTAACTTTTACATCCATTATTCCTGCATATTTACACAAAAAAACCACAATTGTTGCAGTCAACACAATTGTTCAAAATGTGTTCAAAATATAAGTGTTCAATGCAGCACTGCATGTGTTTGTGCAGCAAACCAGTAACTATACAATCAAAGTGCAACACTCTATACAGCAACTATATATATATATAACCAGATATAAGTACACCACTCTGTTTCTAAAGTATTCAAATTCACACGAGTAAGACAAAATCAAAGTGCAGCAACTATACCAGATCTCAATCCTTAAGAAACCAAAATCAGAAAACCAACATACATCTACAATTAATCTACATTTACAGCTTCTGTTTGTTTTTCATGAGACCAAGACAACACCAAAGTAATGTGTCGAAATGTGATCCAAAGACTCTGTAGCATACATACTGCATTTCCACCACAAAGACTAACCTGTTACATTGGGATACAACAGACTAATTAGGTAAATACTCATCGTAGCAAGAAACAGAATTCAAATCAAGCATTAACAAAGTGTAACAAAAATAATAAGTTTGAACTTATTTTCTCCTAGCAATGCACATCAACTCGAAGGCATGTACCAAGGAAAAACAAATACATAGATAGTTTGGGGTTGATAAATATAAAGCATTATTCACATACCAATGAGTATTGCTGCAACTCTCGTGATCAATTTGACATAATCAAACGAACTTTTCAACAATATAGCGACACCACTCTTCCTTGACTTGAGATAGTTGAGCGATGGAGTATGTGGAGCATTTGAAGTCGGGGAAGTCTTGCGACATAAAAATTAAATAAATTAAGTTACAATTGCTAAAACATTTGAACAATCCACGAGTTAAAAGCTAAGTAAACAACATACCGCCATTGGTATTTTAACTTGGTTCTGCAAGATAGTCTCCTTCATGAAACGCATGACATAGTACCCACAATCTGTCTTGTTGGGTTGTCTTGGGCACTATAAAAAATAAAATAGTAAATCAATATAGTTTTTTTTATCTAATTGCGCATTAAGTTTTTGCAAATATACCGTATCTGAATCCATTTAATGTTGGTTGCCTTTAAACGCGGCACCTTAGCTCCGATATTTGCGCGATAAACTTGCAAACCACTAATCACAAAATCAAACAGACTTCATTAAGAAACATATTTTCAATCATCACAAACACACGCATGCTCACGTATCGAACGGAATCATAGAAAATCAGAAATATAAAAACATGCTTACGTATCGAATGCATTCTTTAATTCAGGCGATCCCTAGGATCAACATACAAGGGATCCAGATAGTAAATAATCTCTTCAACAATATTTATCGCGACAAGCACCCAATGATTCCTACAAAAATGTTGAGATAACAAATCCTAAGCACCTCAACTTTTATGTAATTCATTATTGTGAATTAAGTCCTATAGGATAAGTGACTCACCCAACATTGCATGGCACTAAAAACAAGGGCTGATATTCTCTTTCTTTAGTTGCAAACCGGTCAGCTAGATACGTTGTCTGTGAATCCCTCCCGAAGTAGCCGTATGTATTTGTTTGGTGTGGGGACAAGAACAGAAACCTCCTCGTTATTTCCTTTGGAAGCAACAATTCTTCATACAAATACCTTCAATTAAAATATAAAAATGGATTACACCAATGACATACATCAATATTTAAATGGAAAGACTAAAAAAATATTGTACACTTTAAACCTGATTTATTACCTGATATATGCGGAAATAACGGAGGCAGATACCCATTCATGATTTACAACTTCTCTGATATTTTCAGTATTGAGCATCTCAATGAAATGGTTGCCAAAAATATTTTGTTCCATCTCTACGTACAATTGGTAAGCATTTTTCATATTCTTTCGTTCATGTATTTTAAGGAAATTCAAATATTCCAGAGAAGTTGTAGTTGAACCAGCTGTAGGTGGGTTGGCCTCAGAGTTGCCTCCTTTATTTTCTGGGGTTGTAATTGACTCCTTTGTATATCCAGACACTCTGCCCTTGCCTTTAGCTTTTGCGGGTGCCTGGAAATTTTGCATTTCAATATGCCAGTTAGTGATCAACTAATGTAATCCATATATGCCGTATATGAAAAGGTGGAAAAATGCAATTACATACCATATTAATTACAACCACGAGATCAATTGGCCATGCCACATAAGTACCTATTGCATCTCCTACTGTCATCACATCCGCATCAACGATAGGTACCGGCAATGGCGCATCCCCCTCAGTTGCAACATCAACTCCAACTTTCACATGGTTAAGGGGTACTGGTCCAGTGTGCAGTGTAACACCCGGCTCATTGTATACTTTACCCATAGCAACCATACGATAGTTTGGGGTCGATAAATATAGCTGACATGAGTTGACGCCCTAATCCAATGATAGATTAATAAGCTGTGAATTAAGGCATCCAATTGAATGTATTTAACTGCGAATGCAATACTAGTAAAAAAAAAAAGGCATGCATTACCTCTGGAAGCATGCTGGCAGATGGTATAGTGCAAATATCTTTGACGCTTGATTGGGCTGTGAAATTAGCCTGCCTCTCCTCATCATCCTTTTGTTTCAGCTTTTCTTCCAAAATGTTCAATCTATCAGAGTTGAGACACCAATGTCTCCCACTTTTTCGTTTCCGAGTTATTTCTTGCACGACCTTCGGGTGGGAAGTAATCTTTTTGTGAGACGCCGAAACCCACACCCCTAACACGCCCAGGGTTCTCTGGCACACCTATGGCTTTGGCAAGAATATCCTGGCGACCAAAGTCTTCTATCTCTCCCTCTACCGCAGACTGTGACAGTTCCTCCTGACACATAGTTATTGGTGAAATGCAAATGTTAAAATTATTATATATTATCATATGAAAATAACAATTGATAATGTAATCGTTAGTCTACTAACACATTTATTCCACACGGTCTGCGTATTTTTGTTGTCAATTACACCCGCCTTGTTCTCGCGGGCTTTCCTCCACACAATATGGCGTTTAATTTTCTTAACTTCTGGCCCCGCCTCCTGTATCTGTATATTGAGATAATATAAATTAACCAAACAGTTTAAAAGTCATATTTACCACAAATGCAGTTAAATATATATATATATATATATATATATATATATATATATATATACATACCAATTCATCCTCAATGTCAGCATACCCCTTACGTGATGCTTTGTAAGGGCATGCAGGATCTAACGCCCTGTTGCGATTTTCATTGCTTAATTTCTATTCAGACACATATAAGTAATATTAATACATGGTTAATGTCATATGTACGTATTGCTATAAAATTATAAGGACTAACGTGATATTAAACATACCAGGAATTGAGCATCTCCTGTGCGTATTGCTATAAAATCTGTCCACTCATCCCTTGATATGTGTGGATATTTTGATGGAGGCTCCTCATTGATATTCCCGTTGGCATCTCTTAGAAATTTTTTGGTCAATCTAGTTCTGAATGCCCTATGTAGGTTACCGACTTCCGAAGTACAAATTTTTTCCGAGATTCGTCAACATTAAAAGACATCTGAAAAACAATATAAACAACGTGTCAAAGTAAGTATGTTTACATAGTTTACAATATAATTTATAAATTTTAACAATTACCTGTACATCAGCCCATATGCTCTCTTTGAAACCATCCAAAGCTTCATCCTTCCAATTAGAACAAATAATTGGGACCGTTTGCCGAACAACGGCCCCAATGTAACTCTTCAATATTTTACCATTAGCACGAATAGGTTGGTCCAAAGAATTCTATTCAACCTAATAAAAATAATAAAGTAATTAAATCTAGATATCAAACAACATTATGAAATCCTTAGATTAGTAAGTAAATTACATCAAATTTTTGTCCTTTACTCCGTGCGCGGATGACCGCCTTCATAATCTGTTGGCCCACGTCTCGCCGCTTTGGCATCACTAGAATTACTTGAAGATGCCATTTACCTACAAAAATATTAGATACAAGTAAAACATCAATGGACATTAATATAACATTAATTGATGCAAAATATAAAACAACTATGAATAACAAAATCAACACTAGCATTACCTGGAAGATGCTAACTATAATATAAAAGGATCGGAAAGTTCATTTAAACACAAACACTACATACATGTTTAAGTCAACCTTTTTCTTTTCTTCATTTGATTGAGATTTGTTTGTCCTTTATTAGTACGAAATGGTGGATTGACCAAAAGCCCCTCATCATGATCATCTCTCATATACATACCATCATCCCTAGTTGGATCAATCTCAAGTGATTGTAATGTCCCGACGAAAGGATCATCTTCAATATCAACATCTCGATGGTCTTGATCATCAACATTAGTAATTATTTTGTTAGTCAAAAGAACAATGGACCTTTTCATATCAGCTGGATCAGTGACATAGAACACTTGTTGAGCTTGAGATGCTAATATAAAAGGCTCATCTTTATACCCCACCCTATTAAGATCCACCCGCATGAACCCCTGACTCATCAATCTGAACACCGTTATTATTGTCAACCCACTTGCAACCAAACCCACCAACCTTAAACTTTGTGTAATCCAACTCCCATATGCGTTCAATGACGTCGAAGTATGACATATTTGCATATATCGGGTTTCTGTCTTTGGCACTTGAGATATGCATCGACTGAGCTACTAGAGTCACACCACTGTTTTGCATTGTACTCCGACCATCTTGTTCTTTTGTATAGAATGTGTACCCATTAATGTGATAACCGTGGTAAGAGAACACATGCAAACTTGGACCTTTGGCTAACCATCTCAATCTATTTGAAACTGAAGTATCATTTTCAGTCAACTCTGCATAAATGTGATCTCTTAGCCACGTTATAAAACAACGATTGTGTTCTCTAGTTAGCCAATTTTGATTCTTATTTGGATACAAACTCTTAAGCATGTCCTTGTGTTTTTCAACATATGGCTCAACCTCATCGGCATTGTGCAGAACATATAAGTGTGCTTGCTCCCATTCTGTCCTTGTTATAGTCACTATTTCATTTCCAGTAATTCCTTGCCCCATCATTCTCCATGTGTGACGAGACTTTGGCAGCCCTATAGATTCAGCATTGGATAGGTATTCGGTACAGAATTCAACAGCTTCTTCGACAATATACCGTTCAACAATACAACCTTCGGGTCGTGATCGGTTTTTCACATACCCTTTTAATATCTTCATATAACGCTCAATCGGGTACATCCATCTCATATAAGCTGGCCCACACAGTTGTGTCTCTCTAACAAGGTGAATGGTTAGATGAACCATTATGTCAAAGAATGAAGGTGGAAAGTACATCTCAAGCTCGCATAAAGTCACAACAATTTCTCTTTGCAATGATGGCAACTTCCCAGGGTCAATCACTTTGCTGCAAATTGCCTTGAAGAAGAAACAGAGTTTAGTTAAGGCCCCCCGCACTTTGTTAGGTAAAATAGACCGTATACCAATGGGTATCAACTGCTCCATGAGAACATGACAATCGTGGGACTTTAGACCTTTTAACTTGAGATCTTTCATCGATACGAGGTTCCTAATGTTTGAAGAGTACCCTTCCGAACCTTAACTCCTTCAAGAAACTTACAAAAAACAGTTTTTTCTTTTCTAGATAGAGTGTAAGCAATGGGAGGAAGATATGTACTTTTACCCTTCTTCGTCGGACCCAATTCTCTTCTTATTCCCATACTAACCAAGTCCAACCTTGCATTTATGCCATCTTTAGTCTTCCCTGGCACATTGAGTAACGTACCAATGACACTATCACAGATATTTTTTTCAACGTGCATCACATCGAGGAAATGTCTTACATATATTGATTTCCAATATGGCAACTCAAAGAAAATCGACCTTTTCTTCCACCCTCTTGTGACAATATCTCTCGCAAAAGGTTTACCGAATTGGATATTCAAATCCTTTACCTTTTCAAAAAGTTGATCACCCGTCAAAGGTGAAGGCGCTCTACCTTCTTCTGAGTTCCCATTGAACGCCTTTCTCCACCACCGGTAATGATGACTTGGATGCAAAAATCTACGATGCCCAAGAAAGACATTCTTCTTACAATGTTCTAACCGCATCCAATCCGTACCCTCTTCACATATAGGGCATGCACACTCGACCCTTGATGCTATATCCTCGACAGATTACCGTAGGCTGGAAAATCATTAATTGTCCCAAACAACATAGCTCTCAAATTGAAACTTTCTTCCTTATACCCATCATACACCTCCACACCTGTCTCCCACAGTTGTTTCAAGTCTTCAATCAAAGGAGTCAAATAGACGTCTATATCATTTCCTGGTTGTTTGGGCCCGAAATTAACATAGATAACATCATAAATTTGCGCTTCATGCATAGCCATGGGGATAGGTTGTAAATCACCAAAATCACAGGCCATGTCTTGTGAGAGCTACTTTGAACACCATGCGGGTTAAATCCACAAGAGCCAATGCAAGTCGTAGGTTTCTTGAATCTTGCCCAAAATCGGGATAATCATGATCAAATTTCTTCCATTGCGGAGAATCTGCCGGGTGCCGCAGACTTGCCATCTTTGATCCTTTCATCCTCATGCCATGTCAAGTGCTTTGAATCTTCGGAACTACGGTACATGCGCCTAAATCTGGGTATTATGGGAAAATACCACACAACCTTCTCTGGATCTCGATTCTTTCTTCTTATATCGTGAGGCATTACATTTAGGACACATCCGTAACGATGCATATTCATTCCGAAATAAAATGCAATCGTTAGGACAAGCATGTATCCTCTCGTAGCTCATGCCAATAGAGCGTAACATTTGTTTAGCCTCGTATGTCCGACTAGGAAGCACATTATCATCGGCAACATGTCTTTCAATAGTGTGAGTAAGTCCGTAAAGCTCTTATCAGTCCATCCGTTTCCGATTTCAAGTTATACAACTTTAACATCACCGACAATCTTGTGAATTTAGTACATCCATCATACAATGGTTGCTCTGCATCACTTACCAACCTCCCAAACATTTGTGGACAATCCCGAAGATCCTCTTCAACAAAGCATTTGCAATGTCTTCAAAACGATCGCCCTCATAAGTATTTGTGTCGGTATCGTATGATGAATATCTCACACGATTCCTCATTTCACTAGACTCAGCTCTTGTCTCACCATGTTTTGTCCAACATGTATAACTTTGATCGATTCCATTACACACTAAATGTTCTTCCAAATCGGCTGCACTAACTCGCCTTGCATAACAACAATCTAAACAAGGACATATGATTGTATTAGGGTTTTTCGCATGCCGAACTGCAAAACTAATGAACTCTTTCACCCCATCCTCATACTCCTTCGTTAAACGATTGGCAGACATCCATTTCCGATCCATGCTTTTCCGATCTACAAAAATATTTATTAAACATATTTACTTTGAGTTTAGAGTGGTTGAGGTCTACATGCAATGTATACAGATTAAAGGAATGAAAGGCTGCAAACAAAACACATTGTCGTTGAGTATTCTTTGAAGGAACCAGATGTCGACTTGTTGATGAGTGTGATTCCACATCATCTTTGTCTATCATTTTGCATGCATTTTCTTGTAGTTTAGGAATTTTTTTATTAGTTTTTAGGTTAATTTTCCTTTTGAACGGGTATGGCGGTTTTCGTGTTTTGTTTTTGAGATATCAAGGGTAAAATGCTCAAGATCAACCATGATGAAGTTTGGATAAAGATAGGGCTTTAAAAGTGCAGAAAATGAGCCAAACAGAGTCCATCACGGCCTAGCCGTGATGCCCATCACGGCCTAGCCGTGATGCCCATCACGGCCATGATCGAGCAAAACTGAAAAAGAAGAAAGGTCAAGTCGAGTCACGTCACGGCCTGGCCGTGATATCCATCACGGCCGTGACCCAAAACCACCACAAGTCAGAGCACATCACGGCCCAGCCGTGAAATTCTTCACGGCCATAACAGAGGGCTCGCGACGCGAGCATAGGCTCGCCTCGCGAGAGACTGGAATTTCGCAGAGCAACCAGAAGCAGAGACCGTCACGGCCTAGCCGTGATATCCATCACGGCCGTGACCCAAAACCACCAAAATCTGAGCACAGAACATTAAATTAAATGATATATAAAAGGAAAGGATCAACAAACTGAAGCAACAAAAACAAACATATGAACCCATTCTTCATATTCCGAAAAACATTGAAACAAAACAAAACAGGATACCAAAGAACATTAGGTTCAAAATGCATACAGTCAATCCGTCAATCCATATTCATATTTTCAAATAATGATTGACACACAAACAAGTCACATTCCATTCAACACCAATCAAACCGAAAATTAAAGAGCAAGTAAAATAAAACCAAAACCTAATAGTTTTCTTGGATTTTCTTTCACTTTCTTGGCCCCCTAGAATGAAGCAAAGTAGATGGAAAACTCTCAAATTCCGAGTCTCAAACATTAAGATATGACTCAAGTCTTGTTTCTTGAATGACTGACACATTTCACACTAGCTATACAAGCAACTGACCCGATCCTCATTCTTCTCTCAAGTCATATTGCATTCTGCATCATGCCAATCCATCACAGTAACAAAGTAAAATAACTTGAGTAAGTAATACTAGACTTAAAAGTCACAACACATACTACTAATATCCATTATTCTGCGAGATTAACTTACAGTAACACATACCAGTAATGATCCATACCCATAACACTAATACCAAGTTTGAGAATTTTCCTTTCTTTCCCAACATTGTGACATTATCAATTGATCCAAAATCCACATGCATCAGGAAAACAAATGAAGAAAGCATTGAAATTGACTGACCTTGTTGCGGACTTGGATGGATTGTGAGTAGAGAAAAGAGATTGAGATAGGAAGAAGCTTGGAAAGCAATGGATCAAGCTTGGAATCGCCGCATAGAGTCAAACGAGTATGGCCACCTCTACGCAGTGGTGGCTCCGACGTGTTGGGGCAGCGGAGGCGTCTATTGCACGATCTTAGAGAGAAGAAATTGAAGCTTGGAATAGTGTTACCTGAACCCAACAAGAAAGCCAAGAGAAGACCTAAGAAAATGAAAATGAGGAAGAAACAGAGAGGGAAACCGAGCGCGCGTCTAGTTTTAGTGGGAAGACCTAAGATAGCGTTTCCGTGTGGAACCGCTATCTTTTCCTAAGTGACACTTTTAATAGCGGTTCCACACGGAAACGCTATCTTAGGTTATACCTAAGATAGCGTTTCCCTTAGGGAAACTCTATTAAAAGTCCCCCATCACTTTTAATAGCATTTCCACACGGAAATGCTATTAAAGGTGCGTTATTAAAAGTCTATTTTGTTGTAGTGAAAAACAAGAACATAGGAAGTGGTTTCAACTCAAACGGAGTTTTCTACCATTTTTAAGAGTTTTTAGAAGTTTGAGAGCTTAAAGAAAACATAAAGCATAAACTATGAAATGAATGCAAGAACTTGAAAAGAAAACTAAATAGGATCATTACCCTCAAGAAGATGAACAACTTTGATGAAGGAATCAAGTTGAAAAGAGAAGTAAAAACTAAAGCTTTAAAGGTTTGAACTTTTTTTTTTTTTTAAAGAAAGGAAGAAGATGAAGAAGAAGAAAAGTGTGAGTGAAGTGATGAAATGGGTATATATAGATGGAGGGAAAGGGGGCACGGTTTTGGAGAGAAAAGGAGAGGAAAAATGAGAGAAAATTGAAGTGGATTTTTGAGGAAGATTGGAGGTATGGGAGGTATGGTGGTAAGGTATGGTGTTGTAAGGTGGAGGTGAGGTAGGAGAGAGAAAAGAGTTGAAAAAGTAAAATTTTGAAAAGGTGAGTGATGGTGGTTACTATTTGCCATCACATCATGTCTCTTCTAGTCCTTTCGTTTCTTTTGTGCTCTGCTCCATTGCGTATCAGATGACTTCCCCGATCGTATTTCTCGACGATTTCGCTCGGGTAATACTTAGAATTTGGCCCCGGACGAGATTTTGTGAAAATCTCCATACCCACACGAAACATCCTAAAAACACTAACCGTCTTGTTTACGGTTCAAAATTATGTTTCCGGCTCAGTAAAATTATACTGGTAGAGAAAACGCAGACCGACTTCCGTATGAATTTTCAGCCGAAAATTTTACTGTGAGCTATTATCGTAAGGTAGATCAAGAATATGATATTTATTTTATTACAAACATTTCCTAAACTTCATATTAAAATATAATTACTTATATTTTAATTTATTAACCGCATACCGAAAATCAGGCTGTTACATTACTACCCCTCTTAAAAGAAAATTCCGTCCTCGGAATTTACGTACCTTAAAAGATGTGGATATTGTTGTTGCATATCCGCCTCGCGTTCCCAAGTTGCATCTCCAGTAGCTTCATCCCATAAGATTTTAACCAAAGGAATCTGCCTACCGCGAAGTTCCTTGATCCGTCTATCTCGTGATCCTTACGGGTAATACCTCATGCTCCGTGTTCTCTCGCAATTGTATAGACTCAGACTCAATCACATGAGATGGATTAGGGTGGTACTTTATCAATTGAGAAACATGAAAGACGTCATGAACGTTGGAAAGATTAGGTGGCAAGGCAATTTGGCAAGCTACTGGCCCAATTCGTCGAAGAATCTGAAAAGGTCCAATGAAACGAGGAGTAAGTTTTCGGGATTTCATAGCTCTGCCAATTCCAGTTTTCCGAGTAACTCTCAAGAATATGTGATCACCTTCCTGGAATTCTAATGGTCTCCTCCTCTTGTCACTGTAGCTCCTCTGCCTATCTTGTGCTTCCTTCATCTTTTCCCTTATCTTCCTGACTTGTTCCGTAGTCTGTTGTACCACATCCGGACCCAAAACTTGGTTTTCACCAGTCTCATACCAACATAACGAGGTCCTACACTTTCTGTCATACAACGCCTCATATGGTGCCATTCCAATACTGTTGTGGAAACTGTTGTTAGAAGTAAATTCAATCAATGGCAAAAACGTATCCCAACTGCCAGTGTGTTCCAACACACAATCTCTCAATAGGTCCTCCAATGATTGAATTGTCCTCTCTGATTGCCCATCGGTTTGGGGATGATAGGCAGAACTCATTCTCAACTTCGATCCGAAAGCATTTTGCAATTGTCTCCAGAAATTAGAGGTGAATCTAGGATCTTGATCTGAGACAATACTGGATGGCACACCATGCAACCTAACCACTTCATCGATGTAAATCTGGGTTAACTTCTCTAATTTATCACCTTCTCTAATAGGCAAGAAGTGAGCACACTTCGTCAATCTATCAATGACAACCCAAATTGCATCATGCTTCTTAGTAGTCCGTGGTAATCCGACCACAAAATCCATAGCTATACTATCCCATTTCCATTCTGGGATATCTAGAGATTGCAATAATCCTGCTGGTTTTTGATGTTCGATCTTCGCCTTCTAACACACCAGGCAAGATAAGACATACTCCGCTACTTCTTTCTTCATCCTCCTCCACCAGAACATTTTCTTAAAATCCTGATACATCTTTGTGGATCCAGGATGGAAACTCAACTTACTTTTATGTGCCTCCTCTAAAATCATCTTCCTAAGCTCTGCATCCTCTGGAACACATATTCTATCTCTAAACCTTAATGCACCATCTGTTCCTCTAGTGAACTCAGAAACTTTTCCCTCGTCTATTCCTTTACTTATCTCCTGAAGGTACAAATCCTGAATCTGCTTATCCTTGAGATCCTGCATGAAATCACTACTAATAGTGATCCTACCCAAACAAACTTTATTTTCTCTTAACTCCATTCCTATGTTCAGGTCTCGGAATTGTTCTAACAACTCCAACTCCTTAACCATCATTGTGGATACATGCAAGGACTTCCTACTTAAAGCATCTGCTACCACATTGGCCTTCCCAGGATGGTACAGTAGCTCAAAATCATAATCTTTGATGAACTCCATCCACCTCCGCTGTCTCATGTTCAATTCCTTCTGATCAAAAAGATACTTTAGGCTCTTGTGGTCACTGAAAACATTAAACCTTGCTCCATACAAAAAGTGTCGCCAAATCTTCAATGCGAACACTATTGCTGCTAACTCCAAGTCATGAGTCGGATAGTTCCTCTCATGAATTCGCAACTGTCGGGAAGCATAAGCCACTGCTCTTCCCTCTTGCATCAGAACACAACCTAAACCTTGGTATGACGCATCACAGTATATGTCAAACTGTCCTAGAGGGTCAAGTAAGATCAACACAGGTGATGTAGTCAATCTTTCCTTTAGCTTTTGGAAACTCAGCTCACACTTGTCCGTCCACACAAAAGCTGTATCCTTTCTCGTTAACTGCGTCATAGACAGCGCAATCTTAGAGAATCCCTCTATGAACCTCCGATAATATCCAACAAGTCCTAAGAAACTCCGTATTTCACTCACTGACTTGGGTCGTTCCCATTTAAGAACTGCTTCAACCTTAGCTGGATCTACGGCTATTCCTTCTTTGTTAATTACATGCCCTAGAAATTGTACTTCTTCCAGCCAAAACTCACACTTGGAAAGTTTGGCATAAAGCTGCCTATCTTTCAAGACTCGCAGTACCAATCTCAAATGCTCCTCATGCTCTTCCCGCGTACGAGAGTAGATAAGAATATCGTCGATGAACACAACGACAAACTTATCGAGGAACGGTCTGAAAATTCGGTTCATATAATCCATGAACACGGCTGGCGCATTAGTTACACCGAAATGCTTAACTAAATACTCATAGTGCCCGTACCTCGTCCTAAAAGCCGTCTTGGGTATATCTTCCTTCTTTACTCTAATCTGGTGATACCCGGACCTCAAATCGATCTTAGAGAATATTGACGCTCCCTTCAACTGATCCATTAGGTCATCGATTCTAGGCAACGGATACTTGTTTTTAATCGTCACCTTATTCAACTGCCTGTAATCCGTGCACAACCTCGCACTTCCATCCTTCTTCTTAACGAACAACACCGGTGCACCCCAAGGTGAAACGCTCGGTCTGATGAACTCTTTCCCCATCATATCGTCCAATTGTTCCTTCAACTCAGCTAGTTCCACTGGTGACATCCGATACGGTGCTATAGATATAGGCCCTGTCCCTGGTACGAGATCTATAGTGAATTCCACTTCTCTTTCTGGTGGCAAACCTGGAACGTCTGGGGGGAAAACTTCAGGAAACTCCCTCACGATAGGCATAGAATCTATGCTGGGGATCTCATTAGCCTCCATTGCAAAAATCATCACAAGCTCCTGAGAGTTGTTACTCCTCAAAGGTACTCCTTCATTGGCAGATACTATACTAGAAGGCTCAAGAAATGATAAGGTCTTACTAGAACAATCTAGCATTACATGGTTAGCCGAAAGCCAATCCATGCCAAGGATAACATCTATCTGTTGCATAGGCAAACAGATAAGGTCTATAACAAAAGCTCGGTTTTCAAGCACTATAGGACATTTTAAGCAAACAGATATGGTAATCAAAGGTTTACTAGTTAGAGTAGATACCGTAAGGGTATAAGGCCATTTAGACACAGTCAATTTCAAATGATCCACACACTCATGCGATATAAAAGAATGACTAGCGCCTGAGTCAAACAACACATTAGAGAGTTTACCAGCTGATAAGCCTCTGGCTTATCTAGTTTTATGACTAGATGAACTAGGGTTTATGTGCCAATTTATTCGAGTTCACTCTCGTTTTCGCCCAAATTTGCCTTGTTTTGTTCCTAAGTTGGACTTTGACTCGTTTTGCGTCTTTTGTGTAGTTTTTAGGTTATTTTGAATAGAGTTACGCTTGTGGGTGCTTTTGTTGTTTCAGATTAAATAAGTGAAGCTCCGGGAGTCAAGGAAAGTCGAAAAGCAGTGGAAATTGCAAGTCTGGAGACACTCGCCCCGCGAGTGTATTCTCGCCTCGCGAGACTGAAGGTCAACAAAGCAGCAAAAGTCAACATTTCTATCTCGCCACGCGAGACTCTTCTCGCCCCGCGAATCATGAAGACCTGCAAGACAGAGACCATCACGGCCAAGCCGTGATGAAGACCACGCCCGTGAACAGTTTGAGGTTTGAAGACTCGCCCCGCGAGAGACAGCTCGCCTCGCGAGAGAATGAAGACTTGGAAGTCAGAGGCCATCACTGCCCAGCCGTGATGAAGGTCACAGCCTAGAATTGAAGGCTCGCCCCGCGAACACTATTTCGCCTCGCGAGAGTTCAAATTGAAAGCGCGCCAATTTTAATTCTCGCCTCGCGAATGGCTGCTCGCCTCGCGAGCGAGCGCAGATCAGGATTCCTATTTAAAGGCTGTTGCAGATCAGATTGGGGGATCCAACTTTAGGAGGCTGTAGGGCTTTTGGAGGGCCGCGAATCGAGTAGTTTTCCACTGTTTAGAGTAGCGTTTAGGGTAGTTTCTTTTCTCTTTGGAGCTGCGTCTCCCTTTTTCTCATGGAGGTTATGTCCGATCGCTTGTCTATGAGCATGAGGAACTAATCCCCTCGTCCGAGGGAACGATGAAGCCACCCATGGCAGTGTAGATTCTATATGATGTATGTCTTTCTCCTTTAATTCAATTCTTGTTTTCCGATTCTGATTTGAATGTTTGATCATATGTTTTGCGTGATTAATCAGTTAAACGTGTTTGAGGCCTAACGGCGATTCGCGTTTCAGAACTTGAATCGGGATCATAAATGTTTTCTAATTCTGACTTGATTGTGTTGATCATATGTGTTGCGTGATTGACTTGTTAACGTTGATGAGGCTTAGTCAGTGATTCACGTTTAGAACTTGAATTAGGATCATCGATCGAATATTGCACGAGAGTGAGTAGGAGATCGGTGCGACCTTATAGGGAACAAGAATTAACAGAATTCGAGATTAGGATTATGAGACCTAGTAAGTAATTAATCCAATCGTCGAATACGTCCTAATGAGCACGGAAGTGGATTTAGGAGAATTTAGGGGTCCCGGTTGACATTAAAATTGAACTTAGGGAGGAGAATATCATCACTTGGGTACTTTGCATGATTGGGTAGGTGGATTCGAAACCTTAGATGCTTTTATTTCTACATTTAATCACCGTAGTGTTATTTGATTTGATTCTTGAATTTGCGATCTCAATCTCTTTCTCTCAACCACCTTCTATTGCTTAACCAACTTATCGGATTTCTCGTGAAATTAGTCGAATTGGTAACCCAATCCTTGTGTTCGACCTCGGTAGACTCTTACCGTGTTTTATTACTTGCGACGACCTGGTACACTTGCCGGAGTCACAACAAGTTTTTGGCGCCGTTGCCGGGGATTGGCACAACCAATTTTCCTAATTTTTAGGAAATTCGGCTATTTGGTTAAGCTGATTTTTAGTTTTATTTTCTTTTATTTAATTGCCATTATTTTTCTCTGTTTCTTTGATTCCACTTGGTCTTTGCCTGTTTTTGTATGCGAGGTACTCTTCTACAAGAGGACTTGCTATTCGATTCAGAGATCACCAGGACCGAGAGGCAATTAAGAAAAGAGGCCAGAGAAAGGAAGAGGTTGGAAGCAATTAAAATAGAGGGCATGGCTGAAGAAAATCATCCTCCTCCTCCTCCTCGTTACAAGCCTCTCTTCGAGTACGATCTACCCAGCTTGGGGGATTGTGACTCTTCTATTGTGAGGGGCAACCTGAACACAGACTCCTTCAGAGTGGAAGCATGTGTCACATACCAGATCCGTGAGAATCAATTCGACGGCAGTGGCAAGCAAGACCCTCACAGACACATCACTCGCTTCCTTGAAGCTTGTGACTTACAGAAGACAAGAGGAGTCTCACAAGATGAGTTTCGCTTGCGGCTTTTCCCTCTTTCTCTTAGGGATGTCGCTCGCGATTGGGTTGACAGTTTGGATAGGAACAGCATCAGAACTTGGGAGCAAATGGCACAGAAGTTCCTAACCAAATACTTTCCTCCTCAGAAGGCGGCACAAGCAAGAATAGCCGTCACTTCATTCAGGCAAACGGAGGATGAAACATATAACGAAGCTTGGGAAAGGTACAATGGCTTATTGAGAAGATGTCCCTCAGCGTTCTTTGACCCGGTTTCCAAAGTGCAGCACTTCTTTAATGGGTTGAGGGGACGCTATCAGATGAACTGTGATGCCGCAGCTGGCGGTTCTTTTGTATATTTATCGGCTGAGGATGGATGGGCACTGTTAGAGAAAATGTCATATAATGATTACAACCATGGAAGGGAAACCTCAAATGGAATCAGTTCTGGGGCAATGGAGGCCATTCTTGAGCAAAACAGATTGTTGAAGATGCAAGTGGCGGCTTTGTCAGAGAACAAGAAGGCTAATGTGATACACGAGGGAATGCCTCCAGGTTGTGGTAATTGTAATGGAGATCATGACACTCGAAACTGTCCATTCAACTTCCTCGGGAACATGTGGACTCATGCCACAACTTTTATGACACCGTGCCCCAGAATAACTATCGAGGAGGAAGACAAAATGACTACAATCAGAATCAAAATAGGGGGTACATGAGGAGAGACCATCCGGGCTTCGCATGGAGTAATGCTAGTGGTGGTCTAGCCGGGCAGCAACCTCAGCAGGGTATAAGGCCGAACATTGGAATTCAGCAGTGCAATACCCAGCAGGCTCTTCCAGGGCCTAATCAGTTGCAAATAACAGATAGTGGAAGACAACCGTGGGAGCTGACTTTTGAGAAGATGAGTACAGCAGTGGAGAAATTGTCAATTAACAAGAACACTGCCATTGACAAGTTGGCGACTCATACAGGTTCAGCAATTCAGAATCTTGAGACACAAATAGCGCAGCTCGCGAAGCAACTTAATGAGCGTCTTCCAGGCACTCTTCCAGGAAGTACTGAGAACAACCCCAAGGGACAATGCAATGTCATATCTACTAGAAGCGGAAGGGTGTTGGAACCTAGCAGGGGTACCACTAGTTCTCAGGATGACAAGGGCCCGGAACAACTACCAGTTGAGGAAGAGCAACCAGAGAAAGAAGGGTTGGCAAGTGACAAGGGACCGGAGCAAGGGGGAAGGCTGAAACTTGTGGATGAAGAGTTTCGAAGGAAGAAGTGGGTTGAACCCCAAGACCTCCCGCCCTACATGAAGGTTCCGTATCCGGAAAGATTGAAGAAGCCTCAACAGGATAAGCAATTCAATAAGTTCCTTGATGTCTTCCGAAAACTTCAGATTAACATTCCATTTGCGGAAGCCTTGGAACAAATGCCATCATATGCTCGGTTTATGAAGGAACTTCTCACTAAGAAGCGGAGGATTGTGGATGAAGAAACGGTTGCTTTGACCGAGGAGTGTAGTGCCATTCTTCAACGGAAACTGCCTCCGAAGTTGAAGGATCCGGTTCCTTCTCGATACCATGCACCATTGGGGAATTACCTTCGGAAAGGCATTATGTGATCTAGGGGCAAGCATCAACTTGATGCCCTCTCGATGATGAAGAGGCTAGGGATCAAAGAAGTAAAGGATACGTGAATGTCACTCCAACTGGCCGATCGTTCTATCAAATATCCCTATGGAGTAGTCGAAGACTTGCTCGTGAAGGTTGACAAGTTCATATTCCCAGTGGACTTCGTGGTGCTCGACATGGATGAAGATGCTGAGATCCCTCTCATATTGGGTAGACCCTTCTTGGCCACCGGGGATGCCTTGATAGATGTTCGGCAAGGGAAACTCACTTTAAGGGTGAATGATGATAAGGTGGTCTTCAATGTCTTTGAAGCGATTAAGCACCCGGAAGAAAAGTCAGCTGTGTATCGAGTGGATGTTGTGGACCCAACTGAAAAGGTAAAGGCAATTGAAAAGACCATGATCCTTCACTTGCAACAAGATGTCGAGAGAATCTCATGAGGAAGAAGACAGGTGAGGAAAAAGGCCCTTCGGGGGATGAAGTTTACCTTGAGTGGCTACGAGACATGGAACCCATACCGAGTCTCCCAAGGGAAGAATGTGCAAGGGAAGAACTCAGCTGCAAAGGAATGAAAAAGAAGGGCAAAGCACCAAGGTTGAAGGGTGGCACAACCGTAGTGGTCAGTACAGACAAAGAATTGATCTCAAAAAGGATCACCACGGAGTGGAGAGTTCGTGCTGATTATAGAAGGATGCTGGACTTAAATGAGCTGTCCGGGAACAGCTTGCGAGTATATAAAAGTGCACAAACCTACAAAGAACGGGCCAAGGAATGGCATGGCAAGCAGGATCTTCCTCCGGATTAACCCTTAGGGGCGACTTGAGTCAGGCTCGGGACGTTAAACAAGCGCTACTTGTGAGGTGATGAGCCTCTATTTGACTAGTTTTATAACTAATAAAGACCATGGCTTTGTGCTTATTTTATATCATTTTTCACCCAAATTAGACTTGATTGTCCTTAAGCAGTATTTTGAGTCTATAAAGTATTTTTAGGATAATTTAGTTGATTTAGAGTTGAATAAAATACTTATGCTATTTTCTTGTTTTCAGGTAATAAAAAGGAAGCCCAACAACTTTCATGAAGAACTCAGATGCTGAATTGGATGTATAGTGGGTCACATTGGGCCTTGAAGTCAGAACATAATTGCTGTCATTGGAACCTGAACTGGTCATGAAGATTGGGCCATAACTTGGGCTGTAGATGTCGGTTGGAACTGAAACCGGTGGCAAATGAAAGATCAAACAAAGAGCTTTAACTCTCATGAAGACCATTATTCCAAACAGAGCCGTTTTTAAGGGCTTTAATCCATGTGAAGTCAGAGGCGTTTCAGCTGCCCTATGAGTTGAATGTGGACATAACTCCCTCATCCTAATTCATAATTAAGCAAATTAAGTGGCTTTGGAAAGCTAAGAGGCAGAGGTTGAAGTTAATAAAAGGAGCATTCAGATATTGAGAGAGGAGTTAGTCATAGTGTGGGCAAGTCAGAGTTAGCCAGTTTTGGCTAGTCTTTGATAGATAGTAGTTAGTAGTAGTAGTTTATTTTCCTTTCTTTTCTTTTGTGTTTAAGTCTGTAATGGAGAACTAGTCTCCTTGATTAATCTACTGCGATTGGTTTCCATTTACATTTGAGGTTCTGTATTTCCTGTTTTTATTGCTTTTCTCTTTTCAATGCAATGCTATATGTTTCTGTTTGTTATTTCGAGAATGTATAGTGTTGTATTGATTCATTTCGGTGATGTTATGTTTCTATACTTAATCGCGTTTGTTATTTCGCGTGTGTTCATTCATGTTCGTTTGTTCATGAGAGCTTAACCCCGTTTGTTATTTCGGGAATAGGAACATACATCCGTAGTAGTGAATTTCGTTTGTTATTTGTTGCTACAACCGGGAGGGGATTAGAATCTGCTTAGGGCTTGGATTTACATGAACCAATGATAGTGGGAAACCAAGAACAGTAGGTTAATCGTCTTTAGTTTTTTTGCTATTCTCTTTAACTGCTTTGTTTTCATGGTTTTGTTTTCTTTATTTTATTTCAATCCAAAACCCCCCCCCCAAAACTAACTTTTGATTTTCTGTTAATAATAACAACACTAAAGAGTCCTTGAGAGACGCTATACTCGAGTACTACATCACTCTATAATCGCATTATTTTAATAAAGCGCGGTCAAAAATTGGCGCCGTTGCCGGGGACTCTGGTTTGTTGTTATTAGCAGAAAATATAAAAAAAAAAAATTTTTTTGCTGAATTTGTCTGGTTATGGATCTTACTGATAAGCTCACTTATTTGAAGCAATTGTTTCAACAGACACAATTTTGTGGCATGTGCGGCTCTCCTGAGCACCTGTATGAGGCATGCCCCATTCTGACAAATGCTACTTATTGGCCTCGAGCTTATACATTCCATCCTGACAATCAAGGCAAAAAGCTTGAGGATAATGAAGAACCTGTGGAATCAAATGCATGTGTTGAGAATGATGGGGTGGATGAACCGTGTGCAGAAAGTCCAGACAATCAGACCTTTACTAACTCAGTTTCTTTTACTACATGTACTAACTGTACTGTCACTAACCCGTGTGCTGTTTGTGGCCAGTTTCTTGACTCTATTTTGCAGGATGATAGTGAGAGTGATACCGATTGTTCAGCCGAAGTTCCAAATACACTATCCATTGAGCAGCTACCTCCCACTGTGGAACAACCGGTGATGGAGTTCAAGCCTCTGGAATTTGCACCATGGCCAGTCCAAGAGGTTGAGCCCCACTTTTATTGGGAGGATTTTATTGAGAAAGAGGTCATCTGTGACCCCAGAGGAAGTGAAAAGTCCGCCGCACTGGGCGAGGTTACTATGATTGTCAAGCACCCACTTCCGTATAAAGGCTGCAAGTTAGGGAAGCATGGAATGAACTACCACCCTTTGGCTACCATGTGGGACTTATGTTACAAGCAATGGGATCCTGGTGGAACCGCCCTCAATGAGTTTTTCTTTACCTTGCTCTTTTAATTTTCTTTTTTTTCTTTGCTTTATTTATGTTTTGTTTCCAATAAAGCTCCTGAATAATTTGAGAAGCTCAGGAGTTGTGTTAAGTCTAGTATTGGCAAGTTTATTGGATTTGATTAATTTTTGCATAGATGATTGCATGATATGTATTGACTGTTTACCCCTAGGATTTGGAAAATTTTTGAAAATTTGATCCCCATGAGATTGAAAACTGAACTTTGAGATTTTATTATGATGGCATGATTTATGATAAGTTTGGGGTGATAGGAAGCACACACTAGGGATAGAATCTCTTTCAAATAATTTGCAAAAAAATGTCCAGGTGAGGTTTTGAGCCTCCAACATGTTTTTGACTGTGTGAAAATCTCTTTTAAGTTGCACTTTCCCGAATTTGATTGAATCTCTTTATGGTTTGCATGTTTATGTGTTTGCTTCATATGATTTAGGCATTTTCTTTGTAAATAACTACTTAGCCTAAAATAACCATTCCTAATGCATGTTCCTTAGTTAGCCCCGTTGAGCCTGATGAGCCTATTGTTCTTGTTAACCTTATGTTACAAGCTAAAATCTGAAAAACCATGTTAACCCGATCTTAGGATTAGGAGAGCATGGAAGCTTAGTGAGAAATTGGTTGCAAGAAATTAAGTTTGGGGTAGCTGCAAGGTGTAATATGTTGTTTGGGATTGAAAAAAATAAAATAAAATTGTGAAAAAAAATATAGAAAAAAATAATAATAGAAAAAAAAAGAAAAAAAAAGAAAAGAAAAAAAGAAAAAAAATATAAAAATAAAAAATAAAAGTGCAAAAATGCCAAAAAGAAATAAAAAGGTTGTAGTCACCCAGAAGCATAAAGAAAAAAATTAAGAAAGGAACTTGAGTGAATTTCAAAGTGTAAATAATGTTCATGCTCTCCTAGTCTTCAGCCTAGTTCCTTTGTATATCCTACCCTTAGCCAGGCCCCATTACAACCCATAAAAGACCTGTTGATGTTGCTTGCATGTTTTCTGTGGGAATCATTTTGAGATGAAAATCAAATTTATGGGAAGTGCTCTTAAAAGTGAAATTGAGTGAATTGTTGATAACCTGACACAAACTGAGCGAATGAGTGAACACAAATTTCCCTTGTGAGGAAGGCAGTTGTTTGAATTTGGTGATCTCCTTCTTGTGTGTAACTTAGATCCCCTGCTTAGATTAATGATTGTTTGAATGATGAAATTCTCAACTGTTTAGAATAAATGCATGTGGGGATTACTTTGCTTGAAAGGGGGGAACATTGAAAGAAAAATTCTTTTGAAAAATTGCTTGAAATCTGTGGAAAGTTGATTGAATCCTTAAGCTTGCCATGTTTTGCCAGGTCTTGAGTCTTTTTAAGTTTTTGAGTATAGTTTGCTTGGGGACAAGCAAAGTTTAAGTTTGGGGTATTTTGATGAGCCTCAGTTTGACTAGTTTTATAACTAATAAAGACCATGGCTTTGTGCTTATTTTATATCATTTTTCACCCAAATTAGACTTGATTGTCCTTAAGCAGTATTTTTAGTCTATAAAGTATTTTTAGGATAATTTAGTTGATTTAGAGTTGAATAAAATACTTATGCTATTTTCTTGTTTTCAGGTAATAAAAAGGAAGCCCAACAACTTTCATGAAGAACTCAGATGCTGAATTGGATGTATAGTGGGTCACGTTGGGCCTTGAAGTCAGAACATAATTGCTGTCACTGGAACCTGAACTGGTCATGAAGATTAGGCCATAACTTGGGCTGTAGATGTCGGTTAGAACTGAAACCGGTGGCAAATGAAAGATCAAACAAAGAGCTTTAACTCTCATGAAGACCATTATTCCAAACAGAGCCGTTTTGAGGGGCTTTAATCCATGTGAAGTCAGAGGCGTTTCAGCTGCCCTATGAGTTGAATGTGGACATAACTCCCTCATCCTAATTCATAATTAAGCAAATTAAGTGGCTTTGGAAAGCTAAGAGGCAGAGGTTGAAGTTAATAAAAGGAGCATTCAGATATTGAGAGAGGAGTTAGTCATAGTGTGGGCAAGTCAGAGTTAGCCAGTTTTGGCTAGTCTTTGATAGATAGTAGTTAGTAGTAGTAGTTTATTTTCCTTTCTTTTCTTTTGTGTTTAAGTCTGTAATGGAGAACTAGTCTCCTTGATTAATCTACTGGGATTGGTTTCCATTTACATTTGAGGTTCTGTATTTCCTGTTTTTATTGCTTTTCTCTTTTCAATGCAATGCTATATGTTTCTGTTTGTTATTTCAGGAATGTATAGTGTTGTATTGATTCATTTCGGTGATGTTATGTTTCTATACTTAATCGCGTTTGTTATTTCGCGTGTGTTCATTCATGTTCGTTTGTTCATGAGAGCTTAACCCCGTTTGTTATTTCGGGAATAGGAACATACATCCGTAGTAGTGAATTTCGTTTGTTATTTGTTGCTACAACCGGGAGGGGATTAGAATCTGCTTAGGGCTTGGATTTACATGAACCAATGATAGTGGGAAACCAAGAACAGTAGGTTAATCGTCTTTAGTTTATTTGCTATTCTCTTTAACTGCTTTGTTTTCATTGTTTTGTTTTCTTTATTTTATTTCAATCCAAAACCCCCCCAAAACTAACTTTTGATTTTCTGTTAATAATAACAACACTAAAGAGTCCTTGAGAGACGATACTCGAGTTGTCGCTCTATACTACATTATTTTAATAATCGCTCGTTCTTTTTGGCGCGTGGCGACAGCGCGGTCAGGAGGCAACCCAAGCTAGGTATTCCTCTCTTCTCTTAACGTTTGTTTTGTTTTGTTTATGTTTTTGTTTTTGTTTGTCGCTCTTGAATAATTTGAGAAGATCAAGAGTTTTTGTATGAATGTCGTGTCGGCAAGCTTGTTGGATGTTAATTGAATTTAGCATAGATTGATTGCATGAATTATTTGACCATTGATGATTTCCCCTAAGTTCTGAAATTAGAAAAGTTTATCCCCACTTAAAAATTGAAAACTGAACTTTGAGGATTTTGTTGTGATTACTTGATTTATGATAAGTTTGGGGTGAGGGGGTGCACACACTAGGAATCGTATCTCGGTCAAACAATTTGCAAAATGTCCAGGTGAGGATTTGAGCCTCCAACTCTGTTTTTGAATGTGTGAATCACTGTTAAGTTGTACTTTCCCGAATTTGCTTGAATCTCTGATGAGCCTCTGTTTGACTGGTTTTATAACTAGTAAAGACCTTGGCTTTGTGCTTATTTTATATCATTTTCACCCAAATTAGACTTGATTGTCCTTAAGTAATATTTTGAGTCTGTAAATTGTTTTTAAGTTAATTTAGTTGATTTAGAGTGAATAAAGTATTTACTTTTACTTTCTATTTTCAGGTAAATAAAAAGGAATAATTCTGGAGTTTCTCGCCCCGCGAGAATACTGCTCGCCTCGCGACCCCGAAGCTGACTGTTCCAAGAAAATGCAAAGTCTCTGGTTCGCCCCGCGAAGAAATGGCTCGCCTCGCGAGTCATCCAACCATGAAAAGTCAGAGACGATCACGGTTTGGGCGTGTTGAAGGTCACGGGCGTTGCAGTTTGGGAATTTGAAGCATTCGCCTCGCGAATGATATGCTCGCCTCGCGAGAAGACCAAGAGTTGCAGACCTTTCGCATAATTCGCCTCGCGAGCAGTGCTTCGCCTCGCGAGGACTTGGATTCCAGAAACGTGTATATAAAGCAGTTTTAGGCAGAACTGAAAAAGTTAATCAGAGTTAGCCAGTTTTGGCTAATCTTTGGTAGACAGTAGTAGTAGTTTTCAGTAGTTTATTTCTTTTCTTTTGTGTTTTACTTTTGTAATGGAGAATTAGTCTCCTAGATTAATCTACTGTAATTGGTTTCTGTTAACACTTGAGGTTTTGTGATTCCATGATCATTTGCTTCTCTCTTTTCAATGCAATGTTGTATGTTTCTGTTTGTTATTTCAGGAATATATAGTATGGTATTGTTTCATTTCGGTGATGCTATGTTTCTATACTTAATCGCGTTTGTTATTTCGCGTGTGTTCATTCATGTTCATTTGTTCATGAGGGCTTCACCCCGTTTGTTATTTCGGGAATAGGAACATACATCCGTAGTAGTGATTGCGTTGTTAATTGTTGCTACAACCGGGAGAGGATTAGTATCTGCTTAGGATTTGCATGAACCAATGATAGTGGGAAACCAAAAGCAGTAGGTTAATCGCTTTAGCTTATTTGGTAACTGCTCTATTTTCTTGCTTTGTTTTCTGTTTTACTTCTTTAATTTAGTTTTAATCTCAAAACCCCCATTTCTAACTTTTACTAATTTTCTATTCATAATAACAACAACTAAAGAGTCCTTGAGAGACGATCCGAGTTGTCGCACTATACTGCATTATTTTATAATCGCTCGTTCTTTTTGGCGCGTGGCGACAGCGCGGTCAAAAATTGGCGCCGTTGCCGAGGACTCTGGTTTGTTGTTATTAGCAGAAAATAATTTTTGAAAAAAAAAAAACTTTTTGCTTTGCTAATTAGTTTTGTCTGCTTTGTCTGGTCTGTAAATTTTATTTTCCCCCATGGATAATTACATGTATGAATATTTGCATAATGTTTATTATGAACCACCACCTTGCATGTATTATCCTAATTTTAGTGAGCCACCACCATACTATCCTAGCCAAGTGACCACCTCTACACCGTCCGAACCTTCACAGATCACCTTGGATGAGATTGCTTCAATGCTACAACAAATGGAAGAGAACAATCAACGGATGGCATACAATCTTGAATTTCAACAGAGGATGGAGGCAATGGAGGCAAGTAATCGTGAAGCCCAATAGAGGGACCAAGCTGAATCTCAAAAGTTGTGGGCTCTAATTGATCAAGTTACCGCCAACTCGGCGGCAATGCTAACTCCACAGCCCCTTGAGGAACATAAGGATTCACAGATGGTTATTCCTGAAAATACTTTTGATGATAATTCTGATGATGATATTTCTGTTGATGATGAATTATGTGTTGAATCCGCTGATTCTAATGATTGTTATTGTGATGGTACTGCTGCTTTGTGTATACACTGTTATGCAGGTTTATATTTGAAGGGAAAAAAAGAAAATGAGGATCAGGAGGATCAAGAGGACATCTGCTCCACCGTGCTTGAGGATAATGAAGAACCTGTGGAATCAGATGTATGTGTTGAGAATGATGGGGTGGATGGACCGTGTGCAGAAAGTCCAGAAAATCAGATCTTTACTAACTCAGTTTCTTTTACTACATGTACTAACTGTACTGACGCTAACATGTGTGATGTTTGTGGCCATTTTCTTGACTCTATTTTGCAGGATGATAGTGAGAGTGACACCGATTGTTCAGCCGAAGTTCCAAATACACTATCCATTGAGCAGCTACCTCCCACTGTGGAACAACCGGTGATGGAGTTCAAGCCTCTGGAATTTGCACCATGGCCAATCCAAGAGGTTGAGCCCCACTTCTATTGGGGAGACTTTATTGAGAAGGAGGTCGTCTGTGACCCGAAGGGGAGTGAGAAGTCCGCCGCACTCGGCGAGGTTATTATAATTATCAAGTGCTCACCTCCGCATCAAAGCTGCAAGTTAGGGAGGCTTGGAATGAATTTCAGTCCTTTGGCTACCACGTGGGACTTATGCTACAGGCAGTGGGATCCTGGTGGAACCGCCTCTGAATGAGCTTTTCTTAACCCTTTCTCCTTTTTAATTTTCTTTTGCTTTGTTTTATTTCTGTTTTGTTTTGAATAAAGCTCCTGAATAATTTGAGAAGCTCAGGAGTTGTGTTTGTGTCTTGGTTATGGCAAGTTTATTGGATTTTATTAATTTTTGCATAGATTGATTGCATGATAGTGTTGACTGTTTTCCCCCTAGGACTTGAAAATTTTAGAAATATGATCCCCATGTGATTGAAAACTGAACTTTGGGATGTTGTTATGATGACATGATTTATGATAAGTTTGGGGTGATAGGAAGCACACACTAGGGATAGAATCTCAGTTAAACAATTTGCAAAAAATGTCCAGGTGAGGTTTTGAGCCTCCAACATGTTTTTGACTGTGTGAGAATCACTTTTTGATTGCACTTTCCTGAATTTGCTTGAATCTCCTTTTGGTTTGCATGATTATGTGTTTGCTTCAAATGATTTAGGCATTTTCCTTGTAAATAGCTACTTAGCCTAAAAATAACCACCCCTAATGCATGTTCCTTAGTTAGCCCCATTGAGCCTATTAGCCTGTTAATTCTTGATAACCTAATGTTATAAGCCCAAAAATCTGGAAAACCATGTTAACCCGATCTTAGGATTAGGAGAGCATGTAATCTTAGAATGGTTGCAAGAAATTAAGTTTGGGGTGGCTACCAGGTGCAATGTGTTGTTTGGGATTGAAAAAACAAAAAAGTAGAAAAAAATATATAGAAAAGAAAAGAAAAAAAAACAGAGAAAAACAGAAAAAAATAAAAGTGCAAAAATGCCAAAAAGAAATAAAAGAGGCTGTAGCCACCCAGAAGCATAAAGGAAAAAAAAATAAGAAAGGAACTTGAATTAAATTCAAAGTGTAAATAATGTTCATGCTCTCTTAGTTCCTAGGGTCTTCAGCCTAGTTCCTTTGTATGTCCTACCCTTAGCCAGGCCCCATTACAACCCATAAAAGACCTTTTGATGATGCTTGCATATTTTCTGTGGGAATCATTTAGAGATGAAAATCAAATTTATGGGAAGTGTTCTGAAAAGTGAAATTGAGTGAATTGTTGATAACCTGACAAAAACTGAGCGATTGAGTGAACATAGATTTCCCTTGTGAGGAAGGCAGTTGTTTGATTTTGGTGATCTCCCTTTTGTGTGTAACTTTGACCCCCTGCTTAGATTTCTGATTGTCTGAATGATTAATTTCTCAACTGTTTAGAATAAATGAATGTGGGGATTGTTTTGTTTGTAAGGGGGGAACATTGAAGAAAATTATTTTGATAAATTGCTTGAAATCTGTGTGAAAGTTAATTGAGTCCTTAAGCTTGCCATGTTTTGCCAGGTCTTTAGTCTGTTTAAGTTTTTACAAGCAAAGTTTAAGTTTGGGGTATTTTGATGAGCCTCTGTTTGACTGGTTTTATAACTAGTAAAGACCTTGGCTTTGTGCTTATTTTATATCATTTTCACCCAAATTAGACTTGATTGTCCTTAAGTAATATTTTGAGTCTGTAAATTGTTTTTAAGTTAATTTAGTTGATTTAGAGTGAATAAAGTATTTACTTTTACTTTCTATTTTTAGGTAAATAAAAAGGAATAATTATGGAGTTTCTCGCCCCGCGAGAATACTGCTCGCCTCGCGACCCCGAAGCTGACTGTTCCAAGAAAATGCAAAGTCTCTGGTTCGCCCCGCGAAGAAATGGCTCGCCTCACGAGTCATCCAACCATGAAAAGTCAGAGACGATCACGGTTTGGGCGTGTTGAAGGTCACGGGCGTTGCAGTTTGGGAATTTGAAGCGTTCGCCTTACGAATGATATGCTCGCCTCGCGAGAAGACCCAGAGTTGCAGACCTTTCGCATAATTCGCCTCGCGAGCAGTGCTTCGCCTCGCGAGGACTTGGATTCCAGAAACGTGTATATAAAGCAGTTTTAGGCAGAACTGAAAAAGTTAATCAGAGTTAGCCAGTTTTGGCTAATCTTTGGTAGACAGTAGTAGTAGTTTTCAGTAGTTTATTTCTTTTCTTTTGTGTTTTACTTTTGTAATGGAGAATTAGTCTCCTAGATTAATCTACTGTAATTGGTTTCTGTTAACACTTGAGGTTTTGTGATTCCATGATCATTTGCTTCTCTCTTTTCAATGCAATGCTGTATGTTTCTGTTTGTTATTTCAGGAATATATAGTATGGTATTGTTTCATTTCGGTGATGCTATGTTTCTATACTTAATCGCGTTTGTTATTTCGCGTGTGTTCATTCATGTTCGTTTGTTCATGAGGGCTTCACCCCGTTTGTTATTTCTGGGAATATTAAAATAAATCCGTAGTAGTGATTTCTTTGTTAATTGTTGCTACAACCGGGAGGGGATTAGTATCTCGCTTAGGATTTGCATGAACCAATGATAGTGGGAAACCAAAAGCGAGAGGTTAATCGCTTTAGCTTATTTGGTAACTGCTCTATTTTCTTGCTTTGTTTTCTGTTTTACTTCTTTAATTTAGTTTTAATCTCAAAACCCCCATTTCTAACTTTTACTAATTTTCTATTAATAATAACAACAACTAAAGAGTCCTTGAGAGACGATCCGAGTTGTCGCACTATACTGCATTATTTTATAATCGCTCGTTCTTTTTGGCGCGTGGCGACAGCGCGGTCAATCTCTATATGGTTTGCATGTTTATGTGTTGCGGTCAATCTTGAGTCGTTTTTGAGTTTTAAGCTTGCTTGGGGACAAGCAAGGTTTAAGTTTGGGGTATTTGATAAGCCTCTGGCTTATCTAGTTTTATGACTAGATGAACTAGGGTTTATGTGCCAATTTATTCGAGTTCACTCTCGTTTTCGCCCAAATTTGCCTTGTTTTGTTCCTAAGTTGGACTTTGACTCGTTTTGCGTCTTTTGTGTAGTTTTTAGGTTATTTTGAATAGAGTTACGCTTGTGGGTGCTTTTGTTGTTTCAGATTAAATAAGTGAAGCTCCGGGAGTCAAGGAAAGTCGAAAAGCAGTGGAAATTGCAAGTCTGGAGACACTCGCCCCTTGTGTGTATTCTCACCTCGCGAGTCTGTAGGTCAACAAAGCAGCAAAAGTCAACATTTCTGTCTCGCCACGCGAGACTCTTCTCGCCCCGCGAATCATGAAGACCTGCAAGACAGAGACCATCACGGCCAAGCCGTGATGAAGACCACGCCCGTGAACAGTTTGAGGTTTGAAAACTCGCCCCGCGAGAGACAGCTCGCCTCGCGAGAGAATGAAGACTTGGAAGTCAGAGGCCATCACGACCCAGCCGTGATGAAGGTCACAGCCTAGAATTGAAGGCTCGCCCCGCGAACACTATTTCGCCTCGCGAGAGTTCAAATTGAAAGCGCGCCAATTTTAATTCTCGCCTCGCGAATGGCTGCTCGCCTCGCGAGCGAGCGCAGATCAGGATTCCTATTTAAAGGCTGTTGCAGATCAGATTGGGGGATCCAACTTTAGGAGGCTGTAGGGCTTTTGGAGGGCCGCGAATCGAGTAGTTTTCCACTGTTTAGAGTAGCGTTTAGGGTAGTTTCTTTTCTCTTTGGAGCTGCGTCTCCCTTTTTCTCATGGAGGTTATGTCCGATCGCTTGTCTATGAGCATGAGGAACTAATCCCCTCGTCCGAGGGAACGATGAAGCCACCCATGGCAGTGTAGATTCTATATTATGTATGTCTTTCTCCTTTAATTCAATTCTTGTTTTCCGATTCTGATTTGAATGTTTGATCATATGTTTTGCGTGATTAATCAGTTAAACGTGTTTGAGGCCTAACGGCGATTCGCATTTCAGAACTTGAATCGGGATCATAAATGTTTTCTAATTCTGACTTGATTGTGTTGATCATATGTGTTGCGTGATTGACTTGTTAACGTTGATGAGGCTTAGTCAGCGATTCACGTTTAGAACTTGAATTAGGATCATCGATCGAATATTGCACGAGAGTGAGTAGGAGATCGGTTCGACCTTATAGGGAACAAGAATTAACAGAATTCGAGATTAGGATTATGAGACCTAGTAAGTAATTAATCCAATCGTCGAATACGTCCTAATGAGCACGAGAGTGGATTTAGGAGAATTTAGGGGTCCCGGTTGACATTGTAATTGAACTTAGGGAGGAATTCATCATCACTTGGGTGTACATATTGGGTAGGTGGATTTGTGACCTTGGACAATTTTAGTTTTCATATTTTTAGTTAATTATTTCATTAGATTTGTTAATTGAATTTTAGATATTAATCTCTCTCTCTCTCAACCACCTTCTGTAACTTGACCGAACGTATCTGATTTCCCGCGGATTAGTCGAATTGGTAGCCCAATCCCTGAGTTCGACCTCGGTAATTACTTACCGTGTTATTTTTATTACTTGCGACGACCCGGTACACTTGCCGGCGTCACAACACCAGCTATCAGGCACAAACCTTGTATAAGATCAGCAGATTGAGTGGATTCATCTCCCCTCACGGTAAACACCCTTCCAGTGGCTTGTGATCTGGTTGCTGGGTCACCTCTATGATCTCCGACACCTTTTCCAGTAGTTGTTGACTGTTGTTTAACCGGCAGTCTGCAGTCTCGTGCTATGTGGCCTTGTTTCCCACAGTTGAAACAGTTGGGCCTACTTGGACAGTTGTTGGCATAATGTGGCCCTCCACATCTGAAGCAAACTACATTATGCGACTGCTGACCCGTTCCCGCTGCTGGTCCTGGTCCTTGCTTCTGCCCAGGCTTAGCATATGGTTTCTGTCTCCACTGAGAATTACTTCCTCCACGCCTCTGGAAATTTGACCGATTAGGACCCCCGGTCCTCAGTTGTTTTTGTTCATTAGCCATCCTCAAGTCTATGCTTTGATGGCACCGCATCTCTACTAGCTCTGGGAAGTACTGTATGTCCAGAGACACTACAGCCCGCTGCAGCTCATCCCTGAGTCCCTCTTCAAACCTTCTGCATTGCCAGTCCTCATTAGGGAACCTCTGATAGTATTCTGAAAACTTGATCAGCGCCTCAAACCTCGAGGCATACTCCCCGACAAACATGTTGCCCTGCTTGAGATTCGTGAATTCCTTCTCCTTCTCGCGTCTAACTGTACGCGGAAAATACTTCTCAAAGAAGCAATCAGTGAATAGCTTCCAGTTGATCACACTACCCTCAGCTTCCAATAACCTTCTCTTGCCCTTCCACCAGAATTCTGCCCCCTCGGTCAGCATAAAGGCAGCGTAAGTCCCCTTCTTATCCTCTCGGCAGCGCATAGTGTCGAATATTTTTTCAATCTCTTGTATCCACCATTCAGCCCTTTCAGGATCATACTTCCCATGGAACTGAGGTGGCTTTCCATTCATAAAAGTTGTCAATCTGGCATCCTCAGCTGCTGCTGCCCTCCTCTGATTCTTTATCTCGAGCTGCTCCTTGTTCATTTGCAGCATCTCAGCATTCTGTTGGGTTTGCAATAGCAATGCAGCCGCTATTGTCTCCATTGTGTTTGGAGTCGAAGATGATCCTCCTCCATTGACAGCTCCGATTACTCTTTCTGGAGTCCTTCCTCCACTGTTTGATGGACGTCCTCTTCCACGTGCCATGATTCTGAGTGAAAGAAACCATTCACTCTAATTAGTATGACATATAATACTGCATAAGCAAGTATATAAATACCATATGCCATACTAATTTAACTGTTTCGCATTAGGTTCGGACACTCTACCCCACTTCTAAACATAGTCTAAATCCGATGTGGATTCAACTAGACACGGCCAGTAACAACACCTAAACTTAGCAGTCCTTGATTCTGATCGGACATAACCCACAGTCCGTTTTTAGAACCAAACTGCTCTGATACCATATTTATTTGGAAATAAACTTGATTATTATGTTCTTATTCTTAAACTTAACATGAAAATACGGCGGAATTAAAACTTAAATTATTAAGTAAACATATTCATGTTAGAACAGGAATAAGAAAACATGACCATATTAAGCATATGTAAGTGAAATCAGAGTTAAACAAAACACTGTTTTAGAGCATCCCGACAATAGGAGCCCTAACAGGTGTACAAGTTATACAAACGTAAAGGCGGAAAAGATAAAGCGTCGTGACACAGACGCACTGGCCATAACTAGGACTAGACCCTACTCATCATGGGTCACAGCTCGTCCACCGGCATCCGGCTCGTAAGGAGGTCAGTCAAGCTCCTCCGCGTTCGTCTCATCAACAGGATCTTCGAAAACGAGCCATAAAAGATAGAACAAAGCAGAGAAAAGTACAGGGGACAAGAAACATGCTATCATCAAAAGTGGAAAAAGATTCATAGTAAATGATACACTAATTGCCATAGACAATCAACACACATTTCTAACAAGTCATCCTCAAATTAATATATATCCTCCTCTACCCTTTGTCATGATGCAATGCAATGCAGTATGAATGTTTTGCCACAGCCACGTATCCAAATTTCCATCTCAAGTAAATCAGACTATATTTCAAGTCAACCAGACTATGTTTCAAGTCAACCAGACTATGTTTCAAGCCAACCAGACTATGTTTCAAGCCAACCAGACTATGTTTCAAGTCAAACAGACTATGTTTCAAGCCAACGAGACTATGTTTCAAGTCAACAGGACTATGTTTCAAGTCGATCATATGAAAATATCACAGACCATGTTTCAGGTCACCCCCTAGTGCCGTAACCTCTCATCACTATTTCATGAATAAACCCAACAATAATCACATCTCGGTTAGGCACTTCTAAACTCATATCTCATGAACCCCCGCACACATTACTCTAATTATCATGTATTAATACACATCAAAATCTCTAACCATATATCAAAACATTGTGGAACAAAGCAGTTCAATTATCATCAAGCTATAATACATTCTCACATAAACATATCAATCATCATAAAATATCACAGTAATATCAGCATCAATAAATTCATACATTCCCAATATCATATAAGCAATCCATCACCGATAAACCTACAATCCCCGAATCAACATTGGTTTTACAGAAAAACAACTCCAACGTGATTTTGGTCTTGTCGATTATTCGATTTTCTAGTAGGGTTTGGGTCGCCCTACACAATTAATATATAATCTACTACTTATCGTTCCCGACGGTAGATTGATTCTTTCCCCCACCTGAGTTCTCACCGAACTTCCGAACTCGAAGCTCCTCGTTGCCACACCACAAGTTACCAACACCACCTTCAACCAAGCAACATAATTAAAAATAAATCAAACAAATTCATCTATGCCCTCATTATGCTAGGTTCGGCCATTTAATTCAAATGAGAGCTAGGATTGTTTTCTCAACCTAAGCTTTTGGATACTTATCACTTAGACTCTAGGTAACTTAAATAAATTGGCATAAGTTGAAAATATGGAATAAAAATATCCAACCACTTAGGGTAGGTTTCGGCCTTGTATAACTAAATAGGCTAGGATTTTCAAATCGACACAACCTCTTAGATCAATGATCTTAGAGTATTAAGGAGTATGAATCAAGTACTAGTTTTCACAAAGCAAATCAAAAACATTTTATTTCCTTTAATATAAGTTTTGGCCAACATAATTGAATTGGCTAGAAATTTCTAAACTTTCCAATCTCTTTAGCTTAGCATCCATACATAGTAAGGAGCTTAAAACCATGATCATTTTGGAAAATGAAAAACAAGGCATCCTAGGTCCATAAACCTTAGGTTTCGGCCATCATAGGATTTTTAAGCTAGAAATCTTTAAATCATCCAATCTTTTAGACATAGCATCCTTTGATATTAAGGAGCTCAATCTATAATCATTTTGGAAGAGAAACAACCTAAAACGTTCCAATCTTTTTAGATATAGCATCCTTTCACATAAGGAGCTTTAATCCATAATCATCTTGGAAAATAAAAACAACACATCCTAGGTCCAAAACAAACGAGTTCCGGCCATCATAGGAAACTCAATGAAAAAGATTTAAACTTTTCCAATCACTTAAACCTAGCATCCTTTAGTATAAAGGAGCCCTTGGTCATGATCATCTTGGAATAGAACTCAAATATAAGTTCATAAAAGCAAAAGTTGAAACAAAATCCAACCTAAACCATAGGCATGGTTTTGGCCTTGCATGGATAAAGGGGTTCGAAATTTTTGTTTTACACAGTCTTTTAGTATGTTGTAATAGGAGTAAAAACAAGAACATAGGAAGTGGTTTCAACTCAAACGGAGTTTTCTACCATTTTTAAGAGTTTTTAGAAGTTTGAGAGCTTAAAGAAAACATAAAGCATAAACTATGAAATGAATGCAAGAACTTGAAAAGAAAACTAAATAGGATCATTACCCTCAAGAAGATGAACAACTTTGATGAAGGAATCAAGTTGAAAAGAGAAGTAAAAACCAAAGCTTTAAAGGTTTGAACTTTTTTTTTTTTTAAAGAAAGGAAGAAGATGAAGAAGAAGAAAAGTGTGAGTGAAGTGATGAAATGGGTATATATAGATGGAGGGAAAGGGGGCACGGTTTTGGAGAGAAAAGGAGAGGAAAAATGAGAGAAAATTGAAGTGGATTTTTGAGGAAGATTGGAGGTATGGGAGGTATGGTGGTAAGGTATGGTGTTGTAAGGTGGAGGTGAGGTAGGAGAGAGAAAAGAGTTGAAAAAGTAAAATTTTGAAAAGGTGAGTGATGGTGGTTACTATTTGCCATCACATCATGTCTCTTCTAGTCCTTTTGTTTCTTTTGTGCTCTGCTCCATTGCGTATCAGATGACTTCCCCGATCGTATTTCTCGACGATTTCGCTCGGGTAATACTTAGAATTTGGCCCCGGACGAGATTTTGTGAAAATCTCCATACCCACACGAAACATCCTAAAAACACTAACCGTCTTGTTTACGGGTCAAAATTATGTTTCCGGCTCAGTAAAATTATACTGGTAGAGAAAACGCACACCGAATTACGTCTTTATTTTGAGAAGAATATTTTACTTTTATCGATTATTGTTAGTTAGATCAAGAATATGATTTTTATTTTATTACAAACATTTCCTAAACTTCATATTAAAATATAATTACTTATATTTTAATTTATTAACCGCATACCGAAAATCAGGCTGTTACATCCACTACTGTCCCTAAAGATTGAACCACCACCTGCTTGACCCGGAGAGCCCTTAGAGGCACCATCAGTGTTTACTTTGATCCAACCTGGGAGAGGAGGGGTCCAAACAACTTGGAGAATTTTAGGAGAGGTTCCCGGATGGCCCTTGATCCCCAGCAGCTCCAAAATTCTCAATTCCTCAGCAGAAGAGGACATTTTGTTTGTAGACACATTTCCAGATAGAGAAATGGAAGCTTTGAGTATGTTACTAGCTGCTCTCACTGAGATTGTTTTATCTTCGAACTTTAGTTTATTTCTTGAGAACCAGATGATCCAAAAGGAGTTAACAATAGCTGCAGTTATAGTATCTTTCATTTGCAGGCTCCAATGCTTATGGCAAAGGGAGAGAATAGAGGAGACAGAGGAAGTGTCCACCTGCACATCAAAGATTGAGCCAATCCAGTGCCAAATTTGCTTTGCAAAGGGACAAGCTAAGAAGAGATGGTCTGCACTTTCTGCTGCAGAAAAGCAAAGACTGCAGATTGAAACAGTGCAGTAGTCCCTCTTTTGAAGCTGGTCATCAGTGGCAACTTATTGTGAATAAGCCTCCAAGTGACAAAAGACTTAGAGGGAGGAATTGCCCTATTCCAAATCCGTTTAGACCAGTCACAAATGGAATGCCTAAGGTCTAAGAAATGGAAAGCTTCTTTGAAAGATAAGTCACCCGAGGTTGAGTGCTGCCAAATGAGAGTGTCCACTGCAGGGAAAACAGAAATGTCCAAATGAGGCAGCTCCTGACCAAAAATTGGGAGGTTAGCCATCAGAGATGAAGGGATATTCCAGCTGCCATCCCTGATAAAGTCAGCAACCTTGGCTTTCAGTCTATGATGTAGGTTGTGAGGAACTTGCAGCAGATCAACCAAAGGCATTGAGAGCCATTTGTCAGTCCAGAAATTAATTGAGGACCCATCTCCAATCTGCCAAACTGAATTGTTAAAAACATACTGCATATGAGTTTTAATACCAGGCCATAAGGAAGACTTAACATAGGTGGGGACAGGCTTGCAGTGTTGAGAGAACCTGTTCCTAAGAAATGTAGCCCATTCAGCACAAGAGGAAACCATTTCAAAAGATAATTTCAGAAGAGCAGCATCATTAAGAGCTAACAAGGACTTAATGCCCAGCCCACCTTCCAGAACAGGCCTGCAAAGTTTCTTCCAAGCAACTGTGCAGATTTTCTTGACATTAGGATCTCCAGACCAAATAAAATTCCTAATGGATTTGTCTAAATCCTTAAGAACTGATGAGGGCCAACAGTAGACATGAAAGCTATGAAGCATCATACTATTGATCACAGACTTGACAAGCTCAACCCTGCCCATGATGGAAAGAAGGCTACCTTTCCATGAGGCAAGTTTGGAAGTGATTCTATCTGCTAAAGGCTGCAAGTGAATCCTTCTTGGCTTGCCCTTGAAAATTGGAAGACCAAGATAATTGAAAGGAAAGGATCCAGCAGAAAATCCAAGTATATGAGCCACTTTGGATGACTTGTTGGGGGAGATACTACCCGAATAGAATTTGCACTTATTGAGGCTAAGCCTTTGGCACGAAGCAGCTCCATACTCAGTAAAGAGGGTCATCAGGGCTTCAAGCCCCCTCTTGCTACCCTTACAGAGGACTAGTACATCATCTGCATACAAAACATGGCTAGGAGAGGCAAGGTTCCTAGGTCCAGAAATAGTTTGTAACACTCCGGGCGACAAGGGCAGATATTCCTCTACTCAAGGCATCTTACGCCAGAGACAGAAGCAGAGGTGAAAGAGGGTCACCTTGCCTAACTCCTCTTTTACAGGCAAAAAATCCTTCTGGTTTTCCATTGATCAGGAAGGATAGCTTAGCAAAATGGAGGATTGTTTTGATCCAGTTGCAGAAAGTAAGATTGAAACCAAAAGCTTTCAAAACAGAAATAAGGAAGTTCCAGTCCAATGTGTCAAAAGCTTTTTTGATGTCAAGCTTTAGGGCCAGATTCCCACCATAGGCCTTATAGTCCAACAAATTACAAGCCTCTGAAGCAATACAAATGCACTCCTTGATATTTCTACCTTTGACAAAACCTCTTTGCTGAGGAGAAATGATTCTAGCTGCAATATTTGCTAGTCTGTCAGCTAACACCTTTGTAATGATTTTTAGTTGAAAATTGGCTAAAGCAATAGGTCTATAATCTTCAATTCTATCAGCATGTGGCATTTTTGGAATCAGAACTACAAGATTGGAATTCATGTTAGGCAAGAGCCAATTTTGAGTAAAGAATTGATTAACTGCCATACACACATCGGTTCCAATGATATCCCAATAGGATTGGTAGAAACATCCACCAAAGCCATCAGGCCCGGGGGCACCCTCACTATTCATTGCAAAGACTGCTTTTTTTTTTCCTCCTTAGATGGCAGCATTGTTAACAAATTGTTATCTTCAGCTGTAACAGAATTGGGAATAACTCTGTTTATGAGATCATTTGGTTGGCAATCATTAGGAACTGCATACAGATTAGAGAAGAATTTAATGACATGGTGAGCCAATCCCCTTGCATCATCAATGATAGCATCTCCACACTTAAGCATACTCATAGACTTAGCAGCATATCTGGTTTTTGCAATTCTATGGAAAAATGCAGTGTTTCTGTCCTCTTGGCAGTGTCAATCTATCCTGGATTTTTCTCTCCAAAACTCCTCTTCAAACAGTAAAGCTTGCTGCAATTCAGTTTGTGCTAGTACCTCTTGTTCCATGAGATCATCAGTCACACCTCTGGAATTAATGAGTTGCTGAACAGAATCCACAGCAGCCAAGGCAGACTCAACTCTTTGATGCACATTCCCAAAAACCAGCTTGTTCCAATTTTTCAGTTCAATTTTTAAGGATTTCAGCTTCTGAGAGAGAACATACATTGGACAGCCATACACAGGTTTGCTCCACACTTCCTTAATGAGCCTATAACAATCCGGATGACCAGTCCACATTTTATGGAATTTAAAAGCAGATGGGAAGGACTGAACCAATTTAGAACAGGTTACCATGATAGGAAAGTGGTCAGACTGAGACCTAATCAGGGTACAACAATAAGTGGAATTCCAATTGTCTAGCCAAGCTTCATTACAAAGGGTCCTATCCAGCCGTTTTTCAGTGTGAGCAGATCCTCTTCTCCTATTACTCCAAGTAAAACTGGCTCCTCTTGTAGGGAGATGAATCAGGCTGGCTGCATCAGTGAAGTTCTTAAAATCTTCACAAGCTGCCTTGAGAGGTAAGGAAGAGCCTCTAACTTCATGGGATCCCATAACAGAATTGAAATCACCAAGCATGCACCAAGGCCTAGGATTGTTGATCTGTAGACTAATTAATTCTGACCAAAGGGATCTTCTAGAGAGATGAGAGGTACTAGCATAAATAGCTGCAACAAAAAGATCTTTTCCATCTTTGCTTATATGAAATGAACAACTCTTTGAGTCGATAAAGACAAAGAGGTAGGAGATAAATGACTACTACATAACCCCCATAGATTAGGAATACGACTACCCCTGTCATTTAGACAAAAAACTTTTAAGTTTAGCTGCCTCCAAAAGGAGTCTGGAACATCAGTTACCTTGATCCAAGGCTTAGAAATGAAGACAAATTCTGGTTTGTTAGCAACACAAATTCTTGAAAACTAACCTTGTAATAGGATTCCCAAAGCCTCTACAATTCCAATATATGATTTTCATTAAGCAAACTGTTGAGGACCACCCCTTAATCGGACAAAAATCTTTTCCTGCTGTGCTGCCTTAGCAGCCTTTTGCCTTAATTTTTTCTTCTTAGACTTAGAAATGACATTTGAAAAGTCATCTCCTTGAGAGGTCAAGAGATATTTACTCGGGTCAGCCCTTACAATTGGAGAGGACTGATTCTCCCCAATGTCAACATCTGGATTATCCTCCTCATGACCCCAAAAAGGGCTGACAATTTGTAAGTCAGAAGCCACAACTTGATTCCTTATATCATTGTCTGGAGTGACACTAATAGTACTTCTACCTAAAGGATTTGGAACAAGGGGAATATTACCTTGAAGAGGCACAAAGATCTCTTTGCCTGCATCTAAAATCTGATCATTGTGATGTGCAGGTGAGCAGTCCACAGGAGTATCTACCACAAAAGTCCCATTACTGGAGACAGATTGTTGGACAGGAGAGGGGGGCTCACATTCTGTAGGATAATGTTGCATTACCCCACAAATAGGTGTAAGCGCCTCTACCACATTCAAAGGACCAGAGGACTGGACAAATCCAAGAAGAGGATTAATGGAAACTTGAACTTCAGGATCACTATGTGGGACATTATTAACTCCCAAAAAGTCATTCGGTGCAAAGACTGTCTCCACAGAGATTAAATTAGAGTTGCTAGTGCCTGCCACCTGAACCAAATTTGGTTCAACACTAGGTTCTATACAAGAAACACCTTTGCCTTTATCCCCAGTACTCATTACTGTTTCCTTCAGAGTCTCAACATTTCCTTTATTGGTTTTTGGCACATATTGCAATACCTTTTTTCGAGGATCTTTCTGAACAATATCCAAGCCTTTTGGAGCTGAGGATTCTCCAATTTGATTCTTTCTGCAATTAGCATTTGAGTGACCAATTAACTTGCAAGAAGAGCAGAAGGATGGTAGTCGCTCATATTCTATGTCAACAAAGAAAGCAAAGTCTTCTCTCTCCACAAGGATCCTATCACGCAGTTCCTTAGTAAGATCAATCTCAATGAGAATTCTAGCAAAGTGGCCGAAATATCTCTTCATAGTTGCTTCATCTAATGCAATTGGAACACCAATACCACCACCAATCTCGAACAAGATCTTTGGCCGCCAATACTCTCGGGGCAATCCATGGAGCCGGACCCAACATTGTGCATGGGTTTGACGTATGGTATTAGGGTTAAAATCCGGAATCCAAGATGATAGTCTTAGCACACCTGAACTCAAATTCCAAGTACCCGCAGAGATCGATCCGACGTTGATCCTCTAAGGAGGAGAAACTGAACTCGTAGAAGCCTTTTCCCAGAGAAACCACAGACCATGTAGCGATAGGTTTCCAAATCTTGAGAAGCTTGGATCGCAAGTCACCCAGTTTTATCGGGGAATCTCCCTTGGACAGAATGAGACGACCATGGATAAGATTTTGGCATTCTTGAACACCATCCTGGTATTCAGATTCAGAAATCTTTATCGCCCATTTGTCGCCCTTCAAGCAAGGTTTTGGAAGTTGGTTAATAGGGATATCAAAAGAGGTAGAAACCGCTTGTGCGAAGGACTTTTTGGAGGAGGAGCAGGAGAATTCGGAGGAGGAGAAGAAAGAGGAGCAAGGAAACTCCAGGGAACAATAGGATCGTTAGCCATGAAGATCATGCAAAACCCTAGAAGATCATTGGAAGAGAAACCCTAGCAGACCAGTATTCATCTTCCAAAATTTTATCTCTTAAGTAATTCCAACCCCCTTGTGCCCAATTAAACCAACCCATACTCTAGTGGTAGTCGAATTTAGATTGGACCCTTTAGATTTTGTGACAATTCGTTAATCCTCGAAGGACGGCTTCTAACTCTCTTGATTTCAGTCCTAAGTCTCTTTCTATAGATCCGATACCTAAGTTCACCGCTATGTTCCTCCTTAGAATATCTATGACACGCAAATAAGTGGCCACCGAATTTACGAGTAATTAAAAAACTAGAAATCAGATCTAAAGCAAAATCGAATTAACAAGAAATCGGAATCAATTCATAACATGAAAACAGATCTTGGGCACAGCCCCAATCCCTAGAAATTAAAACTACTACTCAAGCCTTGCCATGGTGATGACAAGCTTGATTAACAAAAACATAAAATAAAAATAAGATAAGAGGAGAAGAGGAAGAGAGATCCTAAATTATTGCCTAAACGTAGCAACCCAAAAGTCCCCTCTAGTCTCTGCCCAGATGCCTAATTTATAGATTAGGGAAGTTTGAATCCCAATCTAACACAAATTCAGATCCAAATCAGTTGCTCTAGATCCAAGTAATACGCGTCATGACCGTGATGCTCATCACGGCTAGGTCGTGATCAGTTCTGCCTGTTGAGGGTCTGGTTAAGCTGACATGTCACGGCCGTGATGGGCATCACGTCTAAGTCGTGACCAGTTCTGACTTTTGCTTTCATTCTTTTCAGTTTTGCTCGATCATGGCCGTGATGGGCTCTGTTTGGCTCATTTTATTTACTTTTCAAGCCCCATCTTCATCAAAGCTCCATCATGGTTGATCCTGAGCATTTAATCCTTAATTTATGCAAAACAACACCACGAAACCGCCTTACCCGTTCCAAGGTAAAAACTAACAAAAATCAAATTAAAAATGCCTAAACTAAATGAAAATGCATGTAAAATGACAATGAAATATGAGGTGTAATCACACTCATCAAATCACCCCAAGCTTAAGATTTTACTTGTCCTCAAGCAATCACCAATGCCAGAAGATATAAATAATCAGACCATTGATAGTGGACCAAGAACCCGAGTAACTAATCCAAGTAACATGCATTTTCAAATAAGTCACCAAGAGACAATCACTTTCAAGTCCAATAATAAGCTTAGGTTCCCTAAATTCATATTCTTACTGATTCGGGCACTCTTCTCACCTCACTCAAGTGTTTAAGGGTATATGACAATTCGCTCAATTTCCTCAAGGAAGGTATTCTACCATAAGCTTGACTATTAACCAAATCTCTACTTTATTAATGAAAACACAAAAGAATCCAGAGGTCTTTTACTTTGGTTGTAGCGCGTCCATGGGATTAATCTTTAGGTGGGGAAGTCAAGAAAATGGAAAATTCAAGAAGGCTAGACAAAATATCAAACATTGCAAGCATGACACCTTCTAAAATACCTTTTTGGGCTTTGATTCATTTTTCCACCTTTCTTTCTTTCTTTTTATTTTATTTCTCACTTTCTTTTTGTCATCCCCTTCTCCATTTTTTTTTGTTTATTTCATTTTATTTATTTGGAGAAGGGGAGACTTTTAATTCAAGAGAAATATTTATCTAATTTTCTCATCCCACAATTTTTCAAACTACCTTTTTACCCTTTTTGCAATACTTTAAAAGGTGCCTTATCAAGCATTATTCATCAAAATATTTCAAGGTACCAAGAAAAGTATTTTATTCTTTTAGGCTCAAAATTGGGCAACTAAGGGGTAGCATATTATCAATCAAAGCTCAGATGGCCGGAAAAATACCTAATGCCTCAATCATTTTCAAAAATGTTTTCAAAAATTTTTAAGTTTCAAAATGGTTTCAAGTCAAGTTCTAGAGAATACAATCCAAGAGGAATAAAACACTCAATCACAAAGAATGGGGTAGATTCACTGAGTACCCCTTTTAGGCTCAAAAATCTCACATTTAGTAGTTTAAAAATCAGTGAGAAACACAAATCTAAGGAACCACATGCTAATTATCAACTATCAAAAGATCATCTCAAGCATTTTTATTTTTAGCCTTATAACAAGAATAAAAAAAATTGGGTTCAAAAATTCACTATCTCAATTTATTTGGCACCATGTTCTCACAATTGGATGCATAATCTAAGCAAGGGGGTAATCTAATCATGTGATCATGCAAAACTATGCCTATATGAATGCAACATGAAAAATGCAAAAATGCAGAAAATTGCAAAAATACCCCTAACCCAAGCTTAAAAACTTACATTGTCCCCAATGTAAATAATCAAGTCGGAGAGAGAGAAAAATGTAACAACTCACCGAGGTGGTAGCGGGTGCTGGCTCACATGCCTAGTCAAAGAGATGCTGGAAAATGTGTCATGACCGTGAGGCTCATCACGGCTAGGCCGTGATCAATTCTGGTCTATAGGAGCTGGCCTGTCACGGCCGTGACCTGCATCGCGGCTAGGCCGTGATACATTCTGGTCTTCAGGGTCCTTCTCATCACGCCCGTGATGGATATCACGTCTGGGCCGTGATCCTTTCTGGTTTTCTTTGGTTAGCTAATCACGGCCGTGACCCTTTGTCATGGCCACGGGCGTGATGATTTCTGACTTTATTTGTCCTTGGATTTTTTTGCTCTTCCGTCCCTTATAACCTGAAAATACTTGGCAAATCCAGCGATCTTTGTTTTCTTATCTTCTCAAATTATTCAAAAACAAAATTCAAAAACAAATGGAAAAGGGAAAGAAAACTTGGGTTGCCTCCCAAGAAGCGCTTATTTACGGTCTTAAGCTTGACCATACTTCTTCCAGTCAATCGGGGTCGGCTGGCCTAGAAGTGTAAGAACACTTCTCTTCCATGGGAGTCCTTCAAAGAGCCGATTTTGCTCATATGGCCAATTGCACTTTCGCTTTGCTCTTTTTACTCTGAGTTTCATGGCCTTACTCCCTCCCGGCGGAAGTTTTGTTTCCACATGATGAGCAACTCCAACTTCATCACCATTTGGTGCATCATTTGTCTTGCAAATATTCGGAGTTGCTTCCATGTTGAGTTCTTCCTTCACCTCTGGAGACATTATATCGATCCTGCACACATGACTCTCAAAAGGAGGGTTGTTATATGAGTTAGTCAATTCAAAATCTACCCTACCTTCCTCTACATTCAGAAAGAGTCTGCCATTCTTTACGTCTATTATCGCTCCAGCTGTGGCCAAGAATGGCCTTCCTAGAATGATAGGGAATTTAGAATTCCCGTTCATATCCAACACCATGAAATCGGTGGGAATGAAAATTTTCCCCACCTTTACGGGGACATTCTCTAGTATGCCTGGAGGAGTTTTAGTTAAGCCATCAACAAATTGTAAAGAGAATTTGGATGGACTCAATTCCTTGGTCCCCAACCTCTCCAAGATAGTGAGCGGCATCAAGCTCGTACTAGCCCCTAATTCACATGAGGCTTGGTGTATTTTCACTTCTCCAATTGAGCAAGCAATAGAGAAACTACTTGGTTCTTTTAGTTTAGGAGGCATATTAGTTTTCATCATGATATTGTGCTCCTCAATTAAGCTCTTAGGTTCTATTTCTACTTGATTTCTCTTAACCAACCTTTGTGGGAAAGGTATTGGGGGTTGGTAAGGTGGTGGATGGACATACTATGGCTCTGTTTCTTCATCTTCGCTCATGTCCTCCTCACATTCCACATGTTTTTCAGCTACCCCAAGCTTATCATCCTTCAAGTATATGGCATTACAATGTTCATTGGGATTAACTTCAGGTTGTCCCGGAAACGTACCCTTAGGTCTAGAATATGTGCTGGCTTGTTGGGCAATTTGAGTTTCTAACATCTTATTATAGATGACTAAATTATCTACCTTTGATGCTAGCTCTTTTATCGCCTCGTTGACTGCCCTACCTTGTTGTCTAAACTCTTCATTTTGTTTTGTTTGAGTTTCAACAAAACTTTCCAAAAGAGACTCAAGTTTAGAATTATGTACCTGAGGATACCCCGATGTGGGTTTCCTATTACCTTGGCCTATTTGAAACTCGTGGTTCAGCGTGTTGCTGTAGTTCCCGTAGGAGAGGTAAGGGCTGTTCTTCCTTCCTTGGTTGTAAGGATTTGGGGGAGCATAATTTGGAAACTTCGGGTTCGTGTCGTAGAAGTTGTGACAAGAGTTCACTTGTTCCCCCGAAGCACCGGATCCATGAGCAATACCACGTGGGCACTCCATTATGTCATGTCCCTGCATTCCACAAATCTCACAAACAATATTAGTAGCACCTATTGAACTCACATTAGCCCTTTCGAGCTGATCAAAGCGTTTATTCAGTGAGTCTATTTTAGACATAATAAGATCAGCGCTATTCATTTCAAACTTACCCCCCGAAATCTTTTTGGGTTATTACATCTTTCTGAACCCCATTGGTGGTAGTTGGTGGCCACGTTTTCAATGATATCGAATGCCTCAGTCAGAGGCATATTCATAAAGGCTCCACCAGCTATAGAGTCAAGTGACACCTTCAAAGAGTAGTCCAATCCATTGTAGAAGGTGTCCACTAATAACCACCTCTCGAGTCCATGATGTGGGCAAGACTCCAGTAATCCCTTGTAACGATCCCAAGCTTCGGATAAGCATTCTCCGTCCTTTTGAAAGAAGTCGGTGATCTGGGTTCGTAGGTAAGCCGTCTTGGATGGAGGGAAGAATTTCTCCAAGAATGCCTGCTCCAGTTGGTCCCAAGTCGACAAGGTATTAGCGGGTATTTGCTTCAGCCAAGCTTTCGCCTTTACAGTAAGAGAGGAGGGGAAAAACCTCAAGCGAATAGCATCAACCGGGGCGCCTTGAATTCTAACTGCATCGGTGAACTCCAAGAATGTCTCCACGTGGTCAGACGGGTCCTCCGAGGGCAATCCTCCAAATTGATGTTGCCTAATCATGTTAATCAGCATAGGCGGTATAGTGTAGTTCTCCGCCTCAATCTCTGGCCTAGCAATCCCAGTTCGCAAACCCCTCGCATTTGGGGCTGCGTAGTCCTTCAGTGGTTTCGTATCCGGTAGATTCGCCATTAGTGGAATGGGGATCAACCTCTCTCTCTCTCTCTTTGTTGTCTCCTACGTCTATGAAAGGTCCTTTCGACTTCGAGGTCGACCTAACTAACGTTTCCAAGACTTAGGGATCTTTGCATAAAAACACGGAGATAGATACTCTAGAAAGAAAAAAGAAATCTTCTTTTAATTTAAAAATTAAATAAAAAGAAAAGGTCCAGAAAAAAACAATTTAAAAATTAAATTGAGATTCGAGAAAGCACATTCCCCGGCAACGACGCCAAAAACTTGATGACGTACGATGCACGTGCGATTCCGTCAAGTGTACCGGATTCGTCGCTAAGTAATAAAAATATAACAATCCCACAGAGACTGTGATCTCAAATTGCAACTAATTGTTAAATGATAAAACAGGACTGTATAAAAAAATATTTGGATTTTTGAAATAAGAGATAACTTGGATAAGGAATGCAATCAAGCAAAACAGAAAGCAAATCAATTTATGGTTTTTTAGATCTAAATGGATTCCTAGGAATTGGGTTACCAACAAGATTGTTTATGTTACTAAATTGACTAACCCTTGTTAATTATCGAAATCGCCTTGAAGGCGAATTTATCCTCAAATAGTTAATGCTCCCTCTCGGGTTACAAAAACCGTACCCAATTAAACCAACCCCTACTCTCATGGTAGTCGAATTTTGATTGGACCCTTTGCGTTTCGTGACAATTCGTTAATCCTCGAAGGACGGCTTCTAACTCTCGTGATTTCAGTCCTAAGTCTGATTTTATAGATCCGATACCTAAGTTCACCGCTAGGTTCCTCCTTAGAATATCTATGGCACGTAAATAAGTGGCCACCGAATTTACGAGTAATTAAAACACTAGAAATCAGATCTAAAGCAAAATCGAATTAACAAGAAATCGAAATCAATTCATAACATGAAAACAGATCTTGGGCACAGCCCCAATCCCTAGAATTTAAAACTACTACTCAAGCCTTTCCATGGTGATGACAAGCTTGATTAACAAAAACATAAAATAAAAAATAAGAGAAGAGGAGAAGAGGAAGAGAGATCCTAAATTATTGCCTAAGTGTAGCTGCCCAAAAGTCCGCTCTAGTCTCTGCCCAGATGCCTTATTTATATATTAGGGAAGTTTGAATCCCAATCAAACACAAATTCATATCCAAATCAGTTGCTTCAGATCCAAGTAATGCGTGTCACGGCCGTGATCGGTTCTGCGCTGTTGAGGGTCTGGTTCAGTTGACATGTCACGGCCGTGATGGGCATCACGGCTAGACCGTGACCAGTTCTGACTTTTGCCTTCTTTCTTTTCAGTTTTGCTCGATCATGGCCGTGATAGGCATCACGGCTAGGCCGTGATGGGCTCTGTTTGACTCATTTTATTCACTTTTCAAGCCCCATCTTCATCCAAGCTCCATCATGGTTGATCCTAAGCATTTAATCCTTAATTTCTGCAAAACAACACCACGAAACCGCCTTACCCGTTTCAAGGAAAAAACTAACAAAAATCAAATTAAAAATGCCTAAACTATATGAAAATGCATGCAAAATGACAATGAAATATGAGGTGTAATCACACTCATCATGCTCCGCCACGGAAGGCATCACCTAACACCACCTCCATCCATAGAAATGGTCGAGGAGCAGCGACCCCACAACCTCACCACACCATCGAGTACCCCACCAAATTGTTAAATATCGAAAGCCAACATTTTAAAATACCAACAACATCATGAGGATCCTTTCTGATGCGCCTTCAGCCGATCTGGTGTTTGTCACCCCATCCAAGGCCACTTCAGGACGACCACCCGTCTCTTGGTGTTTCGGCTCCGCCTCGGAAGGCATCTACTAACACCACGTCCATCCACAACCAAGGTCGAGGAACCACGCACCCACAACCTCGCCACACCATCGAGTACCCCATGAAATTGATAAATACAGAAAGAAAACATTTTTAAAAACCAACAACATCGCAAGGATCCTTTCCGATGCGCCTTCAAGTGATCTGGTGTTTGTCACCCCGTCCAAGGCAACTTCAGGACGATGACCCGTCTCTTGGAGCTTCGATTCCGCCCCGGAAAGCATCACCTAACACCACGTCCATCCACAACGAAAGTCGAGGAGCCGCGCACCCACAACCTCGCCACACCGTCAAGTACCCCACGAAATTGATAAATGTCGAAACCCAACATTTTTTGGAACCAATAACATCGCAAGGATCCTTTCCGATCCGCCTTCAGTCGATCCGGTGTTTGCTACTACTTCCAAGGCCACTTCAGGACGACCACCCGTCTCTTGGTGCTTCAGCTCCACCTCGGAAGGCATCACCTAACACCACTTCCATCCACAGAAAAGATCAAGGAGCCGCGCACCCACAGCCTCACCACACCATCAAGTACCCCACGAAATTGATAAATATCGAAAGCCAACATTTTTAAAAACCAACAACATCACGAGGAGCCATTCCGTTGGTCCTTCAGTCGATCCAGTGTTTGCCACCACTTCCAACGCCACTTCAGGACGATCACCCGTCTCTTGGTGCTTCGGCTCAGCCCCGGAAGGCATCACCTAACACCACATCCAACAACAGAAAAGGTCGAGGAGCTGCGTACCCACAGCCTAACCACACCATTCAGTACCCCACGAAATTGATAAACAACGAAAGCCAACATTTTTAAAAACCAACAACATCGCAAGGATCCTTTCCAATGCACCTTCAGTCGATCCGGTGTTTGCCACCACTTCCAAGGGCACTTCAGGACGATCACCCATCTCTTGGGGCTTCGGCTCCGCCCCAGAAGGCATCACCTAACACCACGTCCATCCACAAAAAAGGTCGAGGAGCCGCGCAATTCTAATATATCGAAAGGCAGTATTTTTAAAAACCAACAACATCACGAGGATCCTTTCCGATATGCTTTCAGTGGATCTGGTGTTTGCCACCCCTTCCAAGGCCACTTCAGGACGATCACCCATCTCTTGGTGCTTCGTCTTCGCCCCGGAAAGCATCACCTAACACCACGTCCAACCACAGAAAAGGTGGAGGAGCCGTGCACCCACGGCCTCACCACACCATCGTGTACCCCACAAAATTGATAAATATCGAAAGCCAACATTTTTTAACAAACAAGAACAACACAAGGATCCTTTCCGATGCACCTTAAATCGATCCTGTGTTTGCCACAACTTCCAAGGTCACTTCAGGATGATCACCCGCCTCTTGGTGCTTCAGCTCCGCCCCGGAAGGCATCACCTAACACCACGTCCATCAACAGAAAAGGTCGAGGAGCCGCGTACCCACGACCTCTCCACACCATCGAGTACCCCATGAAATTGATAAATATCAAAAGCCAACATTTTAAAAATCCAACAACATCGCAAGGATCCTTTCCGATGCACCTTCAGTCGATCCAGTGTTTCCCACCAATCCAAGGCCACTTCAGGACGATCACCCGTCTCTTGGTGCTAGGTGATGCGGTGCTTCGACTCCGCCCCGGAAGGCATCACCTAACACCACATCCATCCACATAAAAGGTCGAGGAGCCGAGCAATTCATAAATAACGAAAGACAACATTTTTAAAAACCAACAACATCACGAGGATCCTTTCAGATGCACTTTAGCGGATCTGGTGTTTGCCACCCCTTCCAATGCCACTTCAAAACGATCACCCGTCTGTTGGTGCTTCTTCTCCGCCCCCGAAGGCATCACCTAACACCACGTCCATCCAAAACCAAGGTCGAGGAGCCACGCACCCACAGTCTCGCCACACCATTGAGTACCCCACGAAATTGATAACTATCAAAAGCCAACTTTTTTGAAAACTAATAACATCGCAAGGATCATTTCCGTCGCGCCTTCAGCCGATCTGGTATTTTGCCACCACTTCCAAGGCCACTTCAGGACGATCACCTGTCTCTTGCTGTTCGGCTCCGCCCCTGAAGGAACCACATAACACCACGTTCATCCATATAAAAGGTGCAGGAGCCGCGCACCCACAGCATCACCATACAATCGAGTATGCCACGAAATTGACAAATATCGAAAGACAACATTTTTAAAAACCAAATACATCACGGGGATCCTTTCAGATGCGCCTTCATCTGATCTGGTGTTTGCCACCCGATCCACTTCAGGACGATCACCCGTCTCTTGGTGCTCAGATCCGCCCCGGAAGGCAGCACCTAATACCACGTCCATCCATAGAAAAGGTCGAGGAGCAGCGCACCCACAGCCTCACAACACCATCGAGTACCCCACGAAATTCATAAATATAGAAAGCCAAAATTTTTAAAAAACAACAACATCTCGAGGATCCTTTCCGATTCGCTTTCATCCTTTGCCACCCCTTCCATGGCCACTATAGGACAATCACCCGTCTCTTTGTTCTTCGGCTCCACCCTGGAAGGCATCACCTAAAACCACGTCCATCCACAACCATGTTCGAGAAGCCGCGCACCCACAGCCTCACCACATCATTGTGTAACCCACAAAATTGAAAACTATCAGAAGCCAACATTTTTCAAAAACAACAAAATCGCGAGGATCCTTTCTGATGCGCCTTCAGTCGATCTGGTGTTTGCCACCACTTCCAAGGATACTTCAGGACGATCACCCGTCTCTTGGTACTTCGGCTCCGCCACGGAAGGCATCACCTAACACCACATCCATCCACATAAAAAGTCGAGGAGCCGCGCACCCACAACCTAACCACAACATCGAGTACCCCACGAAATTGATAAATATCGAAAGCCAACATTTTCAAAAACCAACAACATCGTAAGGATCCTTTCTAATGCACCTTTAGTCGATCCGGTTTTGCCACCACTTCCAAGGCCACTTCAGGACGATCACCCGTCTCTTGGTGCTTGGCTCGCCCCCGAAAGGCATCACCTAACACCACGTCCATCCACAGAAAAGGTCGAGGAGCTACGCCATTCGTAAATATCGAAAGCCGACATTTTTAAAAACCAACAACATCACGAGGATCCTTTCCGATGCGCTTTCAGAGGATTTGGTGTTTGCCATTGATAAGCCTCTGGCTCATCTAGTTTTATGGCTAGTATGACCAGGGTTTTGTGCAAATTATATCCTATTTTCACCCAAATTAGATTATATTGTCCTCAAGCAAGGTTTTGAGTCTCTAAAGTAGTTTTAGGTTAATTTAGCCAGTTTTGAGTCAAATAATGCACTTATAGCTATGTCTTTGTTTTCAGGTTAAGTTGGAAGTCAAGAGAATAAAGAAACAGGGGATTCGCCTCGCGAGGGTTTCTTCGCCTCGTGAACCTGAAAGCCAGCAGACCAGTGAAAATGTCATCCTCTCTGGTTCTCCCCGCGACTACTTTTCTCGCCTCGCGACCCCGAAGGCTGACTGTTCCCGAGGAAAATGCAAGGTTTTCGTGTCGCCTCGCGAGTAATCCAACCCCTGGAAGACCATAAGCTATCACGGTTTAACCATCTTTGAAGGTCACGGCTGTGACGATTTTGAACTTGAAGAGTCTCTCCGCGTGAGTGGTCCTTCGCCCGCGAGAAGACCAAGCGTTGCTGACTTTTCACAATATTCGCCTCGCGAAGGTGTGCTCGCCTCGCGAGTGGACTTAATTTCTGAATAGTATAAATTGCCATTCTAAACAGCTTGAAAAGACTTTTGCTTCTCCATAGTTTTACATATTTTCTATGTATTTCGTTATTGTCATGGAGAACTAATTTCTTAGATTAATCTATGTATGAGAATTCCATATACTTGAGGTTTTGTAATTCCTACTTTACTTGCTTTTCCCTTTTCAATACTATATTATACATTTCGTTTGTTATTTCAGGAGTGTATAGTGTTGTATTGATTAAGTTCTGATGATGTTATGTTCCTATACTTAATCGTGTTTGTTATTTCGCATGTGTTCATTCATGTTCGTTAGTTCATGAGGGCTTAACCCCGTTTGTTATTTCAGGAATAGGAACATATATCCGTAGTAGCGATTGCATTGTTAATTGTTGCTACAACTGAAAGGGGATTAGAATTTCTTAGGGCTTGGAAATACATGAACCGATGATAGTTGGAAATTCGAGAACAGTAGATTAATCGTATTTTGCTACTTGATAATCTCTTTGAATTGCCTTGTTTTCATTGCTTTATTTTCTTTGATTGCATCCAAACCCACCCCCCCAAAGCTGAATTTTGTGATAAATAACACTTCGAGAGTCCTTGTGAGACGACATCCGAGTTGTCGCCCTAAACTACAGTTTTAAAAACCGCTCGTTCTTTTTGGCGCGTGCACAACAGCGCGACCAAAAATTGGCGCCGTTGCCGGGGACTCTTATTTGTTATTTTCCCATTTTTTTTTCTTTCTTTCCTTTTTCTTTTATTTTCATTTTTGTTTTGAATTGGTCTGGCTACTAGGTCCAATTGCCCTGAACTGTGTGATTTTGATCCGGAAATTGAAAGAACACTGCACACACTCCGTAGAGAATTTCGGGCTAGCACTAGTAGTGATTCTAATTCCAAAACTGGTTTTGAAAACATGGGAGACCAAAGGACATTAAGACAGCTTGCTGCCCCTGATGTAAATTATAATGGATTGTGTATTTCATATCCTGGTGCTGATACTCCTTTTGAACTAAAATCTGGTTTCATTCACTTGTTGCCAAAGTTTAATGGTCTTGCAGGTGAGGATCCACACAAGCACTTGAAGGAATTCCAAGTTGTCTGCTCCACAACCTCGAGATCAGAGGGAGTAACTGATGATAGTATCAAGCTGAAAGCTTTTCCGTTCTCACTCTAGGGAGCTGCAAAGGATTGGCTGTTATATCTTGAGCCGAACTCTATCACCACTTGAAATGATTTGAAGAGGGTTTTCTTAGAAAGATATTTTCCTGCTTCCAGAGCTGCGTCAATAAGGAAAGAAATATGTGGCATCGGGCAAGGGAATGAGTCGCAAGCTGAATATTGGGAAAGATTCAAGCATTTGGTATCCAGTTGCCCCCCAAGATCAGTTTACGAACAGCTCCTTATCCAAAGTACTTTTATGAAGGATTCTTGTCGATGGATAGGAATCTTTTGGATTCTTTGCTAGTGGGGGCGCTTGTTGATAAGACCCCAGCTGCTGCCAAGCAACTCATTGAGAATATGTCACTGAATTCCCAGCAGTTTACTACCAGAAGAAATTCAGTTGAGACAAGAGGTGTGCATGAGGTCCACAGTTCCTCGTCCAACCAGGCCCTTGAGAATAGAATGGATGAGCTGACTTCTTTTGTAAGGCAATTGGCAATAGACAGGGTTCAACTTGCAAGGTTATGTAGCATGTGCAACTCTCCTGAGCACCCATATGATCCATGCCCCATCCAGAGAGAAGAGTTCGTCAATGATGTGTCTCAAGCTTATGCAGTAAATCCATATAATCAAGGAAGCGATCGAGAATCGAGACAGCACTCCAGACCTCTCTACCAATAGGTACCATCCCAATTGGAGGAATCATCCTAATCTTCGGTATGGGAACTCATCCCAACAACAACCGATGGCAGCACCACAGAATCCTCCCCAAGTGACTACTTCTGCACCTTCTGGACCTTCCCTAGAGGATATGCACAAGCAATTGGCCGCCAACAACCTCCGGCTTGATGGCGAGGTTGGGCGGGTTGCGGCTTCCACGAGCACGATTTACGGCGAGCAGATGCTAGCATTCAAGATTTGAGGACCACAGATTGGACAGCTGGCCACATCCATGAATAACATACAGCAAGGTCAAGGGATAACCCAGTGCCAGCACACAACCAGTGATAAATCCTAATGCCTCCAATCCTAATGTGAGTGCCATATCTCCGAGATCCGGAAAAGTTGTTGAGGCCACCTCCGAAAAAGATGAAGCAAGCTGTTGAGGTAACTCCTGAGCCTATTGTTGAAGTTGAAGTTGGAGAAAGTGTCCGAGACCACCAATCCCTTTTCCACACAGAGTCAGCAAAATAAGAAGATTGGTGGTGAAGACAAGGAGAGGAAAATTTTAGATGTGTTCAGAAAGGTAGCTGTGAATATTCCCCTTTTAGATGTGATCAAGCAGGTGCCTAAGTATGCCAAATTTCTGAAGGATCTATGCACCAACAAGAGGAAGATGAAGAATAATAAGAGGGTTGATTTGGGAAGAAATGTCTCAGCTCTTATCCAGTCTAGGCCCCGCACTGGGAAAAGAGTTCTTTGCTTTAGCCCCTACTCAGGCATTACCACAGAAGTGAAAGGATCCGGGCACATTTACTATTCCATGCACTATTGGGGATAGGAAATTTGAAAACTGCATGTTGGATTTGGGAGCCTCCATAAATGTCATGCCTACCTCCATCTTTAATAACCTTGATCTCGGTCCTTTGCTGTATACAGGTCTTACCATCCAGTTGGCTAACAGGACCAGTGCCCGCCCCATGGGAATGGTAGAAGATGTGCTAGTGCAAGTTGATGAGTTGATCTTCCCTGCTGACTTCTACATCCTGGACATGGCAGGAGAGACACATTCCAGTAGATCACCAATAATCTTGGGCAGACCATTCATGAAGACAGCCAAGACTAAGATTGATGTGAATGATGGGACTATGTCTATGGAGTTTGGTGATATTGTGGCCAAGTTCAACATCTTTGATGCTATGAAACACCCACTGGAGGAGCACTCTGTTTTCCACTTAGAGTTGCTGTCTGAGATCATTGATGATACCCATGAGGACCTAGTTTCTGATTTTCCTTTTATTTCTGGTTTTGATGATTTATATTCATGTGCTAACTGCACTAACACTAACTCGTGTTCTGTTTGTGCTGAGTTTCTTGATTCAACTTTGCAGGGTGATAGTGATAGTGATATTGAATGCATTCATTCGAGAAGTCCTTGACATCCTGGCTACTCCCAATGTACCATCCATTGAGCAGCCGCCCTCCCTAGAGCTCAAGCCACTTCCTGGGAACCTGAAGTATGCCTACCTGGAGACAAATGAAAAACTTCCAGTCATCATTTCTTCCAGCCTTGACTCTGACCAGGAAGCAAAACTATTGGAGGTTCTGAAGAAGCACAAGAAGGCTATTGGGTGGACATTGGCTGATATTCCAGGAATTAGCCCCTCCAGATGCATGCACAAAATTCTATTGGAGGATGGAGCTAAACCAATAAGGCAGGCCCAAAGGCGGCTAAACCCATTGATTCTGGATGTGGTGAAGAAAGAGGTGACTAAACTTCTGCAGGCAGGTATTATATACCCCATCTCTGATAGTACTTGGGTAAGTCCGGTGCAAGTTGTACCAAAGAAGTCCGGTCTAACAGTAGTTAGGAATGATAATAATGAGCTTGTACCTACTAGAGTCCAGAATAGCTGGCGAGTCTGTATAGATTATAGGAAGTTGAACCAGGCCACCAGAAAGGATCACTTTCCTTTGCCGTTCATAGATCAGATGTTGGATCGGCTGGCTGGTAAATCTCATTATTGCTTTCTTGATGGCTTTTCCGGGTATTTCCAGATCCATATTGCCCCTGAGGATCAGGAGAAGACCACTTTCACGTGCCCCTTCGGTACGTTTGCCTATAGGAGGATGCCATTTGGACTTTGTAATGCTCCTGGCACCTTCCAAAGATGCATGCTTAGCATTTTCTCTGAATTTATTGAAAATTGCATAGAGGTGTTCATGGATGACTTCACTGTATATGGCTCCTCATTTGATGCATGTCTGCATAGTCTGAGTTTAGTTCTACAAAGATGCATTGAGACTGATCTGATTTTGAATTATGAAAAATGTCACTTTATGGTAGAACAGGGGATAGTTTTCGGTCATGTAATTTCTAAAGAAGGTATTTCAGTAGATCCTGCAAAAATTGATGTGATTTCTTCATTGCCTTACCCATCTTGCGTCGCGAGATCCGTTCTTTTCTTGGACATGCAGGTTTCTCTGGGCGCTTTATAAAGGACTTCAGCAAGATAGCTCTGCCATTGTCAAACCTGCTGAAGAATGATGCCGTGTTCCATTTTGATGAAAATTGCAAAGAGGCATTTGACTACCTGAGAAAAGCATTGACCTCTACCCCCATCATCCAGCCCCCAGATTGGACACTCCCTTTTGAACTAATATGTGATGCTTCTAATTTTGCTGTGGGAGCGGTCCTGGCACAAAGGGTGGGCAAGGTTGCCCATGTCATTCATTATGCTTCTAGGACATTAGATGCTGCACAATCAAATTACACCACCACTGAGAAAGAAGCGCTAGTTTGTTGTATTTGTACTTGATAAGTTTAGGTCATATTTGCTAGGTTCTAGGGTAATTGTTTTCATGACCATGCATCTACGAGGTACATGTTAAAGAAACCGAAGCTAAGCCAAGACTGATCAGGTGGATGTTGTTGCTCCAAGAATTCAATGTGGAGATAAAAGACAAGAGTGGAGCTGAAAATTTGGCGATCGATCACTTGAGCGAATAGCTAGGGATGAGGATCCTTCTCCCATCCAAGATGATTTCCACGATGAGAGGCTTCTACATCGTATGGGGTAACACCCTGGTTTCTTGACATAGTTAACTTTCTTGTTGCTGGTGTTGTTCCTGCAGGTACAAGTAGATCCAAGTTCCACAAGCTCAGGAGTGATTCAAAGTACTATGTGTGGGATGATCCCTACCTTTGGAAGTTTTGTAGTGATCAGGTGATTCGGAGGTGTGTCCCCGATCATGAGACAGAGTCCATTTTGCACTTCTCACATGCCTCTCAAGTTGGAGGACACTTTGGACCTCAGAGGACAGCAAGAAAAGTCCTGGATTCTGGGTTCTACTGGCCCACAATTTTTAGAGATTCCTGTGAGGTATACGGGGGAATTGCAAAGAATGTCAAACAACGAGGCCACTGCCATCACTCGCGAGAGTGAGATGCTTCAGCAGCCCATGCTTTTTTGTGAGGTTTTTGATGTGTGGGGGATTGATTTTATGGGTCCTTTCCCTCCTTCTTTTGGCTGTTGACTACGTTTCAAAGTGGGTGGAAGCAATCCCCACTAGGACTAACGATGCTAAAGTTGTTTCCAAATTTGTTAGGTCCAACATTTTTTGCAGGTTTGGCATACCTAAGGCTATCATCAGTGACCAAGGCACTCACTTTTGCAACCGAACCATGGAAGCCTTACTCAGGAAGTATAGGGTTGTACATAGAGTTTCCACTGCTTACCATCCCCAGACCAATGGCCAGGCTGAAATATCAAACAGGGAGATCAAGCAGATTCTAGAGAAGATGGTGCAGGCGAACAGAAAGGAATGGAGCCGCCGTCTGGAAGATGCACTGTGGGCTCAAAGGACTGCTTTCAAGACGCCTATAGGAATGTCCCCATTTCGGCTTGTATTTGGTAAGGCATGTCACCTCCCGGTGGAAGTTGAGCACCGTGCATATTGGGCTGTCAAGTGCTGTAACATGGGCATGAAGGAAGCTGGTGTTGAAAGAAAACTGCAGTTGCAGCAACTTGAAGAGCTTAGGCTAGAAGCCTATGAAAGCTCCAGGATTTATAAAGAGAAAACAAAACTTTTTCATGATAGGATAATTGTTAGAAAATAATTTTCTGTGGGCCAGCTAGTCTTACTGTTTAACTCCCGCCTGAAATTGATGGCTGGGAAACTTAGGTCCAAATGGGATGGCCCCTTTGTTGTTACTAACGTTTTTCCTTATGGTGCAGTAGAGATTACACGTGCAGGTACCCACAAGCCCTTCAAGGTTAACGGGCAGAGGCTGAAGCCATTCCATGGTGTGGTTCTTTGGTGTTCTTGTGGATGCTAATGTTGAGGAGCTCTCCTTGGAAGCTCCCACATACACTGACACTTGATCAGGGAGTTTCCTTTCCTTTCCCTCACTCTGATTTTATTGTTATGTTGTTTCATTGGGGACAATGCATGTTTTAAGTGTGGGGGAGGGAACTAGTTGTAGTTTTGTTGTGTCTTGTTTTTTTTTTCTTTTCTTTTCTTTTAATAAAGCTCCTGAATAATTTGAGAAGCTCAGGAGTATTTGTGTGTTGAGTCTTTTGTCAGCAAGCTTATTGGATTTTGATTGATTTTGCATAGATTGATTGCATGTTATATGTGATGATTCCCCTAGGATTTGAAATTTTTGAAAATTTGATCCCCATATGATTGAAAACTGAACTTTGAGATTTTGTTATGATGGCATGATTTATGATAAGTTTGGGGTGATAGGAAGCACACACTTGGGATAGAATCTCTGTCAAACAATTTGCAATAATGTCCAGGTGAGGTTTTGAGCCTCCAACATGTTTTAAACTGTGTGAAATCACTTTTAAGTTGCACTTTCCTGAATTTGCTTGAATCTCTTTTTGGTTTGCATGATTATGTGTTTGCTTCAGATGATTTAGGTATTTTCTTTGTAAATAGCTACTTAGCCTAAAAATAACCATCCCTAATGCATGTTCCCTAGTTAGCCCCATTGAGCCTGATTAGCCTATTGTTAATTCTTGTTAACCTTATGTTATGAGCAAAAATCTGAAAAACCATATTAACCCGATCTTAGGATTAGGAGAGCATGGAATTTTAGCAAGAGAGTGGTTGCAAGAAACTAAGTTTGGGGTGGCTACAAGGTGTAATGTACTGTTTGGGATTGAAAAAAAAATACAATAAAAAGGTTGGAGCCAAAGGCTTGTAGAAAAAAAAATGAAAAAAAAAGAGAAAAAAAGAAAAGTGTAAAAATGTTAAAAATAAAAGTATTAGAAAAAAAAAGAGGCTGTAGTCACCCAAGGCAAAAAGAAAAATGGGAAAAGGAACTTGAATGAAATTTCAATGTTTTGAAGTGTTTCATGCTCTCTTAGTTCCTAGGGTCCTCAGCCTAGTACCTTTGTATATCCTACCCTTCGTCAGGCCCCATTACAACCCATAAAATACCTTTTGATGTTGCTTGCATGTTTTCTGTGGGAACCATTTTTGAGATGAAAATCAAATTTATGGGAAGTGCTCTTAAAAGTGAAATTGAGTGAAATGTTGTTAACTTTGACACAAGGCGAGCGATTGAGTGAACACTAAATGCCCTTGTGAGGAAGGCAGTTGTTTGAATTTGGTGATCTCCCTTTTTGTGTGTAACTTAGATCCCTTGCTTAGATTTCTGATTGCTTGAATGATGAAATTCTCAATTGTTTAGAATAAATGAATGTGGGGATTGCTTTGTTGGAAAGGTGGGACATTGAAGAAAACTATTTTGATGTGTTGCTTGAATTTGTGCAAGGTTGATTGAATCTTTTAAGCTTGCCAGGTCTTGAGTCTTTTTGATTTTTGAGTCCTAGTTTGCTTGGGAACAAGCAAAGTTTAAGTTTGGGGTATTTTGATAAGCCTCTGGCTCATCTAGTTTTATGGCTAGTATGACCAGGGTTTTGTGCAAATTATATCCTATTTTCACCCAAATTAGATTAGATTGTCTTCAAGCAAGGTTTTGAGTCTCTAAAGTAGTTTTAGGTTAATTTAGCCAGTTTTGAGTCAAATAATGCACTTATAGCTATGTCTTTGTTTTCAGGTTAAGTTGGAAGTCAAGAGAATAAAGAAACAGGGGATTCGCCTCGCGAAACTGAAAGCAATGAGACCATTGAAAATGTCATCCTCTCACGGTTCGCCCCGCGATTACTCTTCTCGCCTCGCGACCCAGAAGGCTGACTGTTCCAGGAAAATGCAAGGTTTTACGTATTCGCCTCGCGAACACTTGAGTCGCCTCTCGAGTAATCCAACCCTGGAAGGCCAGGAAGCTATCACGGTTTAACCATGTTGAAGGTCACGGCTGTGACGAGTGTGGAACTTGAAGAGTCTCCCTCGCGAGTGGTCCTTCGCCCGCGAGAAGACCAAACGTTGCTGACTTTTCACAATATTCGCCTCGCGAGTGGACTTAATTTCTGAATAGTATAAATTGCCATTCTGAACAGCTTGAAAAGACTTTTGCTTCTCCATAGTTTTACATATTTTCTGTGTATTTCGTTATTGTCATGGAGAACTAATTTCTTAGATTAATCTACTATATGAGAATTCCATATACTTGAGGTTTTGTAATTCCTCCTTTACTTGCTTTTCCCTTTTCAATACCATATTATACATTTTTGTTTTTTATTTCAGGAGTGTATAGTGTTGTATTGATTCGTTTCAGTGATGTTATGTTCCTATACTTAATCGCGTTTGTTATTTCGCGTGTGTTCATTCATGTTCGTTAGTTCATGAGGGCTTAACCCCGTTTGTTATTTCGGGAATAGGAACATATATCCGTAGTAGCGATTGCGTTGTTAATTGTTGCTACAACTGAAAGGGGATTAGAATTTGCTTAGGGCTTGGAATTACATTAACCTATGATAGTTGGAAATTCGAGAACAGTAGATTAATCGTATTTTGCTACTTGAAAATCTCTTTGAATTGCCTTGTTTTCATTGATTTATTTTCTTTGATTGCATCCAAACCAACCCCCCCCCCCCCCCCCCCTCCCCGAAAACTGAATTTTGTGATAAATAACACTTCGAGAGTCCTTGTGAGACGACATCCGAGTTGTCGCCCTAAACTACAGTTTTAAAAACCGCTCGTTCTTTTTGGCGTGTGCGCGACAGCGCGACCACCACCCCTTCCAAGGCCACTTCAGGATGATCACCCGTCTCTTGGTGCTTCGTCTCTGCCTCTGAAGGCATCACCTAACACCATGTCCATCCACAACTAAGGTCGAGGAGCCACGCACCCACATCCTCGCCACACCATTGAGTACCCCCCGAAATTGATAACTATCAAAAGCCAACATTTTTAAAAACCAACAACATCGCAAGGATCCATTCCGAAGAGCCTTCAGTCGATCCGGTGTTTGCCACCACCTCCAAGGTCACCGGAGACGATCACATGTCTCTTGCTGCTTCGGCACCGCCCCCGAAGGCATCACCTAACACCACGTCCAACCACATAAAAGGTGCAGGAGTCGCGCACCCACAGCATCACCACAACATCGAGTACCCCACGAAATTGATAAATATCGAATGCCAACATTTTTAAAAACCAACAACATCATAAGGATCCTTTCCGATGCGCCTTCATCCGATCAGGTGTTTGCCACCCCATCCAAGGCCACTTCAGGGCGATCACCTGTCTCTTGGTGCTCGGCTCCGCCCCGGAAGGCATCACCTAACACCACGTCTATCCACAGAAAAGGTGGAGGAGCCGCGCACCCTCAGCCTCACCATACCATCGAGTACCCTACGAAATTCAGAAATATCGAAAGCACTAAAAAACAACAACATCACGAGGATCCGTTCCGATGCTCTTTCAGCCGATCTGGTGTTTGCCACCCATTCCTTGGCCACTTTAGGATGATCACCCGTCTCTTAGTTCTTCGGCTCCACCCCGGAAGGAATCACCTAAAATCACGTCCATCCACTGACCAAGGTCGAGGAGCCGCGCACCTGACCTTGCCACACCATCGAGTACCCCACAATATTGATAAATATCAAAGCCAACATTTTTAAAAAACAACAACATCACAAGGATCCTTTCCGAGGCGCCTTCAGGTGATCCGGTGTTTGCCACCACTTCCAAGGCCACCTCAGGACGATCACCTGTCCCTTGCTACTTCGGTTCCGCCCCCGAAGGCATCACCAAACACCACGTCCATCCATAGAAAAGGTGGAGGAGCCGCACACCCACAGCCTTGCCACACCATCGAGTACAGCATGAAATAGATAACTATCAAAAGCCAACATTTTTAAAAGTCAGCAACATCGCAAGGAACCTTTTCCGATGCGCATTCAGTCGATCCGGTGTTTGCCACCACTTCCAAGGCCATTTCAGGACGATCACACATCTCTGGGTGCTTCGCCTCCGCCCCGGAAAGCATCACCTAACACCACGTCCATCCACAAAAAAGGTCGAGGAGCTGCGCACCCACAGCCTCACCACACCATCGAGTACCCCACGAAATTGAAAAATATCGAAAGCCAACATTTCAAAAACCAACAACATCACGAGGAGCCTTTCCGATGCTCCTTTAGTCGATTCGGTGTTTGCCACCCCTTCCAAGCCCACTTCAGGACGATCACCCGTCTCTAGGTGCTTCAGTTCCGCCCCAGAAGGCATCACCTAACATCACGTCCATCCACAACGAAAGTCGAGAAGCCGGCCACCCACAGCCTCGCCACACCATCGATTACCCCACGAAATTGATAAATATCGAAAGCCAACATTTTTAAAAACCAAAAACATCGCAAGGATCCTTTCCGATGCGCCTTCAGTCGATTTGGTGTTTGCCTCCACTTCCAAGACCACTTAGGATGATCACCCATCTCTTGGTGCTTTGTCTCCTCCTCGGAAGGCATCATCTAACACCACGTCCATCCACAACCAAGGTCGAGGAGCTGCACACCCACTGACTCGCCACACCATCGTGTACCCCACGACGAAATTGATAACTATCAAAAGCCAACATTTTTAAAAACCAAAAACTTCGCAAGGATCCTTTTCGATGCTCCTTCAGTCGATCCGGTGTTTGCGACCACTTCCAAAGCCACTTGAGGACGATCACCCGTCTCTTGGTGCTTCGGCTTCGCCACAGAAGGCATCACCTAACACCACGTCCTTCCACAGAAAAGGTCGAGGAGCGGCGCACCCACAGCCTCACCACACCATCGAGTACCCCACCAAATTAATAAATATCGAAAGCAAACATTTTTATAAACCGACAACATCACGAGGATCCTTTCAGATGCACCTTCAGTCGAACTGGTGTTTGCCACCCCTTCCAAAGCCACTTTAGGATGATCACCCATCTCTTGGTGTTTTTGGACTCAGTCCGGAAGGCATCTACTAACACCACGTCCTTCCACAACCATGGTCGAGGCTGCGCACCCATAACCTCGCCTCACCATCATGTACCCCACAAAATTGATAAGTATCGAAAGGAAACATTTTTAAAAACCAACAACATCGCAAGGATCCTTTCCGATGCGCCTTGGAATGTCGGTGTTTGACACCCCTTCCAAGGTCACTTGGGACGATGACCCATCTCTTGGTGCTTGGTTCCACCCGGAAAGCATCACCTAACACCACGTCCATCCAAACCCAATGTCAAGGATCCACACACTTACAACCTCACCACACCATTGAGTACCCCACAAAATTGAAAAATAACGAAAGCCAACATTTTTAAAAACCAACAACAACACTAGGATCCTTTCCGATTCTCCTTAATCGATCCGGTGTTTGGCACCCTTCCAAGGTCACTTCGGGATGATGACCTGTCTCTTGGTGCTTCGGTTCCGCCCCGGAAAGCATCACCTAACACCACGTCCATCCACACCCAAGGTCAAGGATCCACACACCCACAACCTCTCCACACCATCGAGTACCCCCCAAAATTGAAACATATCGAAAGCCAACATTTTCAAATACCAACAACATCACGAGGATCCTTTCGATGCGCCTTGATCGATCTGGTGTTTGCTACCCCTTCCAAGGCCACTTTAGGACGATCACCCGTCTCTTAGTGCTTAGGCTCCACCCCGGAAGGCATCACCTAACTCCACGTTGATCCACACCCAAGGTCAAGGATCCACACACCCATAACCTCACCACACCATCGAGTACCCCACAAAATTGAAAAATATCGAAAGGCAACATTTTTAAAAACAAACAACATCACGAGGATCCTTTCCGATGCGCCTTCAGTCGATATGGTGTTTGCCACCCCTTCCAAGGACATTTTAGGATGATCACCCGTCTCTTAGTTCTTCGGCTCCACCCCGGAAGGAATCACCTAACACCACGTCCATCCATAACTAAGGTCGAGGAGCCGCGCACCCCCAGCCTAGCCACACCATCGAGTACCCCACAAAATTGATAACTATCAACAGTCAACATTTTTAAAAACCAACAACATCGCAAGGATCCTTTCCGATGCGCCTTCAGTCGATCCGGTGTTTGCCACCACTTCCAGGGACACTTCAGGATGATAATCAGTCTCTTGCTGCTTCGGTTCCACGCCCGAAGGCATCACCTAAGACCACATCCATAAACAGAAATGGTGGAGGAGCCGCGCATCCACAGCGTCACCACACCATCGAGTCCCCCACAAAATTGATAAATATCGAAAGTCAACATTTTTAAAAACCAAAAACATCACGAGGATCCTTTTCGATGCGCCTTCAGCCTATCTGGTGTTTGCCACCCCATCCAAGGCCACTTCAGGACGATCACCCATCTCTTAGTGCTCGGCTCCGCCTTGGAAGGCATCACCTAACACCACATCCATCCACATAAAAGGTCGAGGAAACGAGCACCGATAGCCTCACCATACCATCGAGTACCCCCATGAAATTAATAGTTATCGAAAGCCAATATTTTTAAAAACCAACAACATCACAAGGATCCTTTCCCATGCACCTTTATTCGATCCGGTGTTTGCCAACACTTCCAAGGCCACTTCAGGACGATCACCCGTCTCTTGGTGCTTCAGCTCCGCCCCGGAAGGCATCACCTAACACCATGTCCACCCACATAAAAGGTTGAGGAGCCACGCACCCATAGCCTAACCACACCATCGAGTACCGCAGGAAATTGATAAATATCGAAGACCAACATTTTTAAAAACTAACAACATCGCAAGGATCCTTTCCGATGCACCTTCAGTCGATCCGGTGTTTGCCAACACTTCGAAGGCCACTTCAGGATGATCACCAGTCTCTTGGTGCTTCGGCTCCACCCACGAAGGCATCACCTAACACCACATCCATCCATAGAAAAGGTCGAGGAGCCGCACACCCACAGCCTCACCACACCATCGAGTACCCCACCAAATTCATAAATATCGAAAGCCAACATTTTAAAAAACCAACAACATCCCGAGGATCCTTTCCGATGCGCTTTCAACCGATCTGGTGTTTGGCACCCCTTCCAAGGCCACTTCAGGACGATCACCCATCTCTTGGTGCTTCGTCTCCGCCCTTGAAGGCATCAACTAACACCACGTCCATCCACCACCAAGGTCGAGGAGCCGCTCACCTATAGCCTAGCCACACCATCGAGTACCCCACGAAATTGATAACTATTAAAAGCCAACATTTTTAAAAACCAACAACATCGCAAGGATCATTTCCGATGCGCCTTTAGTGGTTCCGGTGTTTGCCACCACTTCCAAGACCACTTCAGGACGATCACCCGACTCTTGCTGCTTCGACTCCGCCCCCGAAGGAATCACCTAACACCACGTCCATCCATAGAAATGGAGGAAGAGCAGCGCACACGCAACCTCACCACACTATCGAGTACCGCCACGAAATTGATAAATATCGAATACCAACATTTTTAAAATCCAACAACATCACGAGGATTCTTTCCGATGCGACTTCAGCCGATCTGGTGTTTGCCACCCCATCTAGGGCCACTTTAGGACGATCACCCGTCTCTTGGTGCTATACTCCGCCCCGGAAGGCATCACCAAACACCACGTCCATCCACAGAAAAGGTCGAGGAGCCGCGCACCCCCTGCCTCGCCACTCCATCGATTACCCCACGATATTCATAAATATCGAAAGCAAACATTTTTAAAAACCAACAACATCACGAGGATCCTTTCCGATGCGCTTTCAGGAGATCTGGTGTTAGCCACCCCTTCCATGGCCACTTTAGGACGATCACCCGTCTCTTAGTTCTTCGGCTCCAACTGGAAGGCATCACCTAAAACCACGTCCATCCACAACCAAGGTCGAGGAACCGCGCAACCACTGTCTCTCCACACCATCGAGTACCCCACAATATTGTTAAATATCGAAAACTAACATTTGTATAAGCCAAAAACATCACGAGGATCCTTTCCGATGCGCTTTCAGCCGATCGGGTATTTGCCACCCCTTTCAAGGCCACTTCGGGATGATCACCGGACTCTTGGTGCTTGTCTCCACCGCGGAAGGCATCACCTAACACCACGTCCATCCACAACCATGGTAGAGGAGCCGTGCACCCACAACATCGTCACACCATCATGTACCCCACGAAATTGATAACAATCAAAATCCAACATTTTTAAAAACCGACAACATCGCAAGGATACTTTCCGATGCGCCTTCAGTCAATCCGGTGTTTGCCACACTTCCAAGGCCACTTCAAGACGATCACCCGTCTCTTGGTACTTCGGCTCCGCCACAGACGGCATCACCTAACACCACATCCATCCACAGAAAAGATCGAGGAGCCGCACACCCACAGCCTCACCACACCATCCAGTACCCCACCAAATTGATAAATATTGAAAGCCAACATTTTGACAAACCAACAAAATCACGAGGATCCTTTCCGATGCACCTTCAGTCGATCTGGTTTTTGCTACCCCTTCCAAGTCCACTTTACGACGATCACCCATCTCTTAGTGCTTTGACTCAATCCCGGAAGGCATTACCAAACACCACGTCCATCCATAGAAAAGGTCTAGGAGCCGCGCACCCACAACCTCACCACACCATCGAGTACCGCCCGATATTGAAAATATCGAAAGCCAACATTTTTAAAAACCAACAACATCGCAAGGATCCTTTCCGATGCACCTTCAGTCTATCCGGTGTTTGCCACCACTTCCAAGGCCACTTTAGGACGATCACCCATCTCTTGGTGCTTCGGCTCCGCCCTGGAAGGCATCACCTAACACCACGTCCATCCACAGAAAGGGTAGAGGAGCCGTGAACCCACAGCATAGCCACACCATCAAGGACCCCACGAAATTGATAAATATCGAAAGCCAACATTTATAAAAACCAACAACATCACGAGGATCCTTTTCGATGCGCTTTCAGTCGAACTGGTGTATGCCGCCGTTTCCAAGGCCACTTCAGGACGATCACCTCTGTCTTGATGATTCGGCTCCGCCCCGGAAGGCATCACCTAACACCACGTCCATCCACAACCAAGGTCGAGGAGTCGCACACCCACAACATCGCCACACCATCAAGTACCCCATGAAATTGATAACTATCGAAAGCCAACATTTTAAAAAACCAACAACATTGCAAGCATCCTTTCCGATGCGCCTTCAGTCGATCCGGTGTTTGCCACCACTTCCAAGTCCACTTCAGGACGATCACCCGTCTCTTGCTGCTTTGGCTCCACCCCCGAAGGCATCACCTAACACCACGTCCATCCTCATAAAAGGTAGAGTAGCCGTGCACCCACAGTCTCACCACACCATCGATTACCCCATGAAATTGATAAATATCGAAAGCCAACATTTTCAAAAGTCAACAACATCACGAGGATCCTTTCCGATGCGACTTCAGCCATTCTGGTGTTTGCCACCCCATCCAAGGCCACTTCAGGACGATCTCCCGTCTCTTGGTGCTTGGCTCCGCCCCGGAAGGTATCACCTAACACCACGCCCATCCACAGAAAAGGCCGAGGTGCCGCGTACCCACAGCCTCACCACACCATCAAGTACCCCACGAAATTGATAAATATCGAAAGCCAACATTTTTAAAAACCAATAACATCGAAAGGATCCTTTTCGATGCGCTTTCAGTTGATCTGGTATTTGCCACCACTTCCAAGGCCACTTCAGGACGATCACGGTCTCTTGGTGCTTCGGCTCGCCGGAAGGCATCACCTAACACCACTTCCATCCACGAGAAAAGGTCGAGGGCCGAGTACCCTGACCTCACCCCACACCATCGAGTACCCCACGAAATTTATAAATATCGAAAGCCCACATTTTTAAAAAACAACAACATCACGAGGATCCTTTCCGATGCTCTTTCAGTTGATCTGGTGTTTGCCACCCCTTCCATGGCCACACCATCGTGTACCCCACGAAATTGATAATTATCAAAAGCCAACATTTTTAAAAACCAACAACATTGCAAGGATCATTTCTGATGCGCCTTCAGTCGATTCGGTGTTTGCCACCACTTCCAAGGCCACTTCAGGACGATCACCCGTCTCTTGGTCCTTCGTCTCCACCCCGGAAGGCATCACCTAACACCACGTCCATCCACAACCGAGGTAGAGGATCCGTGCACCCACTGCCTTACCACACCATCGAGTACCCCACGAAATTCATAAATATTGAAAGCCAATATTTTTAAAAACCAACAACATCACGAGGATCCTTTACGATGTGCTTTCAGCCGATCTGGTATTTGTCACCCCTTCCAAGGCCACTTCAGGACGATCACCCGTCTCTTGGGGCTTCGTCTCCGTCTCGGAAGGCATCACCTAACACGACGTCCATCGACAACCAAGGTCGAGGAGCTGTGCAACCACAGCCTTGCCACACCATCGAGTACCCCACGAAATTGATAAATATCGAAAGGCAACATTTTTAAAAACCAACAACATCACGAAGAGCCTTTAGAAATACGCCAGACGATCCAGTGTTTGCCACCACTTCCAAGCCCACTTCAGGACGATCACCCGTCTCTAGGAGCTTCGATTCCACCACGGAAGGCATCACCTAACACCACATCCATCCACAACAAAACTCGAGAAGCCGTGCACCCACAACCTCGCCACACCATCGAGTACCCCACGAAATTGATAAATATCGAAAGCCAACATTTTTAAAAACCAATAATATCGGAAGGATCTTTTTAGATGCGCTTTGATCGATCTGGTGTTTACCACCACTTCCAAGGCCACTTCAGGACGATCACCCGTCTCTTGGTGCTTGGTCTCCGTCCCGGAAGGCATCACCTAACACTACGTCGATCCACAACCAGGGTCGAGGAGCCGCGCACCCATAGCCTCGCCACACCATCGTGTACCCCACGAAATTGATAAATATCAATAGCCAACATTTTTAAAAACCAACAACATCGCAAGAATCCTTTCCGGTGTGCCTTCAGTCGATCCAGCGTTTGCCACCACTTCCAAGGCCACTTCAGGACGATCACCCGTCTCTTGGAGCTTCGTTTCAACCCCGGAAAGCATCACCTAACACCACGTCCATCCACAACCAAGGTAGAGGATCCACGCACGCACAGCCTCGCCACACCATCGTGTACCCCACGAAATCGATAACTATCAAAAGCCAACATTTTTAAAAACCAACAACATCGCAAGGATCCTTTCCGATGCGCCTTCCATCGATCCTGTGTTTGCCACCACTTCCAAGGCCACTTTAGGACAATCACCCATCTATTGGTACTTCGGCTCCGCCACGAAAAGCATCACTTAACACCACATCCATCAACAGAAAATGTCGAGAAGCCGCGCACCCACAGCCTTGCCACATCATCGAGTACCCCCACGAAATTCGTAAATATCGAAAGCCAACATTTTAAAAAACTAACAACATCACGAGGATCCTTTCCGATGCGCCTTCTGTCGATCCGGTGTTTGCCACCACTTCCAAGGCCACTTCAGGACGATCACCCGTCTCTTGGTGCTTCGTCTCCACCCAGGAAGGCATCACCTAACACCACGTCCATCCACAACCAAGGTATAGGAACCGCGCACCCACAGCCTCGCCACACCATCATGTACCCCACAAAATTGATAACTATCAAAGGCCCACATTTTTAAAAACCAACAACATCGCAAGGATCCTTTCCGTTGCACCCTTAGTCGATCCGGTGTTTGCCACCACTTCCAAGGACACTTCAGGACGATCACCCATCCCTTGGTGCTTCGGTTCCGCCCCGGAAGGCATCACCTAACATCACGTCCATCCACAACAAAAGTCGAGAAGCCGCGCACCCACAGCCTCTCCACACCATCGAGTACCCCACGAAATTGATAAATATCGAAAGCCACCATTTTAAAAAACCAATAACACCGCAAGGATCCTTTACGATGCGCCTTCAGTCGATCTGGTGTTTGCCACCAATTCCAAGGCCACTTCAGGACGATCACCCGTCTCTTGGTCCTTCGTCTCCGCCCTGGAAGGTATCACCTAACACCACGTCCATCCACAACCAAGGTCGAGGAGCCGCACACCCACAGCCTCGCCACAGCATCGTGTACCCCACGAAATTGATAACTATCAAAAGCCAACATTTTTAAAAACCTACAACATCGCAAGGATACTTTCCGATGCGCCTTCAGTTGATCCGGCATTTGCCATCACTTCCATGGCCACTTCAGGACAATCACCCGTCTCTTCGTGCTTCGGCTCTGCCACGGAAGGCATTACCTAACACCACGTCCTTCCACAGAAAAGGTCGAGGAAGCGCGCACCCGGACCTCACCACACCATCGAGTACCCCACCAAATTGATAAAATCAAAAGCCAAAATTTTTAAAAACCAACAACATCACGAGGATCCTTTCCGATGCGCCTTAAGCCGATCTAGTGTTTACCACCCCATCCAAGGCCACTTCAGGACAATCACCCGTCTCTTGGTGTTTCGGCTCCGCCCCGGAAGGCATCTACTAATACCACGTCCTTCCACAACCAAGGTCGAGGAACAGTGCACCCACAACCTCGCCACACCATCGAGTACCCCACGAAATTGATTAGTATCGAAAGAAAACATTTTTAAAAACCAACAAAACCGCAAGATCCTTTCCGATGCGCCTTCAGGTGATCAGGTGTTTGACAGGCCTTCCAAGGCCTCTTGAGGACCATGACCCATCTCTTGGTGCTTCAGTTCCACCCCGGAAAGCATCACCTAACACCACGTCCATCCACAACGAAAGTCGAGAAGTCGCGCACCCACAGCCACGCCACACCATCGAGTATCCCACGAAATATAAATATCGAAAGCCAATATTTTTAACAACCAACAACATCAAGTGGATCCTTTTCGATGCGCCTTCATCCAATCTGGTTTTTGCCACCCCTTCCAAGCCCACTTTTGGACGATCACCGTCTCTTAGTGCTTCGGCTCCACCCTGGAAAGCATCACCTAACACCATGTCCATCCATAACCAAGGTGAGGAGCGCGCACCCACATCCTCTCCACACCATCGAGTACCTCACAAAATTGATAACTATCAAAAGCCAACATTTTTAAAAACCAACAACATCGTAAGTGTAACAACCTGATTTTTAAATAAGGTGTTTAACAGGTTAAAATATAATTAATTATATTTTAATCTGAGAGTTATAAAGTGATTTTAAATAAAATAAAATCATATTCATAATCTCTCTTATGGTATAATATTACGGTGAAATTTTGGGTTTAAAACTCTGACGGAAACCGGTTTGCGTTTTTAACTGACAGTATAATTTTATACTGACAGGAAACCCTAATTTGACCCGAAAACTGAAATTTGTTGATTTTTTTATATTTTGTCTGTGAGGAAGTCTACTTTCCAAATTTCTGATCATAAATAAAATATTATGTTTATTCAGACGAATTTTGGTAAAAGTTCGGACGGAAAACATTCGGTGTTTTCACTGACAGTAAGATTTTAATGATCAGAAAACCTAATTTTGACTCGTGAACGAAATGGTTTATATTTAAATCATATTTCCAACAAGTTTGGTTAGTTTGAAAATTTTCAGTCGAAAACGAAATATTACGCTTTTACGCAGGCGTAAAACCGTAATCGGGAAACCGACGGAGTCGAAAATCGAACTACAGAGACCCATCAAGAGATCGGGATAACGAGTCATACATTATGACTCATGGAGGATGAGTCACCAAGCATTTATGAGCATTAAATGCTAGTAATCATGACTTTTAGGTGAAAAAGACCAAAATACCCCCAAGCTTTCGCGAGTATTAACCAAACACATCTACGCACTCTTAACCACTCATTTTACTTGGTTGTAAACCTCCCACATCTCCTCAATTTCGTGCATCCATATATACTCAACCATACCTATTTCATTTTGCTTTCGTTTCATTATTTTCCTCTCAAAAACCGAAATTGGGTAAACGACGGAGCTGCGTACGGAATTTCTGGGAACCGCTAGCGGATAGGATCGGTGACTCATTGGTGAGTCACTTTGTGTGGCCCAAAATCAGCCACACCTCCATAAAATGTGAGTCGCATATTTATTAACCATAGTTAGCAAAGTAACCCTAGTTAAGTTAATTATTAACTATGGTTAAGCTTATATTAATTAAATAATCACAAAACCCATTAATCTAAAAGTTAAAAACCAAACAAGGCCTAATATTTTTCCTTTAAAAGACCTCCAAACCGTGGCCTCCCTTACCATTCCACTCATCTTCTTCATCTTCTTCATTTCTTCACCAAAAACACTTAAACTCCAATTTTCATTCTTCAAGAGCTCCAAGTGATTTCATTACAAAGCTTGCCAAGATCATCATCTATTATTCTTCTACTTTCCTAACTTGAGGAGAAACTGTTAAACTGTGGTGTGATAACGAGGATCACCGAAGTCGGAATTCGGTGCTAACTCGGGTGGGGGAAAGGATCACTCTATTGTCGGAATCGATAAGTAGTATATTATATAATAATTGTGTACGGCGACCTAAACCCTACTAGTAGTCGTGTAATCGACAAGACCAAAATCACATTGAAAACCTTTTCTATAAAACCAATGGCAATTCGGGGATTGTAGGTTTATCGACGTTAGGATGATTTTAAATGAGGTTGATTGAATTTATTGTTATATTGAATTGATTATGTGATATTTTGTGGTATTTGAATATTTATGATTGTCTGTGTTATGCATGATCTGCCTTGTTTTAATATTTGTGATTAGTGGATTTAACCAAAGATATATGTTGTTCGAGAGATAATTGTTGGTTTGGGTGTGAGGATAATGGTGACTTAGAGGTGCCTAACCTAAATGAGTTATATTAAAGAGGAAGTGTGAAATAGAATATGTGTTAAGGTTTTGATGGAAGGTTAAGGCACTAGGATGTTATTAATATGGGTTAGTGAGATTCATGTGTTTGTATTGTTATTCACAGTCGTGTGAGTGGAACACACGAGGTCAGGATATCCTATTTTGGGATATCGAATATTGCGGGTGAGTACCCTACAGATGTTGATGTCGAGGTAGACTACCATAATACTCTTTAGTTCTTGACGTGTTCGAATGTTCTTGGCACTGGACCATTATGAAATGATATTCCTTGACGAGTTCGCATGTTCTTGGCACTGGACCGTTCTGGACGATACTCCTTGACGCGTTCGTATATTCTTGGCACTGGACCATTTTAGACTAATACTTGTTTAGTCTTTGATGCGTTCGAAAGTTATTGGTACTGGACCGTTCTGGACTACTGACTAACGTGATAGGAATAAAGATGGCCACGTCAGTATACAAGTTTAGTTGTATGAGATTGGGGTAGAGGATGATACATTATTTTGAGGATGATTTGATAGTTATGTATGTTGATTGTCTGTGATAATTACTGTATGATATGCTATGACTCTTTTCCGCTTTTGATATTAGAAATGTTTCTTATCCCCTATATCTTTCTGTGTGTTGTATTTTATTTATGATGTGATCGTACGAGAAGACCTGATGGAAGAACCAGTTGCTCATGAGTTAGATGGAACTTCGTATGAACCAGAGGCGGGAGGACAAGCTGTGGATTCCAGCAATGTAGTTTAGTGTCTAGGGCCAGTGAGTCTTATAAGACGTTTTGTTTCCGCTATTAATTGTTGTTTTAAGATGCCCTGCTAGGGATTCTATTGACGAGATACCCTAGACAGTGTTTTAAAAACTCTAGTGCATAAACCTATGATATGTATGTTATATATATGGTGTGTTTACCTTGAAATTTTCTTCCGATATGTGTTTATAAGTTAAGTTTTAAATTTTTATATATTCTAACGTTAAGTATGTGATTAAGTAAATAAATAATAAGGTTTTAATATAATAATGCAATGGGGCACATTGGGGTGTCTCGGCCAAGGATCCTTTCCGATGCGCCTTCAGTCGATCCTGTGTATGCCACCACTTCCAAAGCCACTTCAGGACGATCACCCGTCTCTTGCTGCTTCGGCTCCACCCCCGAAGGCATCACCTAACACCATGTCCATCGACAGAAAAAGTGGAGGAACCGCGCACCCACAGCCTCACCACACCATCGAGCACCCCATGATATTGATAAATATCGAAAGCCAACATTTTTAAAAACCAAGAACATCACGAGGTTCCTTTGCGATGCGCCTTCAGCCGATCTGGTGTTTGCCACCCCATCCAAGGTCACTTCAGGACGATCACCCGTCTCTTGGTGCTCGGCTCCGCCCCGGAAGACATCACCTAACACCACGTCCATCCACATAAAAGGTCGAGGATCCACACACCAACAACCTCACCAAACCATCGAGTACCACACAAAATTGATAAATATCGAAAGCCAACATTTTTAAAAACCAGCATCATCACGACGATCCTTTCCGATGCGCCTTCTGTCGATCGGGTGTTTGACACCCCTTCCAAGTCCACTTTATGACGATCACCCGTCTCTTAGTTATTCGGCTCCACCCCAAAAGAATCACCTAAGACCACGTCCATCCATAACCAAGGTCGAGGTGCTGCGCACCCACAGTCTCGCCACACCATCGAGTACCCCACAAATTGATAACTATCAAAAGACAACATTTTTAAAAACCAACAACATCGCAAGGACCCTTTCCAATACGCCTTCAGTCGATCCGGTGTTTGCCACCACTTCCGAGGCCACTTCAGGATGATCACCCGTCTCTTGCTGCTTCGGCTCCGCCCTGAAGGAATCACCAAACACCATGTCCATCCACATAAAAAGTGGATGTGCAGCGCACCCACAAACTCCCCACACCATCGAGTACACCACGATATTGATAAATATCGAAAGCCAACATTTATAAAAACCAAGAACATCACGAGGATCCTTTCCGTTGCGCCTTCAGCTGATCTGGTGTTTGCCACCCCATCCAAGGCCACTTCAGGACGATCACCCATCTTTTGGTGCTCGGCTCAGCCGTGGAAGACATCACCTAACACCACGTTCATCCACAGAAATGCTCGAGGGGCCGCGCACCCATAGCATCACCACACCATGGATTACCCCGCGAAATTGATAAATATTGAAAGCAAACATTTTTAAAAACCAACAACATAACAAGGATCATTTTAGATGCACCTTGATCGATCCGGTGTTTGCCACCACTTCCAAGGCAACTTCAGGACGATCAGCCGTCTCTTAGTGCTTCGGCTCCGCCCTGGAAGGCATCACCTAACACCACGTCCAACCACAGAAGAGGTCGAGGTGCCGCGCACCCACAGCCTAGCCATACCATCGAGTACCCCACGAAATTGATAAATATCGAAAGTCAACATTTTTAAAAACCACCAACATCGCAAGGATCCTTTCCGATGCACCTTCAATCGATTCGGTGTTTGCCACCACTTCCAAGGCCACTACAGGATGATCACCCGTCTCTTGGTTCTTCAGCTCCGCCCCGGAAGGCATCACCTAACACCACGTCCAACCATAGAAGAGGTCGAGGAGCTGCGCACCCACAGCCTAACAAAACCATCGAGTACCCCACGAATTTGATAAATATCGAAAGTCAACATTTTTAAAAACCAATAACATAGCAAGAATCCTTTCCGAAGCACCTTCAGTCGATCCGGTATTTGCCACCACTTACAAGGTAAAAGAGCCGCGCACCCACAACCTCACCACACCATCGAGTACCCCACGAAATTCATAAATAACGAAAGCCAACATTTTTAAAAACCAACAACATCACGAGGATCCTTTTGGAAGCGCTTTTAGCCGTCTGGTGTTTGCTACCCCTTCCGTGGCCACTTTAGGCCGATCACCCGTCTCTTAGTTCTTCGGCTCCACCTTGGAAGGCATCACCTAAAATCACATCCATCCACAACCAAGGTCGAGGAGCCGCGCTCTCACAGCCTCGCCACACCCCACAATATTAATAAATATCGAAAGCCAACATTTTTAAAAACCAACAACATCACGAGGATCTTTTCTGAGCGCCTTCAGTCGATCTGGGGTTTGCCACCCATTCCCTGGCCACTTCAATACGATCACCCATCTCTTGGTGATTCGTCTCCACCCAGGAAGGCATCACCGAACACCACGTCCATCCACAACCAAGGTCGAGGAGCCGCGTACCCATAGCCTTGCCACACCATCGAGTACCACCACGAAATTGATAACTATCAAAATCCAACATTTTTAAGAACCAACAACATCATAAGGATCCTTTTCGATGTGCCTTCAGAGGATCTAGTGTTTGCCACCCCTTCCAAGGTCACTTCATGACGATCACCCGTGTCTTGGAGCTTCGGCTTCGCCCCGGAAGGCATCACGTAACACCACGTCCATCCACAACGAAAGTCGAGAAGCCGCGCACCCATAGCCTCGCCACACCATCGAGTACCCCACATAATTGATAAATATCGAAAGCCAACATTTTTAAAAACCAATAACATCGCAAGGATCCTTTCCGATGCTCCTTCAGTCGATTCGGTGTCTGACTCCACTTCCAAGGCCACTTCTGGATGATCACCCGTCTCTTGGTGCTTCGGCTATTCCCTGGAAGGCATCACCTAACACCACATCCATCCACTACCAAGGCCAAGGAGCCGCACACCTACAGCCTCACCACACCATCGAATACCTCCACGAAATTGATAAATTTCGAAAGCCAACATTTTTAAAAACCAACAGCATCATGAGGATCCTTTCTGATGCGCCTTCAGCCGATCTGGTGTTTGCCACCCCTTCCAAGGCCACTTCAGGACGATCACCGGTCTCTTGGAGCTTCGGCTCCACCCCGGAAGGCATCACCTAACACCACGTCCATACGCAACCAAGGTAGAGGATCCGCACACCCACAGCCGCGCCACACCATCGTGTACCCCACGAAATTGATAACTAGAAAAAGCCAACATTTTTAAAAACCAAGAACATCGCAAGGATCCTTTCCAGTGCGCCTTCAGTCGATCCGGTGTATGCCACCACTTCCAAGGCCACTTCAGGACGATCACCCGTCTCTTGGTACTTCGGCTCCACCACGGAAGGCATCACCTAACACCACATCCTTCCACAGATAAGGCCAAGGAGCCTCGCACCCATAGCCTCACCACACCATCGAGTACCCCGCCAAATTGATAAATATCGAAAGCCAACATTTTTAAAAACAAACAACATCGCAAGGATCCTTTCCGATGCGCCTTCAGGTGATCTGGTGTTTGCCACCCCTTCCAAGGCCACTTCAGGACGATCTCCCATCTCTTGGTACTTCAGCTCCACCACGGAAGGCATCACCTAACACCACATCCTTCCACAGAAAAGGTCGAGGAACCGTGCACCCACAGCCTCACCAAACCATCGAGTACCCTACCAAATTGATAAATAACGAAAACCAACATTTTTAAAAACCAACAACATCACGAGGATCCTTTCTAATGCATCTTGATCGATCCGATGTTTGCCACCACTTCGGGGCCACTCGGGACGATCGCCCGTCTCTTGTTGCTTCGGCTCTCCCCGGAAGGCATTACCTAACACCACGTCCATCCACAACGAAAGTCGGAAGTCGCGCACCCTGACCTTGCAATACCATCAAGTACCCCACGGAATTGATAAATATCGAAAGCCAGCATTTTTGAAAACCAACAACATTGTAAGGATTCTTTCAGATGTTCCTTGATCGATTCGGTGTTTGCCATCACTTCCAAGGCCACTTCAGGACGATCACCCGTCTCTTGGTACTTCGGCTCCACCCCGGAAGGCATCACCTAACACCACATCCATCCACTACCAAGGTCAAAGAGCCGCGCACCCACAACCTCACCACACCATCGATTACCCCAGGAAATTCATAAATAACGAAATCCAACATTTTTAAAAACCAACAACATCACGAGGATCCTTTTCGTTGCGCTTTTAGCCTTCTGGTGCTTGCTACCCCTTCCATGGCCACTTTTGGATGATCACTCGTCTCTTACTTCTTAGGCTCCACCCCGGAAGGCATCAGCTAAAATCACTTCCATCCACAACCAAGGTCGAGGAGCCGCACTCTCACAGCCTCGCCACACCCCACAATATTGATAAATATCGAAAGCCAACATTTTTAAAAGCCAACAACATCACGAGGATCTTTTCCGATGCGCTTTCAGCCGATCTGGTATTTGCCACCCCTTCCAAGGCCACTTCAGGATGATCACCCGTCTCTTGGTGCTTCGTCTCCACCCCGGAAGGCATCACCTAACACCACGTCCATCCACAACAGAGGTAGAGGAGCCGCGCACCCACAGCCTCGCCACACCATCGTGTACCCCACGAAATTGATAACTATCAAAAGCCAACATTTTTAAGAACCAACAACATCGTAAGGATCCTTTCCGATGTGCCTTCAGTCGATCTGGTGTTTGCCACCCCTTCCAAGGCCACTTCAGGATGATCACCCATCTCTAGGTGCTTCGATTACACCCCTGAAGTCATCACCTAACAACACAGACATTCACAACGAAAGTCGAGAAGCCGCACACCCATAGCCTCACCACACCATCGAGTACCCCACATAATTGATAAATATCGAAAGCCAACATTTTTAAAAACCAATAACATCGCAAGGATCCTTTCCAATGCTCCTTCAGTCGATTCGGTGTTTGACACCACTTCCAAGGCCACTTCTGGATGACCACCCGTCTCTTGGTGCTTCGGCTATGCCCTGGAAGGCAACACCTAACACCACATCCATCCACTACCAAGGTCACGGATCCGCCCACCTACAGCCTCACCACACAATCGAATACCTCCACGAAATTGATAATTTTCGAAAGCCAACATTTTTAAAAACCAACAACATCATGAGGATCCTTTCTGATGCGCCTTCAGCCGATCTTGTGTTTGACACCCCTTCCAAGGCCACTTCTGGACGATCACACGTCTCTTGGAGCTTCGGCTCCGCCTCAGAAGGCGTCACCTAACACCACGTCCATCCGCAACCACACCATCGAGTACCCCACGAAATTGATAACTACCAAAAGCCAATATATTTAAAAACCAACCACATCGCCGGTATCCTTTCCGATGCCCTTTCAGTCGATCCGGTGTATGCCACCACTTCTAAGGCCACTTCAGGACGATCACCCGTCTCTTGGTACTTCGGATCTGCCACGGAAGGCATCACCTAACACCACATCCTTCCACAGAAAAGGTTGAGGAGTCGCGCACCCATAGCCTCACCACACCATCGAGTACCCCACCAAATTGATAAATATCGAAAGCCAACATTTTAAAAAACCAACAACATCACGAGGATCCTTTCCGATGTGCCTTCAGCCGATTTGGTGTTTGCCACCCCTTCCAAGGCCACTTCAGGACGATCACCCGTCTCTTGGTGCTTCGGCTCCGCCCCGGAAGTCATGTTGAGTCACCGGCAAGTGTACCGGGTCGTCGTAAGTAATAAAGACGGTAAGTAATTACCGAGGTCGGACACAGGGATTGGGCTACCAATTCTACCAATTTGCAAGAAATTCGATACGTTCGGCCAAGTAAAAGCAAGTGGTTGAGAAGAGAGAGAAAATAGGATCGCAATTTAAATCAACAAATCAATTAGAGATAAAGTAGGTAGCGATAAGATAAGATAAGAATTAACATCGGGATAAACATCTAAGGTCACAAATCCACCTACCCAATCATGTATAGTACTCGAGTGATGATGATCCCCTCCCTAAGTTCAATTGCAATGTCAACCAGGACCCCCAAATTCTCCAAATGACACTATCGTGCTCAATAGGACGTATTCAACGGTTGAGTTAATTACTTGCTACGGTCTCAAAACCCAATCATCAAACCCTATTAAATCTTGTTCCTTATAAGGTTGCACTGATCTCCTACTCACTCTCGTGCAATATTCAATCAATGATCCCAATTCAAGTTCTAAACGTGAATTGCCTATCAAGCCTCATCACGTTAACTAGTCAATCATGCATGCTTATGATCAACACAATAAATTCAGAATTGGAAAACATGAATTTTGGTAAAGGATGGAAACATACATCACATTGAACGCTACACCGCCATGGGTGGTTTCATTGATCCCTTAGACAAGGGAATTAGTTCCTCATGCTTGTAACAACGCACAAACAATTGGGGTTCATCATAATTATAAAATAGGAAAAGAACATAGGGAGACACGGCTCCGGAGAATAAGGATTCGTCTCAAAAAACGATCTAAAACAAGTGGTGAACAAAAGGTCTCCAATCTGCCCTAAATCAGCCTATAAATAGAGGTTCTGGGTCTCGCCCGCTCGCGGGGCGAGCAAGCTCTCACGAGGTGAAATTTAGTTTTGGCTCCATCTTGAGTTTGAATACTCGCGAGGCGAGATGGTGATTCACGAGGCGAGACAGAAAGGGTGACATCTACGCACAATCAGGCCTTCGAGGCTCGCGAGGCGAGATGGTGATTCGTGAGGTGAGACAGAAAGGGTGACATCTCTTGCACAGTCAGGCCTTTAGGCTCGCGAGATCCTGTTTCGCTAGGCGAAACTTCCAGCATTGCTTTTCACCTGTTTTCTTCATTTTCCTTGACTCTAAGAGCTTCACTTTTAACCTGAAACAATAAAAGGAAACGAAAAGCGTAATTCTACTCAAAATAAACTAAAAACTACTAAAAATGCATTAAACGAATCAAATTCTAACTTAGGAACAAAACAAGGCCAATTTGATAGATTAGCGAGGTTGACTCGCCCAATTAGGCACAAAATCTACCATTTTTCTAGCTGAAAACTAGATGAGCCAGAGGCTTATCAAAACACCCCAAACTTAAACCTTGCTTGTCCCCAAACAAACTTAAACTCAAAAAGATTCAACACTTGGCAAGCTTAAAGGATTCAATCAATTTTTCCCCCTTTGCAACAATGTAATCCCCACATTCATTTACTTTAAACAATTGAGAATTCCATCATTCATGCAATCAGTAATCTGAGTTAAGGATCCAAGTGACACACAAAGGGAGATCACCAAATTCAAACAATTTCCTTCCTCACAAGTTCATTTAATATTTCACTCATTCGCTCAATTTGTCTAAGCTACCAACTTTTCACTCAAACATGCATGCATCATCAAAAGGTCTTTCATAGGTTGTAATGAGGCCTGGCTCAAGGTAAGATATTCAAAGGATATATGCTTAGTCCCTAGGATCAATGAGAGCATGAAACTAGCATTGCAACAATTGAATTTACTCTCATATTATTATTCTATTCCTTGCATTGGGTGGCTACAAACCTCTTCCTTTTTATACTTTTTTCTCCTTGCAATTTTTGGAATATATTCAATACTTTTCATCACATTTTTTTCAAGCCCTCAGCCTTTAATTTTGCTTTTCTTTTTCTCAACTATGATTCATGAACTTGTAGCCACCCCAAACTTAGTTCCATAACAACACTCACAAAGCTAAAATTCCATGCTCTCGTAAATCCTAGGATAGGGGAAAATCATGGTTTTTCTAAGTTAATGGCTTGTAATGTAAGGTCATCAAGAACAATAGGCTTCTAAGCTCAATGTGGCTAACTAGGGATCATTCATCAAGGTTGGTTCAAATTATGGCCAAGTAGTTATTTCAAATAAAAATTGCCTAGATCATTCGATGCAACATATAAATATGCAAACCATGCACAGATTCAAGCAAATCCAAGAAAGTGCATCTTAAAAGCGATTCACACAATTAAGAACATGTTGGAGGCTCAAATTTCTCACCTGGACATTTTTGCAAATTGTTTGACCGAGATACAATTCCTAGTGTGTGCACCCCTTCACCCCAAACTTGTCATAAATCAAGCAATCACAATAAACTTTCTCAAAGTTTAATTTTCAATTTTTCACATGGGGATCAACTTTTCGATTTTCAGAACCTAGGGGGAAATCATCAATGGTCAACATAATTCATGCAGTCAATCTATGCTAAATTTAATTAAAATCCACCAAGCTTGCCGACACAACACTCTCACACAAACTCTCTATCTTCTCAAATTATTCAAGAGAGAAATTCAAAAACAAATGGAAAAAGGGAAAGAAAAAAAAACAAAGTAATTGGTTCCCTCCCCCATACTTAAGGCATACATTGTCCTCAATGAAAGAACGTAAATATAAAATAAGAGTGAGGGAAAGGAGAAGGTTCTCCCTGATCAAGTTGTAGTGTAAGTGGGCGCTTCCAAGGAAAGCTCTTCTACGGTTGCATCCTCAGGCACCAAGCTCTCATGGAATAGCTTCAAGCGCTGCCCATTAACTTTCCTGAGTCGCGAGGCGAGTAATAGCGCGTGAGGCGAATCTAGAATTCCAAAGTTGATGATGCCCAGATTCGCGAGACGAAAGTGGCCCTCGCGACGCGAGACAAAAGCGTAAGCAAGCCTCTGAGATTCAGGGATTCTGTCTCGCGAGGCCACTGTGGATTCGCGGGGTGAACCTTTTTATTTCATAAGAGAAAATGACAGAAACTAAAAAAATAATAAAGGATATATCGCTTGGGTTGCCTCCGAAGTAGAGCTTGTTTAACGTCCCGATCCTGACTCAAGTCACCCCTAAAGGTTAATCCAGAAGAAGAACTTGCTTGCCATTTGGGATTGATTCCCCATGATAATGCTTTAGCCTTTGCCCATTTAGCTTGAAGTTTCCAGAGGCCCCTTCTAATTCTACTGCTCCGTGTGGAAAAACTTGGAGGACCTTGAATGGTCCCGACCACATTGATTTTAGCTTTCCAGGAAAGAGTCTCAACCTTGAATTGTAATGAAGTACCATTTGTCCGGGCTCAAACCTCCTAGGTAAGATGTGCTTGTCATGTAATGCCTTAGTCCGCTCTTTGTAGATTCTTGCATTTTCATATGCTTGCGTGCGGATCTCGGACAACTCATTTAAGTCCAAAAGCCTTTTTCACCGGTCTTCGTCAAATCAAAGTTGAGTTCTCGAATTGCCCAATAAGACTTTTCCTCCAATTCCACCGGCAAGTGGCATGCCTTTCCAAACACCAAATTGTAAGGAGACCTTCCAATTGGAGTCTTGAAGGCGGTCCTATAAGCCCATAAAGCATCATCTAACCTTTTTGACCAATCCTTCCGTGAGGAGTTGACGGTTTTCTCAAGAATACGCTTCAACTCACGGTTGGATACATCTGCTTGCCCATTTATTTGGGGATGATAAGGAGTAGAGACCCTATGCTCTACCCCATTACTTCTCAAGAAGCTTTTGCATTTGATTGTTGCAAAAGTGGGATCCCCCATCACTAATCAACACTCTAGGGACCCCCAAACCTCGAGAAGATATTGCGCCTTAGGAATTCCATGACTACCCGCGCATCATCCGTAGTTGTTGGATTGCTTCTACCCACTTTGACACGTAGTCCACCGCCACTAAAATGTATTGATAGGAGAAAGATGGTGGGAATGGTCCCATGAAATCTATCCCCCACACATCAAAGAGCTGTACTTCAAGCATGAAATTCAAGGGGAGTTCATGCCGCTTAGAGATGTTGCCAACTCTTTGGCAATGATCACAGTTCTCAAGAAAGGTGTGGGCATCCTTGAAGAGCGTTGGCCAATAAAACCCGCTTTGGAGGATTTTTTCTGCGGTCTTTTTCCCCCATAATGACCACCATAATCCGAGCTATGACAATACCACAACACGTTTCCGATTTGGTCATGGGGAATGCACCTTCTTAGGATCCCATCCGAGCATTTCTTGAAAAGATAGGGGTCCTCCCACACATAATACTTTGCATCCGAGAAGAACTTCTTCCTTTGTTGATTAGTCCAACCTTGCGGAACCACATTTGAAGATTTGAAATTGGCCATGTCCGCGAACCCAGGAGAGGAATTTTCAATGAGTGCAAACAGTTTTTCATCAGGAAATTCTTCCTTCATGTCTAACAATTCCTCCTCGGTGTCGGGATTGACCAACCTAGATAAGTGGTCCGCCACACCATTGTCAGATCCCTTCCTGTCCTTAATCTCTAGATCAAATTCCTGCAAAAGAAGAATCCACCGAATTAATCTAGGTTTGTCCTCTTGTTTTGTCATCAAGTGTTTTATGGCCGCATGATCGGTGAAAACAACAATCTTAGACCCCATAATATAGGATCTAAACTTATCTAAAGCAAAAACCACACCAAGTAGTTCCTTTTCAGTGGTGGAATAATTAGCTTGTGCCTCATTCAAAACTTTACTTGCATAATAAATGACATGAGCTAACTTTTCCACCATTTGTCCCAAAACAGCCCCCACCGCATAATCACTAGCATCACACATGATTTCAAATGGTAAATTCCAATTAGGTGCAGTGATTATGGGTGCGGTGACAAGCATATTTTTCAAAATAGTGAAATCATTTAAACAAGAAGCATTAAACTCAAAGGATACATCCTTCGCAAGAAGGTCACAAAGCGGCTTTGCGATTTTGGAGAAGTCCTTGATGAATCTCCGGTAGAACCCGGCATGAACTAAGAAACTCCTAACCCCCTTTACATTGGTTTGTGGGGGAAGCTTCTCAATCAACTCAATCTTGGCTTTATCAACCTCAATCCCCCTTTGGGAGATTTTGTGCCCCAAGACTATACCTTCCTTGACCATGAAGTGGCATTTCTCCCAATTGAGCACAAGGTTAGTCTCTTGGAACCTTTTAAGAACCAAAGTCAAGTTCTTCAAGCGATTGTCATAAGAGGTCCCAAAGACTGAGAAGTCATCCATGAACACCTCAATGCATTTCTCCACCATGTCCGAGAAAATATAAAGCATGCATCTTTGGAAAGTAGCAGGAGCGTTGCACAATCCAAAGGGCATCCTCCTATAGGAAAAGACTCCATAGGGACAAGTGAAGGGCCGTCTTCTCTTGGTCTTGAGGATCCACCACAATTTGATTATAGCCGGAGTAACCGTCTAAGAAACAATAGTACTCATATCCGGCTAACCTTTCAGTCATTTGATCAATGAAGGGAAGAGGGAAGTGATTTTTCCTTGTTGCCTCATTTAGCCTTCTATTATCGATACATACTCTCCACCCCGTGATGGTCCTTGTTGGGATCAATTCATTGCTTTCATTGACCACCACGGTTGTGCCACCTTTCTTTGGGACCACATTAATTGGACTAACCCAATTGCTATCCGAGATTGGATAGATGATTCTGGTATCTAAAAGTTTAATCACTTCCTTACGCACAACGTTTTTAATGATGGGATTTAACCGTCTTTGTGGTTGAACCACCGGCTTATAATCATCCTCCATCAAAATCTTATGCATGCATAAGGAAGGGCTTATACCTTTTAGGTCCGAAATCTTCCACCCAATGGCGGATTTGTGTTCCCTAAGAACTCTCAATAGCTTTTCTTCTTCATCCTTTTTCAAGGCATTGCTAATGATTACCGGATGTTGTCCCTTCTCCCCCAAGAATGCATACCTTAAGTGGGTTGGGAGTTGCTTCAACTCCGGTGCTTTGTTATATTCTTCCATTCCTTCGTTGTTGAGCTTTTCCTTTGCACATTCATCTTTTGGGAGACTCGGTAAGGCTTCCATGTTTTTTAAGCACTCAAGATAGTCCTCATCCCCCAAAGGGTCTTCTTCCTCACTATCATCATCATGGGATTCTGCCAACACTTGTGCAAGTGAAGACCCATAGGCTTCTCTAGTGGCCTTTGCCTTGACAATTGAGTCCACCATATCCACTCGATACACATCCAGAGCCTCTCAGCGGGGTGCTTCATTGCTTCAAAGACATTGAAGACTACATTCTCATCTTGCACCCTTAGGGTGAGTTTCCCTTGTTGCACATCTATCAAAGCACGGCCAATGTCCAAGAAGGGCCTACCCAATATGAGAGGGATCTCGGCGTCTTCATCCATATCAAGCACCACAAAATACGCCGGAAATACGAACTTGTCCACCTTCACTAACAAATCTTTGACCACCCCATAAGGATATTTTATAGAACGATCGGCTAGTTGGAGTGACATCCGTGTATCTTTGGCTTCTTTGATCCCCAACTTCTTCATCATAGAGAGGGGCATCAAGTTGATGCTTGCCCCTAGATCACACAATGCCTTTCCTAGAGTCATCTCCCCAATGGTGCATGGTATAGAAAAAGAACCGGGATCCTTCAACTTTGGAGGTAGTTTTCTTTGAAGAATGGCACTACACTCCTCGGCCAAAGCAACCTTTTCCTCATCCACTATTTTCCTCTTCTTGGAGAGAAGCTCCTTCATAAACCGGGCATAAGATGGCAATTGTTCCAAGGCTTCCGCAAATGGAATGTTAATTTGAAGTTTGCGGAAGACATCAAGGAATTTATTGAACTGTTTATCTTGTAGAGGTTTCTTCAATCTTTTAGGATATGGTACCTTCATGAAGGGTGGGAGGTCTTTGGGTTCAACCCACTTCTTTCTTCAGAACTCTTCATCTACAAGTTTTAACCTTCTCCCTTGCTCCGGTGCCTTGTCACTTACCAACTCCTCTTTCTTAGGTTGCTCTTCCTCAACATGTGGTTGTTCCGAGGCCTCAGCTTCCTAAGAACTAGTTGTACCCCTGTTAGATGCCAACACCCTACCGCTTCTAGTTGCTACGACATTGCATTGGTTCTTAGGGTTGTTCAAGGTATCACCTGGGAAAGTGACTGGGAGACGCTCATTTAGTTGCTTTGCGAGCTGAGCCATCTGCGTCTCTAGATTCTGAATTGCCGACCCTGTTTGAGTTGCCAACTTGTCAATGGTTGTGCTTGTATTGATTGACAACTTCTCAATTTCCACATTCGTCTTTTCTATAGCCAACTCCCAAGGTTTCCTTCCACCATCTGTTGTTTGCAATTGATTAGGCCCTGGAAAAGCCTGTTGAGTATTGCGTGGATGGATGACGCGCTGTCGCGCACGCGTCAAAAGATGAGCGGTTAGTAAAAATGTAGTTTAGTGTGCGACAACTCGGGTATCGTATCACAAGGACTCTTGTAGTACTATTATCGCAGAAAATCAGTTTTCTTGGGGGGGGGGGGTGTTTGGTTTGAAATTGATTGGAAAGCGGGAATGAAAGCGAGCATAAAAGCAGAGCAAATTACGTGATTATCAAATAAGACTAAGGCGATCAATCAATCTGCTTTTTTTTTCCCACTATCATCGGTTCATGTAATTCCATTCCCTAAGCGGAGTCTAATCCCTTTTCGATTGTAGCATCGATTAACAAGCGAAACCGACGCTACGGGACATATATTCCTAATTCTGAATTAAGCAAACGGATGAAGCCCTTCGTGAATTAAGCAAACACGAATTGAACGCGCGCGAATTAAGCAAACGCGATTAAGTTTAGGAATATAAAATCATCGAAAATAAATCAACACTAATTCGATACAAACTGAATTAAGCAAACAGAGAATAACGAATAGCATTGAAAGAGAGAAGAGAATTAAATCAGAAATTACAAGACCTCAAGTGTTGGCGGAAGCCGATTACAGCAGATCAACCTAGGGAGATTAGTTCTCCATCAAAAACGCAATATAACCAGAGAAATTCGAAAACAAGGATTAGCAAAAGATCCTTCTGTTCTGCCCTAAACAACTATTTATAACTTTAAGAAACTGCACAGTCTCGCGAGGCGAGTGTATTCTCGCGAGGCGAATATTAAAATGGCACCTTCTTGAATTTGTATTCTCGCGAGGCGAGCGTGATTCTCGCGAGGCGAGTCTTCAAAACCTGGGTTGTCACAGCCGTGATGCCTATCACGGCCAGGCCGTGATGGTCTCTGTCTTCGGGTGCTTATCTGTCATGGCCGTGACCTTCATCACGGCCAGGCCGTGATGGTCTCTGTCTTCAGGGGTTTCTCTTCACGCCCGTGATGGGTGTCACGGGATGACCGTAATGCTTGCTGACTTCAGGTTCGCGAGGCGAGCAATAGCTCGCGGGGCGAGGCAGAGAACATGACTTTTCTGGCACTGGCTGGTCCTCACTCTCGCGGGGCGAGTATCTGCTCGCGTGGCGAGTGTTTCCAGATTGCAATTTCCATTGTTTCCTTCATTCCTTGGACTCTAAGTCAACCTGAAAACATGAAATAGCCATAAGTGCTTTATTTGACTCAAAAACTGACTAAATAACCCTAAAACTACTTAAGGGACTCAAAACCTTGCTTGAGGACAATCAGGCCTAATTTGGGTGAAGACGAGATATAATTGGCACAAAACCACGGTCATACTAGTCATAAAACTAGATGAGCCAGAGGCTTATCAAAATACCCCAAACTTGAACTTTGCTTGTCCCCAAGCAAACTAAAACTCAAAACGACTCAAGACTTGGCAAGCTAGAAGGATTTCAACCAATTCCGCACAAATTTCAAGCAATTCATCAAAACAATTTTCCTTCAATGTTCCCCCCTTTTCAACAATGTAATCCCCACAATTATTTATTCTGAACATCTGAGAATTTCATCAATCAAACAATCATTAATCTAAGTAGGGGATCTAAGTTACACACAAGAGGGAGATCACCAAATTCAAACAATCGCCTTCCTCACAAAGGGGTTTAGTGTTCACTCAATCTCTCAGTTTGTCTAGGCTAACAACATTTCACTCAGTTTCACTTTTAAGAGCACTTCCCATGAATTTGATTTTCATCTCAAAATGGTTCCCACGGAGAACATGCATGCAACATCAAAAGGTCTTTCAAGGTTGTAATGGGGCCTGGCTAAGGGAAGGATATACAAAGGTACTGGGCTGAAGTCCCTAGGAACTAAGAGAGCATGAAGCTGTTTACACATTGAATTCCCTACTCAAGTTCCTATTCTTATTCTTCTCTTTGCCTTGGGTGGCTACAGCCATTTTCTTCTAATACCCTTCTTGACATTTTGCAATTTTTTCTTTTTATTTTTTTATTTTTTATTTTTTTTGAAAGATTTATTTTTGCCCTTTGGCTCCAACCTTTATTTTTTTCTTTTTCTCAATCCCCAACAACACATCATATCCCTGTAGCCACCCCAAACTTAGTTTCTTGCAACCATTCTCTTGCTAAGCTTCCATGCTCTCCTAATCCTAAGATCGGGTTAACATGGTTTTTCCAGATTCAGGCTCATAACATAAGGTCATCATGAAACAATAGGCTAATTAGGCTCAAAGGGGCTAACTAGGGAACATGCATTAGGGACTGGTTCAACTTAGGCCAAGAAGTTCATTTAAAGAAAATTGCCTAAATCATTTGATGCAAACACATAGACATGCAAACCATGAAGAGATTCAAGCAAATTCGGGAAAGTGCAACTCGAAAGTGATTCACACAATCAAAAACATGTTGGAGGCTCAAATCCTCACCCGGACATTCATGCAAATTGTTTGACCGAGATTCTATCCCTAGTGTGTGCACCCTATCACCCCAAACTTATCATAAATCATGCTCTCACAACAAAATATCTCAAAGTTCAGTTTTCAATTTTTCAAATGGGGATCACAATTTCCAAATTTCAAAAACCTAGGGGGAATCATCAACATAAATCATGCCATCAATCTGTTCTAAATCAACCAAAACCTACCAAGCTTGCCGACACAAGACACACATGCTCTTGAGCTTCTCAAATTATTCAAGAGCGAAAAGAAAACACAACAACACACAAAACACAACAAAACAAATGGTTCCCTCCCCCACACTTAAAACATACATTGTCCCCAATGAACAACACAATTATCAAAACAGAGTGAGGGAGAGGAAAGGGTGCTCCCTGATCAGGTTGCAGTGTAGGTGGGCTCCCCCAAAGAGAGCTCCTCAACAGTAGCATCCACAGGTCCCGAGCTCTCATGAAATAGCTTCAGCCGCTGCCCGTTGACTTTGAATGCCTTGTTGCTACCTGCACTTTTAATCTCTACTGCACCATGAGGAAAAACATTAGTAACAACAAATGGTCCAATCCACCGGGACCGAAGTTTCCCAGCCATCAATTTCAGGCGGGAGTTAAACAGTAAAACCCGCTGACCCACAGAGAATTCCTTCCTAGCAATCAACCTATCATGAAAGTGCTTGGTTTTCTCCTTATAAATCCGAGAGCTCTCATAGGCTTCTAGCCTAAGCTCTTAATTCTTTATGAATGGAGTTTCCTTTCAATACCAGATTTTTGCATTTCCAGTTACTGACACTTGACCGCCCAATAAGCACGATGCTCAACTTCCACGGGGAGATGGCATGCCTTGCCGAATACAAGCCTAAAGGGGGACATCCCTATCGGCGTCTTGAAAGCGGTCCTCCCGAGCCCAAAGTGCGTCTTCTAGACGGCGGCTCCAATCCTTCCTATTCGGCTGCACAACTTTCTCTAGGATTTGTTTTATCTCCTGTTGGAGATCTCGGCTGGCCATTGGTGCGAGGATGGTAAGCGGTGGAGACTCTGTGCACAACCCCATACTTCCGGAGTAGAGCCTCCATGGTGCGGTTGCAGAAATGAGTGCCACAGTCGCTGATGATGGCACGAGGTATCATCGAACCTGCAAAAAATATTGGACCTAACAAAATTTGCAACAACTTTAGAATCGTTAGTCCTAGTGGGGATAGCTTCCACCCACTTTGAAACATAGTCAACAGCCAAGAGAATGTAAAGAAAGCCAAAAGATGCGGGGAAAGGACCCATAAAGTCGATCCCCCACACGTCAAACACCTCACGAGGAAGAGCATGGGCTCTTTGTGGCATTTCACTCTTGCGAGTGATGGCTGTACCTCTTTGTCGACACTCCTTACAAGTCCGATACACCTCATAAGCATCTCTAAAGATGGTGGGCCAATAAAAACCAGAATCTAGGACCTTTCTCGCAGTCCTCTGTGGCCCAAAGTGTCCCCCTACTTGAGAGGCATGAGAAAAGTGCAAAATAGACTCAATCTCATAGTCGGGGACACATCGCCTAATCACCTGATCACTACAAAACTTCCAAAGAAATGGATCGTCCCAAACATAGTACTTGGTGTCGCTCTTTAGTTTGTGGATTTGTGACCTAGTTGCTCCTGTCGGAAAGACACCAGCAACTAGGTAATTCACAAGGTCGGCAAACCAAGGGGTAACGCCATGCAACTGTAAAACCTGCTCATCAGGAAAGTCATCCTGAATGGGGGAAGGATCCTCATCCCTCTCTATCCTACTCAAGTGATCAGCCACTAAATTTTCAGCTCCACTCTTGTCCTTTATCTCTACGTTAAACTCTTGGAGCAACAACATCCACCGAATCAACCTCGGCTTTGCTTCAGGCTTCTTCAATTAGTATTTCAGAGCTGCATGGTCAGTGAAAACAATAACCTTGGAACCTAGCAAATATGATCTAAACTTATCGAGAGCAAAAACAACAACTAGGAGTTCCTTTTCAGTGGTGGTGTAATTACACTGTGCAGCATCTAAAGTCCTAGAAGCATAGTAAATGACATGTGCAGACTTGCCTACCCTTTGTGCCAGGACCGCCCCCACAGCATAGTTAGAAGCATCACACATGAGCTCAAAAGGGAGGGTCCAGTCAGGGGGCTGGATGATGGGGGTAGAGGTCAATGCCTTTTTCAAGAAGTCGAACGCCTTCTTGCAGTTATCATCAAAGCTGAATATGGCATCATTCTTCAGCAAGTTCGACAGAGGGAGAGCTATCTTGATGAAGTCCTTAATAAAGCGCCCGTAGAAACCTGCATGACCAAGAAAAGAACGAATCTCGCGAACTCAAGATGGGTAAGGCAATGTGGAAATCACATCAATTTTAGCAGGATCTACTGAGATACCCTCTCTAGAAATAACATGCCCCAAAACAATCCCCTGTTCAACCATAAAATGACACTTTTCATAGTTCAACACAAGATCAGTTTCAATACATCTTTCTAAAACCAAATTCAGACTATGCAAGCATGCATCAAATGAGGAGCCATATACTGTGAAATCATCCATGAACACTTCCATGTAATTTTCAATAAATTCAGTAAAAATGCTAATCATGCATCTCGGAAAGTGCCGGGGAGCGTTGCAAAGGCCAAACGGCATCCTCCTATAGGCAAACGTGCCGAAGGGGCACGTGAAAGTGGTCTTCTCCTGATCCTCCGGTGCAATGTGGATCTGGAAGTATCCGGAGAAGCCATCAAGAAAACAGTAGTGGGATTTATCGGCCAGCCGTTCGAGCATCTGATCGATGAACGACAAAGGAAAGTGATCCTTTCGAGTGGCCTGGTTCAACCTCCTATAGTCAATCTGAGACTCTCCGGCTATTCTGGACTCTAGTGGGGACAAGCTCATTGTTCTCATTTCTTACCACTGTGAGGCCAGATTTCTTGGGCACAACTTGCACTGGGCTCACCCAAGTACTATCAGAGATGGGGTATATGATACCCGCATGTAGGAGTTTTGTTACCTCCTTCTTTACCACATCCAGAATCAATGGATTTAGCTGCCTCTGTGGCTGCCTAACTGGTTTAGCCCCATCCTCCAATAGAATCCTATGCATACATCTAGAGGGGCTAATTCCTGGAATGTCAGCCAAGGTCCATCCAATTGCTCTCTTGTGCTTCTTCAAAACCTCCAAGAGTTTAGCTTCCTGGTCAGAGTCAAGGTTGGAGGAAATGATAACTGGGAGTTTTTCATTCCTCTCCAAGTAAGCATACTTCAGATTGCCAGGAAGTGGCTTAAGCTCCAAGGAGGGTGGCTGCTCTACAGATGGTATGTTTGGAGCAGCCAGGCTGTCAAGAATTCCAGCCGAACAGACAGCTTCACTTACACTATCACCCTGCAAAGTAGAATCAATCTCAGCACAAACAACACAAGGGTTAGTGTTAGTACAGTCATTACATGAATAAACATCATTAAAATCAGAAATGGATGGAAAATCAGCAACCAAGTCATCATAGGTGTCATCAACAATTTCGGAGAGCAACTCTATTTGGAAAACAGAGTGCTCTTCCAATGGATGCTTCATAGCATCAAAAATGTTGAACCTTGCAATAATGTCACCGAACTCCATGGACATGGTTCCATCATCAACATCTATCTTCGTCTTTGCCGTCTTCATGAACGGCCTGCCCGGAGATGATTGGTGATCTACTTGAATTGGTTTCCCCTGCCATGTCCAGGATGTAAAAGTCGGCAGGGAAAATCAAATCATCAACTCGTACCAACACATCTTCTACCACTCCCATGGGGCGAGCATTGGTCCTGTTGGCCAACTGTATGGTAAGTCCTGTATGTTGCAAAGGGCCCAGATCAAGGTTGTTGAAAATGGAGGTGGGCATGACATTTATGGAGGCTCCCAAATCCAACATGCAATTGTCGAATTTGCTGTCCCCAATGGTGCATGGAATAGTGAAAGTGCCGGATCCTTGCACTTCGTGGCGGTGCTGAGTGAGGGCTGAAAGCGTAACCTTCTCAGGGGCAAGTTTGGGCTGAATGAGGGCTGAAACATTTTGCCCTAAGTTAACTCTCTCATTACCCTTCATCCTCCTCTTGTGGGTAGACAAATCCTTCAGAAACTTTGCATACCTTGGAACTTGCTTAATCACATCTAGGAGTGGAATGTTTACCGCCACCTTTCTGAACACATCTAAGATCTCTTTCTCCTTGTCTTCCCCATCAACCTTCTTATTTTTCTGCACTCTTTGTGGGAAGGGAATCGGGGGCACATACACTCTCTCAGCTTCAACAACAACAGAGGGCTCAGGAATGGCCTCAACAGTTTCTTCATCTTTCTCAGGGGCTCCCTCTACTACTTTCCCGGATCTCAAAGAGATGGCACTCACATTGGGATTGGGGGCATTGGGATTCACCACTGTCTGTGCAGGTAGTTGGCTCGATCCCTGAGCTTGCTGTAAGTTGTTTATGGATGTGGCAAGCTGTCCAATCTGTGTCCTCAAATCCTGAATGCTAGCATCTGTTATTGCTTTGAGACTGTCCAACTTGATGCTGAAACTGGAGATTTTGTGCAGCCATTTGCTTGACCAAGTCTTCTAATGAAGGTCCGGAAGGTGCAGAAGTGGTCACTTGAGGAGGATTCGGTGGTGGTGCCACCGGTTGTTGTTGGGATGAGTTCCCATACCGCAGATTAGGGTGATTCCTCCAGTTGGGATGGTACCTATTTGTGGAGAGGTCAGGAGTACCATACCGGTTCTGATTATTGCCTTGATTGTAGAGATTAGCTGCATAAGCTTGAGGCATATCAGTGATTGACCCATCCTTCAGAATAGGGCACGTGTCGGTCAGATGCTCAGGAGAACTACACATGCCACACAACCTTGCCGGCTGAACCTTTTCCATTGCCAGTTGCTTCACCAAACAAGTGAGCTCATCGATTCTGGTTTCGAGTGCCTTGTTGGAAGATGAAACTTGGATCTCATTTACACCCCTTGTCTCGACAGAGTTGCTCCTGGTTGTGAACTGCTGGGAGTTTAATGACATATTCTCAATCAATTGCTTCGCAGCAGCTGGAGTTTTATCGACGAGTGCTCCTCCACTAGCGGCATCCAAAATATTTCTGTCCATTGGGAGCAATCCCTCATAAAAATATTGAATAAGGAGCTGCTCAGAAATCTGGTGTTGAGGGCAGCTAGATACCAACTTTTTGAACCTCTCCCGATGACTCGACCAATGACTCATTGCTTTGCACGATGCCACACATCTCCTTTTCGATGGAAGCAGCTCCGGAGGCGGGGAAGTATCTTTCCGGGAAAACCTTCTTGAGATCATTCCAAGTTGTAACAGAATTTGGCTCCAAATAATATAGCCAATCCTTTGCGGCGCCTTCAAGGGAGAATGGGAAGGCTCGCAATTTGATATGGTCTTGATAATGCCTTCGGCCTCAAGGGTGTAGAACGGACCACCTGGAATTCCTTCAAATGCTTATGTGGATCCTCACCGCAAGACCACTAAATCTTGGCAACAAGTGTATTAAACCAGATTTAAGTTCAAAAGGAGCAACCACACCAAGATACTCAATACACAACCCATTGTAGTTAACATCGGGGCAGCAAGCTGCCTCAATGTCCTTTGGTCACCCATGTTATTAAAAACAGGTTCGAAATCGAATTACCACTAGTGCTTGCCCGTATTGCCCTAAGGCGTGTGTGCGGTGTTCTTTCAATTTCGGGATCAAAATCACACAAGTCGGGACAATTAGACCTAGTGGCCAGTCTAATTCAAAACAAAAACAAAAAAAAAAAAAAAGAAAAAGGACAGCGAGAACAACAAACAAGAGTCCCCAACAGCGGCGCCAATTTTGTATTTGTCGCACACGCGTCAAAAGATGAGCGGTTAGTAAAAATGTAGTTTAGTGTGCGACAACTCGGGTATCGTATCACAAGGACTCTTGTAGTGCTATTATCGCAGAAAATCAGTTTTTCTTGGGGGGGTGTTTGGTTTGAAATTGATTGGAAAACAGAATGAAAACAGAGCATAAAAACAGAGCAAATTACGTGATTATCAAATAAGACTAAGACGATCAATCTGCTGTTTCGTTTCCCACTATCATCGGTTCATGTAATTCCATACCCTAAGCGGAGTCTAATCCCTTTTCGATTGTAGCATCGATTAACAAGCGAAACCGACGCTTCGGGACATATATTCCTAATTCCGAATTAAGCAAACGGATGAAGCCCTTCGTGAATTAAGCAAACACGAATTGAACGCACGTGAATTAAGCAAACGCGATTAAGTTTAGGAATATAAAATCATCGAAAATAAATCAACACTAATTCGATACAAACTGAATTAAGCAAACAGAGAATAACGAATAGCATTGAAAGAGAGAAGAGAATTAAATCAGAAATTACAAGACCTCAAGTGTTGGCGGAAGCCGATTACAGCAGATCAACCTAGGGATATTAGTTCTCCATCAAAAACGCAATATAACCAGAGAAATTCGAAAACAAGGATTAGCAAAAGATCCTTCTGTTCTGCCCTAAACAGCTATTTATAACTTTAAGAAACTGCGCAGTCTCGCGAGGCGAGTGTCTTCTCGCGAGGCGAATATTAAAATGGCGCCGTTTTGAATTTGTATTCTCGCGAGGCGAGCGTGATTCTCGCGAGGCGAGTCTTCAAAACCTGGGTTGTCACAGCCGTGATGCCTATCACGGCCAGGCCGTGATGGTCTCTGTCCTCGGGTGCTTATCTGTCATGGCCGTGACCTTCATCACGGCCAGGCCGTGATGGTCTCTGTCTTCAGGGGTTTCTCTTCACGCCCGTGATGGGTGTCACGGGATGACCGTAATGCTTGCTGACTTCAGGTTCGCGAGGCGAGTAATAGCTCGCGGGGCGAGGCAGAGAACATGACTTTTCTGGCACTGGCTGGTCCTCACTCTCGTGGGGCGAGTATCTGCTCGCGTGGCGAGTGTTTCCAGATTGCAATTTCCATTGTTTCCTTCATTCCTTGGACTCTAAGTCAACCTGAAAACATGAAATAGCCATAAGTGCTTTATTTGACTCAAAAACTGACTAAATAACCCCAAAACTACTTAAGGGACTCAAAACCTTGCTTGAGGACAATCAGGCCTAATTTGGGTGAAGACGAGATATAATTGGCACAAAACCACGGTCATACTAGTCATAAAACTAGATGAGCCAGAGGCTTATCAATGGATTCCATAGTTTGGCTTCTGATTCTGTTGAGGTTGTTGTTGCCCAGCTAGACCACCACTAGCATTACTCCAAGCGAAACCCGGATGGTCTCTCCTCATATAACCCCTATTCTGATTCCGATGTGTAATCATTCATGCATTGTTCCTCTGATAGTTGTTCTGGGGCACGCTGTCATATAAATTGTGGCATGAGTCCACATGTTCTTGAGATAAGTTGAACGGACAACTCTGAATGTCATGATCTCCATTACAATTATCACAACCCGGAGGCATTCCTTCGTGTATCACATTAACCTTTTTGTTCCCAGACAATGCCGCATTTTTCATCTTCAATAGTTTATTTTGATCTAGAATGGCTTCTATTGTTTCAAAACTGACTCCACTTGAGGTTTCCCTACCACGGTTGTAATTATTGTTTGACATCTTCTCCAATAACGTCTATCCATCCTCAGCTGATAAATAAGAAAAACAACCGCCCGATGCGGCATCACAATTCATCTGGTAGCGCCCCCTTAACACGTTAAAGAAATGTTGAACCTTGGAGACCGGGTCAAAGAAGGCCGAAGGACATCTTCTCTAGAGCACATTATACCTCTCACAAGCTTCATTATAAGATTCATCTTCTGTCTGCTTGAAAGATGTGACGGCTACTCTTGCTTGTGCCACTTTCTAAGGAGGAAAATATTTAGTGAGGAACTTTTGGGCCATTTGCTCCCATGTTATGATACTGTTGCGATCCAAGCTGTAAAACCAATCGCGAGCGGTATCCCTAAGAGATAGCGGGAATAGCCGCAAGCGAAACTCATCTTGAGAAACTCCTCTTGTCTTCTGCATGTCACAAACTTCAAGGAATTAAGTGATGTGTCTATGAGGGTCTTGTTTGCCACCCCCATCAAATTTATTCTCATGGATATGGGCTGTGACACATCCTTCCACTCTGATGGAATCTGTATTGAGGTTGCCCCTCACGATAGAAGAAGCACAATCATCCAAATTTGGTAGATTGTACTCGAAGAGAGGCTTGTAAAGAGGAGGAGGAGGAGGGTTTGCTTCGGCCATCCCCACAAAATTAATTGCTTCAAGTCTCTTTCGTTCTCTGGCTTCTTTCCTTAATCGCTTCTCGGTCCTGGTGATCTCCGAATCAAATAGCAAGTCCTCTTGTGAAAGGGTATCTCGCATACAAAAACTAGGCAAGACCAAGTGGAATCAAAGAAGTAGAGAGAAATAATAGTTAATAAATAACAGAGAATAAAAATGAAAATAGCTTAACCAAATAATCAAACTTCCCAAAAATTAGGAAAATTGGTTGTGCCAATCCCTGGCAACGGCGCCAAAAACATGTTGAGTCACCGGCAAGTGTGTCGGGTCGTCGTAAGTAATAAACACGGTAAGTAATTACCGAGGTCGGACACAGGGATTGGGCTACCAATTCTACCAATTTGCAAGAAATTCGATACGTTTGACCAAGTAAAATCAAGTGGATGAGAAGAGAGAGAAAATAGGATCGCATTTTAAATCAACAAATCAATTAGAGATAAAGTAGGTAGCGATAAGATAAGATAAGAATTAAAATCTGGATTAAACATCTAAGGTCACAAATCCACCTACCCAATCATGTATAGTACTCGAGTGATGATGATACCCTCCCTAAGTTCAATTGCAATGTCAACCAGGACCCCCAAATTCTCCTAATGACACTATCATGCTCAATAGGACGTATTCAACGATTGAGTTAATTACTTGCTACGGTCTCATAACCCAATCATCAAACTCTATTAAATGTTGTTCCCTATAAGGTTGCACTGATCTCCTACTCACTCTCGTGCAATATTCAATCAATGATCCCAATTCAAGTTCTGAACGTGAGTTGCCTATCAAGCCTCATCACGTTAACTAGTGAATCGTGCATGCTTACGATGAACGCAATACATTCAGAATTGGAAAACATGAATTGAGGTAAAGTAGGGAAACATACATCACAATGAACTCTACACCGCCATGGGTGGTTTCATTGATCCCTTAGACAAGGGAATTAGTTCCTCATGCTTGTAACATCGCACAAACAATTGGAGTTCATCATAATTGTCAAACAGGAAAAGAACATAGGGAGACACAGCTCCAGAGAATAAGGATTCGTCTCAAAAAACGATCTAAAACAAGTGGTGAACAAAAGGTCTCCAATCTGCCCTAAATCAGCCTATAAATAGAGGTTCTGGGTCTCGCCTACTCGCGGGGCGAGCAAGCTCTCGCGAGGCGAAATTCAGTTTTGGCTCCATCTTGAGTTTGAATACTCGTGAGGCGAGATGGTGATTCGCGAGGCGAGACAGAAAGGGTGACATCTCTGGCACAGTCAGGCCTTCAGGCTCGCGAGGCGAGGTCCTGTTTCCCGAGGCGAAACTTCCAGCATTGCTTTTCCACTGTTTTCTTCATTTTACTTGACTCTAAGAGCTTCACTTTTAACCTGAAACAATAAAAGGAAACGAAAAGCGTAATTCTACTCAAAATAAACTAAAAACTACTAAAAATGCATTAAACGAATCAAATTCTAACTTAGGAACAAAACAAGGCCAATTTGTGAGATTAGCGAGGTTGACTCACCCAATTAGGCACAAAATCTACCCCTTTTCTAGATGGGAACTAGATGAGCCAAAGGCTATCAAGTCATCACCTAACACCACGTCCATCCGCAACCAAGGTAGAGGAGCTGTGCACCCACAGCCGCGCCACACCATCGTCTACCCCACGAAATTGATAACTATCAAAAGCCAACATTTTTAAAAACCAAGAACATCGCCAGGATCCTTTCCAGTGCGCCTTCAGTCGATCCGGTGTATGCCACCACTTCCAAGGCCACTTCAGGACGATCACCTGTCACTTGGTGCTTCGGCTCCGCCACGGAAGGCATCACCTAACACCACATCCTTCCACAGAAAAGGCCGAGGTGCCTCGCACCCACAGTCTCACCACACCATCGAGTACCCCACCAAATTGATAAATATCGAAAGCCAACATTTTTAAAAACCAACAACATGACGAGGATCCTTTCCGATGTGCCTTCAGCCGATATGGTGTTTGCCACCCCATCCAAGGCCACTTCAGGACGATCACCCGTCTCTTGGTGCTTCGGTTCCGCCCCGGAAGGCATCACCTAACAACCCGGTCATTCACTACGAAAGTCGAGAAGACGCGCACCCACAGCCTCGCCACACCATCGAGTACCCCACGAAATTGATAAATATCGAAAGCCAACATTTTTAAAAACCGACAACATCGCAAGGATTCTTTCTGATGCGCCTTCAGTCGATCCGGTGTTTGCCACCACTTCCAAGGTCACTTCAGGACGATCACCCGTCTCTTGGTGCTTTGGCTCCACCCCCAAAGGCATCACCTAATACCACGTCCATCCACAACGAAAGTCGAGAAGCCGCTCACCCACAGCCTCGCCACACCATCGAGTACCCTACGAAATTAATAAATATCGATAGCCAACATTTTTAAAAACCAACAACATCGCAAGGATCCTTTCCGATGCGCCTTCAGGAGATCCGGTGTTTGCCATCCCTTCCAAGGCCACTTGAGGACGATCACCTATCTCTAGGTGCTTCGGTTCCCCCCGTGAAGGCATCACCTAACAACACGGCCATCCACATCGAAAGTCGAGAAGCCGCGCACCCATAGCCTAGCCACACCATCGAGTACCCCACGAAATTGATAAATATCGAAAGCCAACATTTTTAAAAACCAACAACATCGCAAGGATCCTTGCCACCAATTCCAAGGCCACTTTAGGACTGTAGCGACCAAGAAAAAAAGACTATTTGTTTTTTCTTTTAGAGAGAAAACATGGAGTCACCACCAACTTTATTTTGTTTCAGGGAAGTTTGAAAACCCCTTTAAGAAAAAGCTATGGGTTCGGGAGTCAATTATGTCTAAGGAAGGCATGGAGACTTAACCCCACGGCACCCTAGAACATCCATAAAATGTTTACCCAAAATTAGTTGTGTAAATTGTTAGTAACTTTGAAAATATTTGTATTACCACAAAATCTCTTTCTAAAGAAAAACATCTTTAGTTGTGAAAATTTTGTTTAAAACTAAATGAGGTTGAACAGGGCACATGAGTCCACAGGGTAACCTCAAAATCTAAAGGGTTGAACATGACACTTGTCATAGGGCAACCCAAGAAATAAGATTGTTTTAATCAAGTGATCATCTTCTATTTTTGTGTAAAATAAATAATTTTGCCTCTTGAAAATAGGAGAGAAATGAAATGTAGAAGTGAAACGTTTTACTAACTTATTTAGTGAACAGTGTAACACCCTGTTTTTCATATACTTCCTTATCGGTAAATAATGCTTTAATGTATTTATTTTCGATAAAATCCAGAAGGTGATTTTATTTAAAATAAAATCATTTTCTTGTGATGTTTTACCATATGAAGCCCCAATAAAATTTTCAGTCGAAAATTCAGACGAAAACCGGTCTGAGTTCTCACTACCGGTACAAGTTCACTGAGCCAGAAACAAAATTTTAATTCGTGAACGAGACAGTTAGTGTTTTTATGATGTTTTATGTGGGTTGGTAAATTCTTGAAATTTTGTTGTCCGGGAATAAAATATAATATTTTATCCGGACGAAACCTTCGGAAAATACGATCGGATGTGCAACCGGTTACGTATTTACACAGTTAAATGAACCCTAAAGAAGGAGAAAAGACTTGATGGGAATCTCATTTAATGTTATGACATGCCTAATGGAAAAGAAAATCCTACTTACACTTCATAATCTTACTTTTCACTTTCTCTCTCCAATCACATCACATCACATTAACTCTTAATCCATTCTTCAAGAAACTCAACTTCCTTCTCCTTTCTTCTCCTTCAAGGCCGTGCACTCCCTCCCATCCCTCTATAAATAGCACTTATCAAACTCATTTAAACACTTTCTTCTTCTACTTCATCTTAAGCTTTCATCTTTTCACTCCAAGCTTCCAAAGCTCTTGTTTTTACTCTTCCTTTCACCAAGTGTTATTCATTAAAGTTGTTCCTCTTGTTTAGGGTAATACTCTCATGTATTCTTTTCTTTAAAAACTCCATCTTTTTCTAAAGTTTCTTCTTCATGTCATTTATGAGCTTTTATCTTCAAAAATCTCTCAAAAATGGTAGAAAACTCCTTTTGAGTTGAAACCAATTTCTATAGCCTTGTATTTACTTGTAGTTTAACATACTAAAAGGTTGTGTAAAACAAAGATTCCTAACCTCTACTTCTTAATGAGGCCGAACCATACCTATGGTTTTGATGGATTTTGTTTCAACTTTTACAAGTGTGAGTTTGTATTTAAAGAATTGTTTTTCCAAAATGATCATTGACCAAGGCTCCTTTATGTTAAAGGATGCTATGTCTAAGGTGATTGGAAAGTTTCAAGATTTGTTTCCCAAAATGATCATTGACCAAGGCTCCTTTATGTTAAAGGATGCTATGTCTAAAGTGATTGGAAAGTTTAAAGATTTTACTCTACTTTATGTCATTTACTTTTATGTCACTCATGTTTATGCCATTTACATTATGTTATTTACTTTATGTCATTATATTTATGTCATTTACTTAAAGTCATTTACTTTATGTCATTTATATTCATGCCATTTACTTTAAGTCATTTACTTTATGCCATCTATATTTATGCCATTTACTTTAAGTCATTTACTTTATGTCATTTCCATTATGTCATTTACTTTATGCCATTTATATTTATGCCATCTACATTATGTCATTTACTTTATGCCATTTATATTTATGCCATCTACTTTAAGTCATTTACTTTATGTCATTTACATTATGTCATTTACTTTTATGTCCTTTATATTTATGCCATTTACTTTATGCCATTTACATTATGTCATTTACTTTTATGTCATTTATATTTATGCCATTTACTTTATGACATTATACTTTAATTATTTAAAATACTATGTTGCTTTCAAGATGATCATGGACTTGAGCTCCATAAGATATTGGATGCTAAAAGGTCTAAGAGATTGGAAGAATTTAAAGATTTTTATCATAAAAACCCAAGGATGGCCGAACCTTAAAGGTTATGGACCTAGGGTGTTTCGTTTTTCATTTATCCAAAGTGATCAAGGTTTTGAGCTCCTTACTATTAATGGATGCTAAACCAAAGAGATTGGAAATTTTAAATGTTCCTAGCCTATTTTATTGATCAAGGCCGAATCTCCATCAAGGTGTAACTTGGTGGGATTTTTGTTCAACTTTGTTTTAAGTAATCATGTTTTAAACTCTTAGCACTTGAGGATCATAAATCCCTAAGTTGCATATGCTTTGGAAACTTCTAGCCCTAAGTTCTCGATTGAGTTCTAATCCTTGAACCTTGTGCCTTGAAACCTAGACTTTCATCCTAACCAACCTTGAAGAACGTCCACGAAACTGTTTATTTTCTCACATTCTTTTACCTTCTTAAGGTAAGAGGGGATTTCCTAAAGATATTCAATGACTGTATGCATGTGTGTAGGTGTTTAACTGGATACTTATATGATGATTGAGCTTACTTGATTATTTTATGTACTTAAACTGTTGTGCTATTATCTGATGATTGAACTGTACTTGTTCTAAATGATATAATGCATACATGTGATGAAATGCTTTCAATCTGTGAGATTGCCATTACAATCGATGATATACACTGTTGTTGATTGAAAGTTTGCTAAGCCAGACGTGCGTCTGTGCTCAACCATAATAAGGATTAAAAATCTTAATAAGCTTTGAATATGGAGGGATTGGTGTTCTTTTCCTAAAGCTCGTTAAACTTAAAGTACTTGTTTTAAATGATGAAATGATTTTGGTGTACTATTGTTATACAAGAGGAAAATCCTTTTCGAACTATGTGTTTTTAAGTGGAAACTTTCAAGATTATTTGGCAATATCCTATTGGGGGAAATATTTCAAAGATAAAAGAATTTCAAAGATGCTTTATAAAAAGATTTTCAAAGAAAAAGGTTTTCCTAAACATTTTAGAAACTTTCCGATAACCTGGATAGGTTATCGAGGATTCGGTTTTGGATTCGTTTTTCACTGAACGAAAAATAAGTACTTATGAAAGCGAATCTAGTACGCGAGACGTCGCCTCTATTATAAAGTGATGTGCACGTGATCTTGTATCAGTGTTAAACCGGGACTACGAGCCCTGGTTATGATATTAGGGACTTGGGTCCTAATCACGTTGTGTTGGACTGTGTCTTCTGACCGCGTGTGATGATTATGATTAAAGGTGAAGGTTGTTTTCTACGACCACAACCCTTGACTGCGGCCACGGTCTTGGGCATTGTGATTGAGCATTCGGACTATGAGTCCTATGTTTATGAGTTCTCAAGTGATGGGGAAATGATGATTAAGTCGTTAGCTTTGAGCAACGACGGTGAAAAGAATGAACACAAAGAAATCCTTTCAATAAAATATTTTATCATGTGCATTTCCCCAAGCAGACGTGCTATTGATGATTAAATCAGATACAAAGATGGTATCTGGGAGTCTGTCCATGTAAACCGAGTGAAGAGGCACATGTGACGTTGCCCGTCCTGAGACCTTAATGCATGAGGGTAAGGGGGTAACTGCCCAGGTGGGCTAGAGCTTGACCAACTCTAACTTCTCCAGTGATAATATGGTGTTGTGATCTCATGAGATTAAGTTAGAGCCTGATATTGAAGTGCCATGCATCTTTTCGAAAGATTGGTCATGCGGGTTTGATGCCCTTTGATATAACACTGATATATTGCGAATATGCATGGTTTAACTGCGTATATGATTCTGTGATGTATGTATCATGTGTATGGTTGTTGTGGGATATATCTTATGACGGTATCTCACTCTTGCACAAATGTATGCTTGTCCTTTTCTCTTTGCTTCGGGAACGCACGTACTCTTAGATGGATCCGGAAGTCCCTCTGGCACCAACGAGTTCGAAGAATGAGGTCTTCGACCATGCTGGGGCAGCGGGGAGTTGGACCATTCACGAAGGAGCAACAACTGCGACCTACCAGGGACCAATCACGACGACGGAGACTAATGCAAATGGAGTGCCTATACGGAGGATCCACACAGTCGAGTCTCGGACCGTGGCACTTCCACCTCCGTGGTTCTACCTCCACACTCTGCAGGCCACCGGACTCCTTCACGAGCACTTTGACCCAGTCGCACCAATCGAAGAAGATCCAGTGGAGGAGGAGGATCCCGAAGAGGATCTGGAGGAAGACCCCGACGAATTCGTAGAGATTGAGGAGGAGGAGGAAGAGGAGCCCGAGTACCACCCACAAGATCGGCGGCGACGACATGATCCTCGATGATGGCGGCGAAGTTATCGATCCGGCAAGTGGTTCCTGGTCTGAAGGAAGCTTCTGCGGTCACTCCGAATGCAGGAGATACGGATAACTTTGTCGTTGGTTTTTGGAGTTTACCCTGATGGTCCCTTGGCTTCGAGAGCCTTCTTTTGATCCTTATGCCCGATTTTCCCCAGTCCCAGTGTGATGGAAATCTTTTACTTACCTCTTCAGTTTTTGTAACAATGTGAGTTGGCCAGTTCGATAAGGCTTGTTGTGTAACCAAGAAACCTAAGACCCCAGGTGGGTCGGCTATCTATTGATATGATTGATGTTTATTCACATGTTCTGAGTGTTCATCATTGTTTCTTAACTACCGCTTACAAAAAAAAAAACAAGTACCCTTTTTCGGTAACCCTTCTAACAAAGGTTATATTTCCGAAGGCGACCAGCGTTTTAAATAAGTTTCTTTTCCGGAAATGAGTAATCATGTGATGCCAGGTTTTAGGGTGTCACATTAGTTGGTATCAGAGCTAGTCGAGTCTTTCGGGAATGTTTGGGTTTAGGTCTGTTGTGTTAAAGTTGTGTTTTCTCTGACTGGATATTGTTTGAATTACCTCCTTGAGGTAATGTGCGATGAACCGTAGTTCACACCCCTTTTCTGGATGACATCTGACTGCTTATGTGGTATAGGTCAGTATGAACCAAAGAGGTGTTCGTGGAGGTGGACGAGGCGACGGAGGAATGGATTTTGCTGCCCAAGCACTGGCCGACGTGGCTGCGGCCATAGCTCTCCAAACAGCAAATGCTGCTGCCCAGAACCAACAAGAGCAACAGAGGGCAGAACAAGCAGCAGAAGGAAGGCATCTGAACGCTTTCCGACGTCAGAATCCGTCACAGTTTGATGGAGATGTGGATCCAATTAAGGCTGACCTTTGGATTCAGGAGCTAGAAAAGATCTTCGAATTGGTACACACCCCAGAGGAATCTAAGGTACCTTATTCCGTGTTCCAGTTAGTGGGAGATCTTTGAGAATCTTGGTGGAGGGCACCAGGCGGTTGTTGGAGGGTGAGCACCGGGCGATCACACGGGGAGTATTTCGTGGCAAGTTTTTAGACAAATACTTTCCTCGAGTGCGAGAAAAGAGAAGGAGCATGAATTCATGAGGTGAGTCGGCGAGACCCGACAAGATAGGGAGTATGCGGCAAGGTTTGAATCCCTTGCCAAGTATTTCCGTTTCTTCCAAGACAATCCCAGTGAGGAATGGAAGTGTGAACAATTTGAAGCCGGTTTGCGCTTCGAGATTAAGGAATCAGTATTGCCATTGGAGATCAGGAACTTCCAAGCACTAGTGGAGAAGTGCTTGGAAAGTTGAGATGATGCAGAGAGGAAGGGATAACAAGGGAAGCGCGGGGAGGACCTGTTCGTCCTAAGAGCCGAGTCAAGGCCGAAGCGAGAACCGGAGGAAGCCGTATTACCGGGCGTCTAGCTACAACCAGAAACCGCAAGCTCGTCCCAATGTTTCGGGGGGGGGGAAGTGGAGGCCAGAGAAACAACGAACAAGGCCAAGAGAGGAGATGTTACAGGTGTGGAGATCCGAGCCACATGGAAAATACTTGTCCAAAGAAGGACCACAAGTGTAACAACTGTGGCCTTGTGGGACACTTGGCGAAGGTGTGTCATGCACCCAAGAGAGAGCATCATGTCAACAATACTAGGATGAACAAGCCAACCGTTAAGGGAAGAGTGTATACCATGAGTGGTGCTGAGGCATCAAACTCCGATGATCTCGTGCAAGGTAAGTGTGACATTGCTGGTAATCTTTTGACTGTACTTTTTGATTCAGGCGCAACTCATTCTTTTATCTCGATGGATCGTGTGAAAATTCTAAATTTGCCTGTTTCTTCCTTACCATATAATCTGATTGTTTCTACCCCAATCTTTGAACCTGTGACTGTTAATTCGGTTTGCTTACACTGTCCTATCATTGTTCAGAATAGACATTTTCTTGTAGACTTGATCTGTTTGCCTTTAGTACATTTAGATGTAATTTTAGGCATGGATTGGTTATCTTCCAACCATATCCTAATAGATTGTGCTCAGAAAACCTTAATCTTTAGGGAGGAGATTTCTGGATTTTTATCTGCTAGTCAGGTAAGAGCTTCTTTGAAAGAAGGAGCTCAAGGTTACATGTTACTGTTTTCCTTGGACGTCGAGGGAGAGTATGACTTGGATTCCATACCTGTCGTTCGAGAGTTTCCGGAGGTTTTTCCTGAGGATGTACCTGGATTGCCACCTGTTCGGGAGATCGAGTTCGCGATTGATCTGACTCCAGGCACTGGACCAATATCTATGGCGCCATATCGTATGTCGCCATCGAATTAGAAACCTTGAAGGACCAACTTGAGGAGGCGATGAGGAAGGAGTTTATACGACCTAGTGTGTCACCGTGGGGAGCTCCGGTCCTACTAGTAAGGAAGAAGGATGGAAGCGCTAGATCGTGCGTGGACTTTCGTCGCCTAAACAAAGTCACGATTAAAAACAGATATCCTCTTCCAAGGATCGATGATCTTATGGATCAGTTACGTGGAGCGGCAGTATTTTCAAAGATCGATCTGCGGTCAGGATACCACCAGATACGAGTAAAAGCGGAAGATGTTCCTAAGACAGCGTTTCGAACACGCTATGGGCATTATGAGTATTTGGTGATGCCATTTGGAGTGACGAATGCACCTGCTATATTCATGGACTATATGAATAGGATCTTTAGTCCCTTTTTGGATCAGTTCGTAGTCGTCTTCATTGATGACATACTGATCTATTCTCCGGACAAGGAGACCCATGCTGAGCATCTTAGCATTGTTCTTCAGATCCTAAGAGAGAAACAGCTCTATGCGAAACTAGAGAAGTGTGAATTTTGGTTGGAGCAAGTTCAATTCTTGGGGCACGTAATATCCCGCGAAGGAATCGCTGTGGATCCAACGAAGGTCGAGGCTGTTTTGGAATGGGAAAGGCCAACAACGGCAACGGAAATCCGTAGTTTTGTAGGTTTGGCTGGCTATTACCGGAGATTCATTGAAGGATTTTCCAAGATTGTAGGACCTCTCACTCAGTTGACGCGTAAGGACCAAACATTCGTGTGGACAGAAGCCTGTGAGAAAAGCTTCCAAGAACTAAAAAGGAGATTGACCACCTCACCGGTATTGATCCTACCCGATCCCAAGGAATCTTTTGAAGTTTACTGTGATGCTTCGCATCAGGGTTTGGGCTGTGTACTGATGCAAAATCGGAAAGTAGTGGCTTATGCTTCGAGGCAGTTGAAGATTCATGAGAGGAACTATCCGACGCACGATTTAGAACTAGCTGCTGTAGTCTTCGCTTTAAAGATCTGGAGACATTACTTGTATGGAGCTACTTTTAATGTGTTCAGTGACCATAAAAGCTTGAAGTACCTGTTTAATCAGAAGGAATTGAATATGCGTCAGAGACGCGTTGGTTAGAATTCCTGAAGGATTATGATTTTCAACTACAGTATCACCCTGGAAAGGCGAATGTAGTGGCTGATGCTTTGAGCAGAAAGACAATTCACGCATCAGCGATGATGGTCAAAGAACATGAACTGCTGGAAAAATTCCGAGATCTAAGTTTGTTAGTGGAAAGTACACCGGGAAAATTGTGTCTGAACAGGATCACCGTGTCAAATGGACTAATGGAGCAGATAAAGGAGAAGCAAGAGACTGATCAGTATCTACAGACAGAAAGAGACTTGGTACGCCAAGGAGCTCTGTCAAAATTTAGAGAAGGAACAGATGGAATTTTGAGGTTTGGCGAGAGAATCTGTGTACCTGATGATGCTGAGCTAAGAAAGCTGATTTTAGAAGAGGCTCACAAGAGTAGGTTGAGTATGCACCCAGGGGCCACCAAGATGTATCAAGATCTTAAGAAATTATATTGGTGGTATAGAATGAAGAGAGATGTAATGGAGTACGTCGCTTCTTGTTTGATATGTCAAAAATCCAAAGTGGAACACCAGAGACCAGCAGGGATGTTACAGTCCTTAGATATTCCAGAATGGAAATGGGATGGAATCTCAATGGATTTCGTGACCAGTTTACCAAGGACTAAGAAGGGGTATGAGGCTATATGGGTAATAGTGGACCGACTGACTAAGTCAGCTCACTTTTTGCCAATCAATATGAGGTACTCTATGGAGAAGTTAACCCAACTGTACATCGGAGAGATTGTTAGGCTGCATGGTGTGCCTTCAAGCATTGTCTCCGACCAAGACCCGCGATTTACATCGAGGTTTTGGCAGAGTTTGCAAGAATCACTTGGAACGAAACTCAGATTGAGTTCCGCATATCATCCACAGACGGATGGGCAATCGGAAAGAACAATCCAGTCACTCGAGGATTTGCTGAGAGCTTGTGTTTTGGATGATGTCGGAAGTTGGGATGAGTCCCTACCGTTGATAGAATTTACCTACAATAATAGCTTCCACTCAAGCATTGGAATGGCACCTTACGAGGCCTGTACGTCGGTCGGCGATGTCGAACGCCTTTGTGTTGGTACCAGGATGGTGAAAGTTTGCTATTAGGTCCAGACTTCGTGCAACAAACAACGGAAAAGGTGAAAATGATCCAGGAGAAAATGAGGGCAACTCGGAGCCGACAAAAAGAGCTACGCGGACAAGAGACGACGACCTCTAGAGTTTGAGGAAGGCGAACATGTATTCTTGAGAGTCACTCCAACGACTGGGATTGGCAGAGTACTAAAGTCCAGAAAGCTTACGCCCAAATTCATTGGTCCCTACCAAATTCTTCGTCGTGTAGGTCCAGTAGCTTATAAAATATCTTTACCACCCTTTCTTTCCAATATCCATGATGTTTTTCATGTCTCTCAGTTGATAAAATACATTCCTGATCCATCACATATCATAAAGCCTGATAAAGTACAATTAAAAGAGAACCTATCCTTTATGACTTCGCCGACACGAATCGTGGATAGGATGACAAAGCAGCTCAGAGGTAAACAAATTCCTTTGGTCAAAGTCATCTGGAATGAGACAACCGGAGAAGCAACGTGGGAGGCTGAGGACAAGATGAAGTTGCAGTACCCTGAGTTATTTCAAGGTACGAAATTTCGAGGACGAAATTCTTTTTAGAGGGGTAGAGTTGTAACACCCTGTTTTTCATATACTTCCTTATCGGTAAATAATGCTTTAATGTATTTATTTTCGATAAAATCCATAAGGTGATTTTATTTAAAATAAAATCATTTTCTTGTGATGTTTTACCATATGAAGCCCCAATAAAATTTTCAGTCGAAAATTCAGACAAAAACCGGTCTGAGTTCTCACTACCGGTACAAGTTCACTGAGCCAGAAACAAAATTTTAATTCGTGAACGAGACAGTTAGTGTTTTTATGATGTTTTATGTGGGTTGGTAAATTCTTGAAATTTTGTTGTCCGGGAATAAAATATAATATTTTATCCGGACGAAACCTTCGGAAAATACGATCGGATGTGCAACCGGTTACGTATTTACACAGTTAAATGAACCCTAAAGAAGGAGAAAAGACTTGATGGGAATCTCATTTAATGTTATGACATGCCTAATGGAAAAGAAAATCCTACTTACACTTCATAATCTTACTTTTCACTTTCTCTCTCCAATCACATCACATCACATTAACTCTTAATCCATTCTTCAAGAAACTCAACTTCCTTCTCCTTTCTTCTCCTTCAAGGCCGTGCACTCCCTCCCATCCCTCTATAAATAGCACTTATCAAACTCATTTAAACACTTTCTTCTTCTACTTCATCTTAAGCTTTCATCTTTTCACTCCAAGCTTCCAAAGCTCTTGTTTTTACTCTTCCTTTCACCAAGTGTTATTCATTAAAGTTGTTCCTCTTGTTTAGGGTAATACTCTCATGTATTCTTTTCTTTAAAAACTCCATCTTTTTCTAAAGTTTCTTCTTCATGTCATTTATGAGCTTTTATCTTCAAAAATCTCTCAAAAATGGTAGAAAACTCCTTTTGAGTTGAAACCAATTTCTATAGCCTTGTATTTACTTGTAGTTTAACATACTAAAAGGTTGTGTAAAACAAAGATTCCTAACCTCTACTTCTTAATGAGGCCGAACCATACCTATGGTTTTGATGGATTTTGTTTCAACTTTTACAAGTGTGAGTTTGTATTTAAAGAATTGTTTTTCCAAAATGATCATTGACCAAGGCTCCTTTATGTTAAAGGATGCTATGTCTAAGGTGATTGGAAAGTTTCAAGATTTGTTTCCCAAAATGATCATTGACCAAGGCTCCTTTATGTTAAAGGATGCTATGTCTAAAGTGATTGGAAAGTTTAAAGATTTTACTCTACTTTATGTCATTTACTTTTATGTCACTCATGTTTATGCCATTTACATTATGTTATTTACTTTATGTCATTATATTTATGTCATTTACTTAAAGTCATTTACTTTATGTCATTTATATTCATGCCATTTACTTTAAGTCATTTACTTTATGCCATCTATATTTATGCCATTTACTTTAAGTCATTTACTTTATGTCATTTCCATTATGTCATTTACTTTATGCCATTTATATTTATGCCATCTACATTATGTCATTTACTTTATGCCATTTATATTTATGCCATCTACTTTAAGTCATTTACTTTATGTCATTTACATTATGTCATTTACTTTTATGTCCTTTATATTTATGCCATTTACTTTATGCCATTTACATTATGTCATTTACTTTTATGTCATTTATATTTATGCCATTTACTTTATGACATTATACTTTAATTATTTAAAATACTATGTTGCTTTCAAGATGATCATGGACTTGAGCTCCATAAGATATTGGATGCTAAAAGGTCTAAGAGATTGGAAGAATTTAAAGATTTTTATCATAAAAACCCAAGGATGGCCGAACCTTAAAGGTTATGGACCTAGGGTGTTTCGTTTTCATTTATCCAAAGTGATCAAGGTTTTGAGCTCCTTACTATTAATGGATGCTAAACCAAAGAGATTGGAAATTTTAAATGTTCCTAGCCTATTTTATTGATCAAGGCCGAATCTCCATCAAGGTGTAACTTGGTGGGATTTTTGTTCAACTTTGTTTTAAGTAATCATGTTTTAAACTCTTAGCACTTGAGGATCATAAATCCCTAAGTTGCATATGCTTTGGAAACTTCTAGCCCTAAGTTCTCGATTGAGTTCTATTCCTTGAACCTTGTGCCTTGAAACCTAGACTTTCATCCTAACCAACCTTGAAGAACGTCCACGAAACTGTTTATTTTCTCACATTCTTTTACCTTCTTAAGGTAAGAGGGGATTTCCTAAAGATATTCAATGACTGTATGCATGTGTGTAGGTGTTTAACTGGATACTTATATGATGATTGAGCTTACTTGATTATTTTATGTACTTAAACTGTTGTGCTATTATCTGATGATTGAACTGTACTTGTTCTAAATGATATAATGCATACATGTGATGAAATGCTTTCAATCGTGAGATTGCCATTACAATCGATGATATACACTGTTGTTGATTGAAAGTTTGCTAAGCCAGACGTGCGTCTGTGCTCAACCATAATAAGGATTAAAAATCTTAATAAGCTTTGAATATGGAGGGATTGGTGTTCTTTTCCTAAAGCTCGTTAAACTTAAAGTACTTGTTTTAAATGATGAAATGATTTTGGTGTACTATTGTTATACAAGAGGAAAATCCTTTTCGAACTATGTGTTTTTAAGTGGAAACTTTCAAGATTATTTGGCAATATCCTATTGGGGGAAATATTTCAAAGATAAAAGAATTTCAAAGATGCTTTATAAAAAGATTTTCAAAGAAAAAGGTTTTCCTAAACATTTTAGAAACTTTCCGATAACCTGGATAGGTTATCGAGGATTCGGTTTTGGATTCGTGTTTCATCGAACGAAAAATAAGTACTTATGAAAGCGAATCTAGTACGCGAGACGTCGCCTCTAGTATTCAGTGATGTGCACGTGATCTTGGATCAGTGTTAACCCGGGACTACGAGCCCTGGTTATGATATTAGGGACTTGGGTCCTAATCACGTTGTGTTGGACTGTGTCTTCTGACCGCGTGTGATGATTATGATTAAAGGTGAAGGTTGTTTTCTACGACCACAACCCTTGACTGCGGCCACGGTCTTGGGCATTGTGATTGAGCATTCGGACTATGAGTCCTATGCTTCTGAGTTCTCAAGTGATGGGGAAATGATGATTAAGTCGTTAGCTTTGAGCAACGACGGTGAAAAGAATGAACACAAAGAAATCCTTTCAATAAAATATTTTATCATGTGCATTTCCCCAAGCAGACGTGCTATTGATGATTAAATCAGATACAAAGATGGTATCTGGGAGTCTCTGTCCATGTAAACCGAGTGAAGAGGCACATGTGGCGTTGCCGATCCCGAGACCTTAATGCATGAGGGTAAGGGGGTAATCGCCCAGGTGGGCTAGAGCTTGACCAACTCTAACTTCTCCAAAGTGATAATATGGTGTTGTGATCTCATGAGATTAAGTTAGAGCCCCGATATTGAAGTGCCATGCATCTTTTCGAAAGATTGGCTGTGCGGGTTTGATGCCCTTTGATATAACACTGATATATTGCGAATATGCATGGTTTAACTGCGTATATGATTCTGTGATGTATGTATCATGTGTATGGTTGTTGTGGGATATATCTTATGACGGTATCTCACTCTTGCACAAATGTATGCTTGTCCTTTTCTCTTTGCTTCGGGAACGCACGTACTCTTAGATGGATCCGGAAGTCCCTCTGGCACCAACGAGTTCGAAGAATGAGGTCTTCGACCATGCTGGGGCAGCGGGGAGTTGGACCATTCACGAAGGAGCAACAACTGCGACCTACCAGGGACCAATCACGACGACGGAGACTAATGCAAATGGAGTGCCTATACGGAGGATCCACACAGTCGAGTCTCGGACCGTGGCACTTCCACCTCCGTGGTTCTACCTCCACACTCTGCAGGCCACCGGACTCCTTCACGAGCACTTTGACCCAGTCGCACCAATCGAAGAAGATCCAGTGGAGGAGGAGGATCCCGAAGAGGATCTGGAGGAAGACCCCGACGAATTCGTAGAGATTGAGGAGGAGGAGGAAGAGGAGCCCGAGTACCACCCACAAGATCCTGACGACGACGACATGATCCTCGATGATGGCGGCGAAGTTATCGATCCGGCAAGTGGTTCCTCGTCTGAAGGAAGCTTCTGCGGTCACTCCGAATGCAGGAGATACGGATAACTTTGTCGTTGGTTTTTGGAGTTTACCCTGATGGTCCCTTGGCTTCGAGAGCCTTCTTTTGATCCTTATGCCCGATTTTCCCCAGTCCCAGTGTGATGGAAATCTTTTACTTACCTCTTCAGTTTTTGTAACAATGTGAGTTGGCCAGTTCGATAAGGCTTGTTGTGTAACCAAGAAACCTAAGACCCCAGGTGGGTCGGCTATCTATTGATATGATTGATGTTTATTCACATGTTCTGAGTGTTCATCATTGTTTCTTAACCCCTATAAAAAAAAAAAAAAACAAGTACCCTTTTTCGGTAACCCTTCTAACAAAGGTTATATTTCCGAAGGCGACCAGCGTTTTAAATAAGTTTCTTTTCCGGAAATGAGTAATCATGTGATGCCAGGTTTTAGGGTGTCACATTAGTTGGTATCAGAGCTAGTCGAGTCTTTCGGGAATGTTTGGGTTTAGGTCTGTTGTGTTAAAGTTGTGTTTTCTCCCGGGTTGGATATTGTTTGAATTACCTCCTTGAGGTAATGTGCGATGAACCGTAGTTCACACCCCTTTTCTGGATGACATCTGACTGCTTATGTGGTATAGGTCAGTATGAACCAAAGAGGTGTTCGTGGAGGTGGACGAGGCGACGGAGGAATGGATTTTGCTGCCCAAGCACTGGCCGACGTGGCTGCGGCCATAGCTCTCCAAACAGCAAATGCTGCTGCCCAGAACCAACAAGAGCAACAGAGGGCAGAACAAGCAGCAGAAGGAAGGCATCTGAACGCTTTCCGACGTCAGAATCCGTCGCAGTTTGATGGAGATGTGGATCCAATTAAGGCTGACCTTTGGATTCAGGAGCTAGAAAAGATCTTCGACTTGGTACACACTCCAGAGGAATCTAAGGTACCTTATTCCGTGTTCCAGTTAGTGGGAGATGCTGAGTACTGGTAGAGGGGCACCAGGCAGTTGTTGGAGGCTGAGCACCAGGCGATCACCTGGGGAGTATTTCGTGGCAAGTTTTTAGACAAATACTTTCCTCAGAGTGCCAGAAAAGAGAAGGAGCAGGAATTCATGAGGCTGAGTCAGCGAGACCTGACAGTAGGGGAGTATGCGGCAAGGTTTGAATCCCTTGCCAAGTATTTCCGTTTCTTCCAAGACAATCCCAGTGAGGAATGGAAGTGTGAACAATTTGAAGCCGGTTTGCGCTTCGAGATTAAGGAATCAGTATTGCCATTGGAGATCAGGAACTTCCAAGCACTAGTGGAGAAGTGCCGGAAAGTTGAGATGATGCGCAGAGGAAGGGATAACAAGGGAAGCGCAGGAGGACCTGTTCGGCCCTAAGAGCCAGAGTCAAGGCCAGAAGCAGAACCAGAGGAAGCCGTATTACCAGGCGTCTAGCTACAACCAGAAACCGCAAGCTCGTCCCAATGTTTCAGGGACAGGAAGTGGAGGCCAGAGAAACAACGAACAAGGCCAAGAGAGGAGATGTTACAGGTGTGGAGATCCGAGCCACATGGCAAATACTTGTCCAAAGAAGGACCACAAGTGTAACAACTGTGGCCTTGTGGGACACTTGGCGAAGGTGTGTCATGCACCCAAGAGAGAGCATCATGTCAACAATACTAGGATGAACAAGCCAACCGTTAAGGGAAGAGTGTATACCATGAGTGGTGCTGAGGCATCAAACTCCGATGATCTCGTGCAAGGTAAGTGTGACATTGCTGGTAATCTTTTGACTGTACTTTTTGATTCAGGCGCAACTCATTCTTTTATCTCGATGGATCGTGTGAAAATTCTAAATTTGCCTGTTTCTTCCTTACCATATAATCTGATTGTTTCTACCCCAACTGCTGAACCTGTGACCGTTAATTCGGTTTGCTTACACTGTCCTATCATTGTTCAGAATAGACATTTTCTTGTAGACTTGATCTGTTTGCCTTTAGTACATTTAGATGTAATTTTAGGCATGGATTGGTTATCTTCCAACCATATCCTAATAGATTGTGCTCAGAAAACCTTAATCTTTAGGGAGGAGATTTCTGGATTTTTATCTCGCTAGTCGGTAAGAGCTTCTTTGAAAGAAGGAGCTCAAGGTTACATGTTTCTTGTTTTCCTTGGACGTCGAGGGAGAGTATGACTTGGATTCCATACCGCTGTCGTTCGAGAGTTTCCGGAGGTTTTTCCTGAGGATGTACCTGGATTGCCACCTGTTCGGGAGATCGAGTTCGCGATTGATCTGACTCCAGGCACCGGACCAATATCTATTGCGCCATATCGTATGTCGCCATCAGAGTTACAAACCTTGAAGGACCAACTTGAGGAGCCGATGAGGAAGGAGTTTATACGACCTAGTGTGTCACCGTGGGGAGCTCGATCCTACTAGTAAGGAAGAAGGATGGAAGCGCTAGAGCGTGCGTGGACTTTCGTCGGCTAAACAAAGTCACGATTAAAAACAGATATCCTCTTCCAAGGATCGATGATCTTATGGATCGATTACGTGGAGCGGCAGTATTTTCAAAGATCGATCTGCGGTCGAGGATACCACCGATACGAGTAAAAGCGGAAGATGTTCCTAAGACAGCGTTTCGAACACGCTATGGGCATTATGAGTATTTGGTGATGCCATTTGGAGTGACGAATGCACCTGCTATATTCATGGACTATATGAATAGGATCTTTAGTCCCTTTTTGGATCAGTTCGTAGTCGTCTTCATTGATGACATACTGATCTATTCTCCGGACAAGGAGACCCATGCTGAGCATCTTAGCATTGTTCTTCAGATCCTAAGAGAGAAACAGCTCTATGCGAAACTAGAGAAGTGTGAATTTTGGTTGGAGCAAGTTCAATTCTTGGGGCACGTAATATCCCGCGAAGGAATCGCTGTGGATCCAACGAAGGTCGAGGCTGTTTTGGAATGGGAAAGGCCAACAACGGCAACGGAAATCCGTAGTTTTGTAGGTTTGGCTGGCTATTACCGGAGATTCATTGAAGGATTTTCCAAGATTGTAGGACCTCTCACTCAGTTGACGCGTAAGGACCAAACATTCGTGTGGACAGAAGCCTGTGAGAAAAGCTTCCAAGAACTAAAAAGGAGATTGACCACCTCACCGGTATTGATCCTACCCGATCCCAAGGAATCTTTTGAAGTTTACTGTGATGCTTCGCATCAGGGTTTGGGGCGTGTCTTCGATGCAAAATCGGAAAGTAGTGGCTTATGCTTCGAGGCAGTTGAAGATTCATGAGAGGAACTATCCGGCCGCACGATTTAGAACTAGCTGCTGTAGTCTTCGCTTTAAAGATCTGGAGACATTACTTGTATGGAGCTACTTTTAATGTGTTCAGTGACCATAAAAGCTTGAAGTACCTGTTTAATCAGAAGGAATTGAATATGCGTCAGAGACGTTGGTTAGAATTCCTGAAGGATTATGATTTTCAACTACAGTATCACCCTGGAAAGGCGAATGTAGTGGCTGATGCTTTGAGCAGAAAGACAATTCACGCATCAGCGATGATGGTCAAAGAACATGAACTGCTGGAAAAATTCCGAGATCTAAGTTTGTTAGTGGAAAGTACACCGGGAAAATTGTGTCTGAACAGGATCACCGTGTCAAATGGACTAATGGAGCAGATAAAGGAGAAGCAAGAGACTGATCAGTATCTACAGACAGAAAGAGACTTGGTACGCCAAGGAGCTCTGTCAAAATTTAGAGAAGGAACAGATGGAATTTTGAGGTTTGGCGAGAGAATCTGTGTACCTGATGATGCTGAGCTAAGAAAGCTGATTTTAGAAGAGGCTCACAAGAGTAGGTTGAGTATGCACCCAGGGGCCACCAAGATGTATCAAGATCTTAAGAAATTATATTGGTGGTATAGAATGAAGAGAGATGTAATGGAGTACGTCGCTTCTTGTTTGATATGTCAAAAATCCAAAGTGGAACACCAGAGACCAGCAGGGATGTTACAGTCCTTAGATATTCCAGAATGGAAATGGGATGGAATCTCAATGGATTTCGTGACCAGTTTACCAAGGACTAAGAAGGGGTATGAGGCTATATGGGTAATAGTGGACCGACTGACTAAGTCAGCTCACTTTTTGCCAATCAATATGAGGTACTCTATGGAGAAGTTAACCCAACTGTACATCGGAGAGATTGTTAGGCTGCATGGTGTGCCTTCAAGCATTGTCTCCGACCAAGACCCGCGATTTACATCGAGGTTTTGGCAGAGTTTGCAAGAATCACTTGGAACGAAACTCAGATTGAGTTCCGCATATCATCCACAGACGGATGGGCAATCGGAAAGAACAATCCAGTCACTCGAGGATTTGCTGAGAGCTTGTGTTTTGGATGATGTCGGAAGTTGGGATGAGTCCCTACCGTTGATAGAATTTACCTACAATAATAGCTTCCACTCAAGCATTGGAATGGCACCTTACGAGGCCCTGTACGGTCGACGATGTCGAACGCCTTTGTGTTGGTACCAGGATGGTGAAAGTTTGCTATTAGGTCCAGACTTCGTGCAACAAACAACGGAAAAGGTGAAAATGATCCAGGAGAAAATGAGGGCAACTCAGAGCCGACAAAAGAGCTACGCGGACAAGAGACGACGACCTCTAGAGTTTGAGGAAGGCGAACATGTATTCTTGAGAGTCACTCCAACGACTGGGATTGGCAGAGTACTAAAGTCCAGAAAGCTTACGCCCAAATTCATTGGTCCCTACCAAATTCTTCGTCGTGTAGGTCCAGTAGCTTATAAAATATCTTTACCACCCTTTCTTTCCAATATCCATGATGTTTTTCATGTCTCTCAGTTGATAAAATACATTCCTGATCCATCACATATCATAAAGCCTGATAAAGTACAATTAAAAGAGAACCTGTCCTTTATGACTTCGCCGACACGAATCGTGGATAGGATGACAAAACAGCTCAGAGGTAAACAAATTCCTTTGGTCAAAGTCATCTGGAATGAGACAACCGGAGAAGCAACGTGGGAGGCTGAGGACAAGATGAAGTTGCAGTACCCTGAGTTATTTCAAGGTACGAAATTTCGAGGACGAAATTCTTTTTAGAGGGGTAGAGTTGTAACACCCTGTTTTTCATATACTTCCTTATCGGTAAATAATGCTTTAATGTATTTATTTTCGATAAAATCCAGAAGGTGATTTTACTTAAAATAAAATCATTTTCTTGTGATGTTTTACCATATGAAGCCCCAATAAAATTTTCAGTCGAAAATTCAGACGAAAACCGGTCTGAGTTCTCACTACCGGTACAAGTTCACTGAGCCAGAAACAAAATTTTAATTCGTGAACGAGACAGTTAGTGTTTTTATGATGTTTTATGTGGGTTGGTAAATTCTTGAAATTTTGTTGTCCGGGAATAAAATATAATATTTTATCCGGACGAAACCTTCGGAAAATACGATCGGATGTGCAACCGGTTACGTATTTACACAGTTAAATGAACCCTAAAGAAGGAGAAAAGACTTGATGGGAATCTCATTTAATGTTATGACATGCCTAATGGAAAAGAAAATCCTACTTACACTTCATAATCTTACTTTTCACTTTCTCTCTCCAATCACATCACATCACATTAACTCTTAATCCATTCTTCAAGAAACTCAACTTCCTTCTCCTTTCTTCTCCTTCAAGGCCGTGCACTCCCTCCCATCCCTCTATAAATAGCACTTATCAAACTCATTTAAACACTTTCTTCTTCTACTTCATCTTAAGCTTTCATCTTTTCACTCCAAGCTTCCAAAGCTCTTGTTTTTACTCTTCCTTTCACCAAGTGTTATTCATTAAAGTTGTTCCTCTTGTTTAGGGTAATACTCTCATGTATTCTTTTCTTTAAAAACTCCATCTTTTTCTAAAGTTTCTTCTTCATGTCATTTATGAGCTTTTATCTTCAAAAATCTCTCAAAAATGGTAGAAAACTCCTTTTGAGTTGAAACCAATTTCTATAGCCTTGTATTTACTTGTAGTTTAACATACTAAAAGGTTGTGTAAAACAAAGATTCCTAACCTCTACTTCTTAATGAGGCCGAACCATACCTATGGTTTTGATGGATTTTGTTTCAACTTTTACAAGTGTGAGTTTGTATTTAAAGAATTGTTTTTCCAAAATGATCATTGACCAAGGCTCCTTTATGTTAAAGGATGCTATGTCTAAGGTGATTGGAAAGTTTCAAGATTTGTTTCCCAAAATGATCATTGACCAAGGCTCCTTTATGTTAAAGGATGCTATGTCTAAAGTGATTGGAAAGTTTAAAGATTTTACTCTACTTTATGTCATTTACTTTTATGTCACTCATGTTTATGCCATTTACATTATGTTATTTACTTTATGTCATTATATTTATGTCATTTACTTAAAGTCATTTACTTTATGTCATTTATATTCATGCCATTTACTTTAAGTCATTTACTTTATGCCATCTATATTTATGCCATTTACTTTAAGTCATTTACTTTATGTCATTTCCATTATGTCATTTACTTTATGCCATTTATATTTATGCCATCTACATTATGTCATTTACTTTATGCCATTTATATTTATGCCATCTACTTTAAGTCATTTACTTTATGTCATTTACATTATGTCATTTACTTTTATGTCCTTTATATTTATGCCATTTACTTTATGCCATTTACATTATGTCATTTACTTTTATGTCATTTATATTTATGCCATTTACTTTATGACATTATACTTTAATTATTTAAAATACTATGTTGCTTTCAAGATGATCATGGACTTGAGCTCCATAAGATATTGGATGCTAAAAGGTCTAAGAGATTGGAAGAATTTAAAGATTTTTATCATAAAAACCCAAGGATGGCCGAACCTTAAAGGTTATGGACCTAGGGTGTTTCGTTTTTCATTTATCCAAAGTGATCAAGGTTTTGAGCTCCTTACTATTAATGGATGCTAAACCAAAGAGATTGGAAATTTTAAATGTTCCTAGCCTATTTTATTGATCAAGGCCGAATCTCCATCAAGGTGTAACTTGGTGGGATTTTTGTTCAACTTTGTTTTAAGTAATCATGTTTTAAACTCTTAGCACTTGAGGATCATAAATCCCTAAGTTGCATATGCTTTGGAAACTTCTAGCCCTAAGTTCTCGATTGAGTTCTATTCCTTGAACCTTGTGCCTTGAAACCTAGACTTTCATCCTAACCAACCTTGAAGAACGTCCACGAAACTGTTTATTTTCTCACATTCTTTTACCTTCTTAAGGTAAGAGGGGATTTCCTAAAGATATTCAATGACTGTATGCATGTGTGTAGGTGTTTAACTGGATACTTATATGATGATTGAGCTTACTTGATTATTTTATGTACTTAAACTGTTGTGCTATTATCTGATGATTGAACTGTACTTGTTCTAAATGATATAATGCATACATGTGATGAAATGCTTTCAACTGTGAGATTGCCATTACATCGATGATATACACTGTTGTTGATTGAAAGTTTGCTAAGCCGGACGTGCGTCTGTGCTCAACCATAATAAGGATTAAAAATCTTAATAAGCTTTGAATATGGAGGGATTGGTGTTCTTTTCCTAAAGCTCGTTAAACTTAAAGTACTTGTTTTAAATGATGAAATGATTTTGGTGTACTATTGTTATACAAGAGGAAAATCCTTTTCGAACTATGTGTTTTTAAGTGGAAACTTTCAAGATTATTTGGCAATATCCTATTGGGGGAAATATTTCAAAGATAAAAGAATTTCAAAGATGCTTTATAAAAAGATTTTCAAAGAAAAAGGTTTTCCTAAACATTTTAGAAACTTTCCGATAACCTGGATAGGTTATCGAGGATTCGGTTTTGGATTCGTTTTTCACTGAACGAAAAATAAGTACTTATGAAAGCGAATCTAGTACGCGAGACGTCGCCTCTAGTATTCAGTGATGTGCACGTGATCTTGGATCAGTGTTAACCCGGGACTACGAGCCCTGGTTATGATATTAGGGACTTGGGTCCTAATCACGTTGTGTTGACTGTGTCTTCCGACCGCGTGTGATGATTATGATTAAAGGTGAAGGTTGTTTTCTCACGACCACAACCCTTGACTAGCGCCACGGTCTTGGGCATTGTGATTGAGCATTCGGACTATGAGTCCTATGCTTCTGAGTTCTCAAGTGATGGGGAAATGATGATTAAGTCGTTAGCTTTGAGCAACGACGGTGAAAAGAATGAACACAAAGAAATCCTTTCAATAAAATATTTTATCATGTGCATTTCCCCAAGCAGACGTGCTATTGATGATTAAATCAGATACAAAGATGGTATCTGGGAGTCTGTCCATGTAAACCGAGTGAAGAGGCACATGTGACGTTGCCCGTCCTGAGACCTTAATGCATGAGGGTAAGGGGGTAACTGCCCAGGTGGGCTAGAGCTTGACCAACTCTAACTTCTCCAGTGATAATATGGTGTTGTGATCTCATGAGATTAAGTTAGAGCCTGATATTGAAGTGCCATGCATCTTTTCGAAAGATTGGCTGTGCGGGTTTGATGCCCTTTGATATAACACTGATATATTGCGAATATGCATGGTTTAACTGCGTATATGATTCTGTGATGTATGTATCATGTGTATGGTTGTTGTGGGATATATCTTATGACGGTATCTCACTCTTCCACAAATGTATGCTTGTCCTTTTCTCTTTGCTTCGGGAACGCACGTACTCTTAGATGGATCCGGAAGTCCCTCTGGCACCAACGAGTTCGAAGAATGAGGTCTTCGACCATGCTGGGGCAGCGGGGAGTTGGACCATTCACGAAGGAGCAACAACTGCGACCTACCAGGGACCAATCACGACGACGGAGACTAATGCAAATGGAGTGCCTATACGGAGGATCCACACAGTCGAGTCTCGGATCGTGGCACTTCCACCTCCGTGGTTCTACCTCCACACTCTGCAGGCCACCGGACTTCTTCACGAGCACTTTGACCCAGTCGCACCAATCGAAGAAGATCCAGTGGAGGAGGAGGATCCCGAAGAGGATCTGGAGGAAGACCCCGACGAATTCGTAGAGATTGAGGAGGAGGAGGAAGAAGAGCCCGAGTACCACCCACAAGATCCTGACGACGACGACATGATCCTCGATGATGGCGGTGAAGTTATCGATCCGGCAAGTGGTTCCTCGTCTGAAGGAAGCTTCTGCGGTCACTCCGAATGCAGGAGATACGGATAAGTTTGTCGTTGGTTTTTGGAGTTTACCCTGATGGTCCCTTGGCTTCGAGAGCCTTCTTTTGATCCTTATGCCCGATTTTCCCCAGTCCCAATGTGATGGAAATCTTTTACTTACCTCTTCAGTTTTTGTAACAATGTGAGTTGGCCAGTTCGATAAGGCCTGTTGTGTAACCAAGAAACCTAAGACCCCAGGTGGGTCGGCTATCTATTGATATGATTGATGTTTATTCACATGTTCTGAGTGTTCATCATTGTTTCTTAACTACCGCTTACAAAAAAAAAAAAAAACAAGTACCCTTTTTCGGTAACCCTTCTAACAAAGGCTATATTTCCGAAGGCGACCTGCGTTTTAAATAAGTTTCTTTTCCGCAAATGAGTAATCATGTGATGCCAGGTTTTAGGGTGTCACAAACAGAGTCACAGAAAGATAAGAATGTCAAGAGAAATTTATAAATAATATCAATGAAAAGAATAAGGGTTACCAAATGAGAGCAGAATAAGAATGATTTTGTTTATTCCCAGTGGTAAGATTTCAAGATCGAAGTCTTTACATTCAATCTCACTAGCTCCTTCGGCTCTTCCTTCTTAACCACTCTAATAATAAGGGAGAGGAAAGGAAACTCAGATCTCTAATCTCTCTTCCTCCTAATGAAAACGTTAGATAAAAATCTCTCTTTATTTTCCTCTTTTCTCACCAAGAAAATATCAGATCATAAGTCCCTCCCAACAAAATATATCCTCCTTTCTCCTCTTTTTCCTCTCCTTTTATAGACAGAGGAGAGGGCTTCTTGCTTCTTCTCCATTGGCTTCGAGGTCGGTTTGTACGAAATCCAAGGCTTGGGCGGTTCTGAGCAGCAATGGCGTGTGTTCAGATGGGGGCGGCGTGAACAGCAATAACGTGTGTTCGTATGGGGGCGGCGTGAGCAGTGGAAAGGAGGTGATTTGATGTGAGGATTGCATGCTTAAAGAGAGAAGGAGATGGGGGTTTTGTTTGATGTGTATGATGGCTTTTTAGGGTTAGGAGTAGGGCTGCTATGTTAAGACGAGGTAGGAGATGAGGGAGAAAAAGGACCAACGGGTAGAGGAAGTGCAAGGGGGGTTCTGAGAAAAAATAGTGTGTCCAGATAGGGCGGCGTGAGTAGCAGTAGCGTGTGTTCAGATGGGGCGGCGTGAGCAGCAGGAAGGAGGTGATTTATCGTGAAGGTTGCATGTTTGAAAAAAAGGAGATGGGGGGCTTTGTCTGATGTGTATGATGGATTTTTAGGGTTAGGAGAAGTAACTCAATCTCCTTTACCTTTTTGTTGATCGCCCTTTTCTCCTTCTTTTCTTCGTCATTACTTCATTATCTTCTTCTTCTTCCTTCATTCTTCAGCCTTCAGCCTGAAAATAAAATTGCAGTGGACGGAGTCTCTTCGTCCAACAGAAACTTAGATATGCAAAAGTAGATATACACGGGACAGACCTCCTCGTCCAACAGAAAATTAAATTTAATGGGCTGGACGCACTCAAAGGTAAATGCGTTGGAATGGACGGGACCACCCCGTCCAACAGCAAGTGCAAAGCAAAGGACGGGACCACCCAGTCCATCTACAAGTGCAAAGTAATGGACGGGACCACCCCGTCCATCAGCAACTGTAAAGCAATGGACGAGACAACCCCATCCATCAGCAAGTGCAAAGCAATGGACGGGACCACCCCGTCCATCAACAAGTGCAAAGCAACGGATGGGACCACCCCGTCCAACGGCAAGTACAAAGCAATGGACGGGACCACCCCGTCCATTAGCAAGTGCAAAGAAATGGATGGGACCACCCCATCCAACGGCAAGTGCAAAGCAATGGACGGGACCACCCGGTCGATAAATGAGTGCAAAGCCATGAACGGGACCACCCCAACCAATAGCAAGTGCAAAGGACTGGACGAGACCACCCCGTCCAACAGCAAGTGTAATGGACTGGACGGGACCACCCCGTCCATTAGCCAGTCCAAAGTGATGGACGGGACTTCCCCGTCCACAGCAAGTGCAAATGTGATGGACGGGGTCTCCTCGTCCAACATCAAGATGGACGGGACTTCCCCGTCCACAGCAAGTGCAAATGTGATGGACGGGGTCTCCCCGTCCAACAGCAAGATGGACGGTACTTCCCCATCCACAGCAAGTGCAAAGGACTGGATGGGACCATCCCTTCCAACGGTAAGTCCAACGTGATTGACGGAGCCTCCCCGTCCAACAGCAAGTCCAAAGTGATGGACAGAGCCTCCCCGTCCAACAGCAAGTGGAACGGACTGGATTGGACCGCGCCCAACAACGAATGTAATGGATCGGGCCTCGCCCAAAGATTGGATTGGATCGACCGCGCCCAACAAAGAAATTAATTATGAGCCCCCTTCCTTTCTTTATTATTCTCTTTTTCTTCTCTCTCTCCTTATTGCTATTATTAGTCTCCTCGAAGCATAATATCATAAAAATAGAATAAAAGACAGACAAAATCAGGTGTTCACTGTTGCCCTTCTTTACTTGTTGCATACTAGAAGACATGATTAGTCGTGACTTTTCATGTATTGTAGTAATGAACAAGTAAAGAAAAATGAACACACATTGTGCTCAGAAGAAAATATTACAGTTTGAAAATAAAATTGTTGTGAGCCTTGGAGCTCAAATGCAGTGAGCCTCAGAGCTTGAACATAAAATTGAAGTGAGCCTCAGAGCTCAAAAATAAAATGCAGTGGGCCTCAGAGCTCGGAAAACAAAGATGCAGTGAGCCTCAGGGCTAGAAAATAAGAATGCAATGAGCCTCAGAACTCGAAAATAAAATTGCAGCGAGCCTCATAGCTCGAAAAAAAAATGCAGTGAGCCTCAGAGCTCGAAAAATAAAGATGCAATGAGCCTCAGAGCTCGAAAATAAAATTGCAATGAGCCTCAGAGCTCGAAAACGAAATTGCAATGAGCCTCAGAGCTCGAAAATAAAAATGCAGTGAGCCTCAGAGCTCGAAAATAAAATTTTAGTGGAAGGAACCCCCTCATCCAACAGGAAAGTAAGTATGCAATGGACGGAACCTCTTCGTCCAACAGAAAATTAAATGCAATGGACGGAACCTCCTCGTCCAACAGAAAAGTAAACATGCAATGGACGGAACCTCTTCGTCCAACAGAACAGTAAACATGCAATGGACGGAACCTCTTCGTCCAACAGAAAATTAAATGCAATGGACGGAACCTCCTCGTCCAACAGAAAAGTAAACATGCAATGGACGGAACCTCTTCGTCCAACAGAAAATTAAATATCCAGCGAGCCTTAGAGCTCGAAAATAAAATTGCAGCGAGCCTCAGAGCTATAAAATAAAAATGCAGCGAGCCTCAGAGCTAGAGAGTAAAAATACAGTCAGCCTCAGAGCTCGACAAAATTCAATCAGTAACTTGAAACTAAAGGGAATCCTTTCCTTTTCAAGACAGCAGAACCAAATGCTCGATGGAAAAACTTCCACCAACCAAACCTTTGTTCACCGGCCACTCTAGGACGAGGCATCACTCATTCTTTTAACAACATTGGTCACCCAAGAATCTGATGAACTCTGGATGTTATGTTTGTCCTCCCAAGCTTAATTGCATAATTCTTTTGTCGTCCAGTGCATGCTACCTTTTGAAGTATTGAGTCCTTTTGGTTCAAACCATTCATTGGTGCTACCATTTAGAATTATCAAATGATACCATCAAACTTTTATTTACTTTAATTGAGACATGACCATAGTGATTAAACATAAGGGTGAACACGATAGGTGAGTGTGGAAGAAAAAAAAACCTCTTGCCTTAATACTAGAATTTAGTTTGTTAAGAGACAATAACAGAATTACGAAAGGGATAATGAAGATCTTAAAACAAAGATAAGTAAAGAAATTTACGAGGATCACATAAAACTTGCCCCAGCATTGGTCCTTTGATTTTCATTTAATTGATTCCCCAAAGCCTTTTGATGACACAGATCTTGGCTTCTGTTTCTGATTCCTCAAACACACCTTCTTCGATCCTTCCTTAACAATTTTGCCCCAGTATACTCAGTCGGATAAAATTACACCAGTGTGGTGAGTGCTTGCAGAAGTGTTGCACCCCATCCTCCTCCTAGGCTGCCTTTGCAGGTTTTCAGCCTAAGATTTCTTTGACCTAACTTTTGCCTATGTTGCCCTTTCAGGTTTTCAACTTAGCGGGCCTTTTCTTTTCTTTTGTTTTCATTGTGTTTTTGCCCTAACTTCTGCCTAGGTTGCCCTTTCGGGTTTTCAACCTAGCTGGCCTTCAAGCATAGAACTTTTTCACAACGTCAGAGTTTACTGGCCTTGGTAACTCTTCCCCATCCATGTTTTACAGAATCAAAGCTCCTCCTGAGAATGCTTGTTTGACAATATAAGGGCCTTCATAATTTGGTGCCCATTTTCCTCGGGCATCCTCCCAACTTTGGAGGATTTTCTTTAAAACCGGGTCTCTCACACAAAATTCTCTAGGACGAACCCTTTTATTGAAAGCTTTTGCCACTCTGCTTTGATACAATTGCCCGTGATAGATAGCTGCCAATCTTTTCTCTTCTATCATGTTCAACTGCTCATACCGAGTTTTCACCCACTCAGATTCTTCTAAATCTGCTTCCATCAAGACTCTTAGCGAAGAGAGTTCTACTTAGATAGGTGAGACAACCTCCATCCCGTACACCAGAGAGAAAGGGGTTGCCCCAGTGCTCGATCGTATATTAGTACGATAAGCATGTAGAGCATATGTCAGCATCTCGTACCAGTCCTTATAGTTTATAACCATCTTGGCAATGATCTTCTTGACATTTTTGTTTGCTACTTCAACTGCCCCATTCATTTGAGGCCTATAAGGAACATAATTGTGGTGTCTGATTTTGAAACCATCGCAAAGCTTTTGAATCTCGGTACCATTAAGATTAGCAGCATTATCTGTGATTATCCTCTCTGGGATCCCGTATCTACAGACATCGCCAAAAAGAACGAGCGGGTTTTAAAACTGTAGTTTAGGACGACAACTCGGATGTCGTCTCACAAGGACTCTTAAAGTGTTATTTCTCACAAAAATCAGTTTTTTTTTTTTTTGGGGGGGGTTTGGATTGGGATGCAAATAAAGAAATTGAAACAATGCAAACAGAGCAATAAAACAAGGCAGTTCAAAGAGGTTATCCAATGGCCAAAAACGATTAATCTATTGTTCTTGATTTCACAACTATCATCGGTTCATGCAATCCCAAGCCCTAAGCAGATTCTATTCCCCTTTCAGTTGTAGCAACAATTAACAAACGAAATCGCTACTACGGATACAAGTTCCTATTCCCGAATTAAACAAACGGGGTTAAGCCCTCATGAACTAAACGAACATGAATAACACACGCGAATTAAACAAACGCGATTAAGTATTGGAACATAGCATCACTGAAATGAATCAACACAACACTATACACTCCTGAATTAAACAAACAGAAATGTATAATATGGCATTGAAAAGGGAAAAACATACAAAACATAGATTACAGAACCTCAAGTACGGTAGAAATCAATTACAATAGATTAATCTATGAAATTTAGTTCTCCATGAAAAAAATGAAAACACACAAACAAAATGTAAACAGAACAATGGAGAAGCAAAAGTTGTTCATAATCGGCCCAGACAGCTATTTATAACATTCATGAATTTTGCCCACTCGCGAGGCGAAGCCTCTCTCGCGACGCGATTCTTGTGAACAGTCTGCAACCTTTGGTATTCTTGCGAGGCGAACACACCTTCCGCGAGGCGAGAATTGGAAGGGTCTTCTTATTACGCCCGTTACGAACATCAGGGGCCAACCGTGATGCTTTCTGACTTCCAGGCTCGCGCGACGAATGGATGCTCGCGAGGCGAGACTCTTCAACTTCGAAACTGCCACAGCCGTGACCTTTAACATGCATAAACCGTGCTGACTTTTGGTCTTCAGGGATGGATTACTCGCGACGCGAGTCAAGTCTTCGCGAGGCAACACAGAAACCTTGCATTTTCCTGGAACAGTCAGCCTTCGAGGTCGCGAGGCGAGAAGAGTAGTCGCGGGACGAACCAGAGAGGATGTCAATTTCACTGTTCTGCTGGCTTTCAGGTTCGCGAGGCGAGCAAAACTCTCGCGAGGTGAATCCCCTGTTTCTTTATTCTCTCAACTTCTACTTAACCTGAAAACAAAGAAATAGCTATAAGTGCATTATTTGACTCAAAACTGGATAAATTAACCTAAAACTATTTAGAGACTCAAAACCTTGCTTGAGGACAATCTAATCTAATTTGGGTGAAAATAGGATATAATTTGCACAAAACCCTGGTCATACTAGCCATAAAACTGGATGAGCCAGAGGCATATCAAAATACCCCAAACTTAAACTTTGCTTGTCCCCAAGCAAACTAAGACTCAAAAATCAAAAAGACTCAACACCTGGCAAGCTTAAAAGATTCAATCAACCTTGCACAAATTTCAAGCAATACATCAAAACAGTTTTCTTTAATGTCCCCCCTTTCAAGCAAAGCAATCCCCACAATCAATCATTCTAAACAATTGAGAATTTCATCTTCAGGCAATCAGAAATCTAAGCAAGGGATCTAAGTCACACACAAGAGGGAGATCACCAACTTCAAACAACTGCCTTCCTCACAAGGGAAATTTGTGTTTCACTCAATCGCTCAGTTTGTGTCAGGTTATCAACAATTCACTCAATTTCAATTTTAAGAGCACTTCCCATAAATTTGATTTTCATCTCCAAATGATTCCCACAGAAAACATGCAAGCAACATCAAAAGGTCTTTTATGGGTTGTAATGGGACCTGGCTAAGGGGAGGATATACCAAGATACTAGGCTGAAGACCCTAGGAACTAAGAGAGCATGAACTTTTCAAAACATTAGAATTCCACTCAAGTTCCTTTTCTCATTCATCTTTTCAATTGCCTTGGGTGACTACAGCCATTTCTTTTTTTTCTAATACTTTTATTTTTTTCAACATTTATACATTTTTTTAAGCCTTTGGCTCCAACCTTTTTATTGCATTTTTTTCTTTTCTTTTTCTCAATCCCAACAACACATCACCTTGTAGCCACCCCAAACTTAATTTCTTGCACCCATTCTCTCTTCTAAGATTCCATGCTCTCCTAATCCTAAGATCGGGTTAACATGGTTTTTCAGATTTTAGCTCACAACATAAGGTCAACAAGAATTAACAGGCTAATTAGGCTCAATGGGGCTAACTAAGGAACATGCATTAGGGATGGTTATTTTAGGCTAAGTAGCTATTTACAAAGAAAATGCCTAAATCATCTGAAGCAAACACATAATCATGCAAACCAAAAAGAGATTCAAGCAAATTCAGGAAAGTGCAACTTGAAAGTGATTTCACACAATCAAAAACATGTCGGAGGCTCAAAACCTCACCTGGACATTCATGCAAATTGTTTGACAGAGATTCTATCCCTAGCGTGTGCTTCCTATCACCCCAAACTTATCATAAATCATGCCATCATAATAAAATCCCAAAGTTCAGTTTTCAATCACATGGGGATCACTTTTCAAAAAACAAATTTCAGCCTAGGGGGAATCATCACATAAATCATGCAATCAATCTGTACAAAATCAATCAAAATCCAATAAACCTGCCAACACAAGACTCAACACAACTCCTGAGATTCTCAAATTATTCAGGAGCTTTATTCAAAGAAAAGGAAAAACTACAACTAATTCCTTCCCCCACACTTAAAATATACATTGTCCCCAATGAACAAAAGAACCATAAAAACAGAGTGAGGGAAAGGAAAGGGAACTCCCTGATCAAGTATCAGTGTAGGTGGGAGCTTCCAAGGAGAGCTCCTCAACATTAGCATCCGCAGGGTCACCAGCATCCACACCATGGAATGGCTTCAGCCTTTGCCCATTAACCTTGAAGGTTTTGTTGGTACCTGCATCCTTGATCTCTACTGCACCATATGGAAACACATTAGTAACCACAAATGGTCCAATCCACCTGGACCTAAGTTTCCCAGCCATCAATTTCAGGCGGGAATTAAACAACAAGACTAGCTGGCCCACAAAAAATTCTTTTCTAACAATCATCCTATCATGAAATTTTTTTGTTTTTTCTTTATAAATCCTGGAGCTCTCATAGGCTTCTAGCCTAAGCTCCTCAAGTTGCTGCAACTGCAGTTTTCTTTCAACACCAGCTTCCTTCATGTCCAAGTTACAACACTTGACTGCCCAATATGCACGGTGCTCAACTTCCACCGGGAGGTGACATGCCTTGCCAAATACAAGCCTGAAAGGGGACATTCCTATAGGTGTCTTGAAAGCAGTCCTCTGAGCCCACAGTGCGTCTTCCAGACGGCGGCTCCATTCCCTTCTGTTCGGCTGTACCATCTTCTCTAGAATTTGCTTGATCTCCCTGTTTGATATTTCAGCCTGGCCATTGGTTTGGTGATGGTAAGCAGTGGAAACTCTATGTACAACCCCATACTTCCTGAGTAAGGCTTCCATGGTTCTGTTGCAGAAGTGTGTGCCTTGGTCACTGATGATGGCCTTAGGTATGCCAAACCTGCAAAAAATGTTGGACCTAACAAATTTGGAAACAATTTTAGCATCGTTAGTCCTAGTGGGGATTGCTTCCACCCACTTTGAAGCATAATCTACAGCCAAAAGAATATATACAAAACCATAAGAAGGGGGGAAATGACCCATGAAATCAATCCCCCACACATCAAAAACCTCACAATAAAGCATGGGCTACTGAGGCATCTCACTCCTACGAGTGATGGCAGGGCCTGCTGTTTGACATTCTTTACAATTCCTGTATACCTCATAGGAATCTCTAAAAATTGTGGGAAAGTAGAACCCAGAATCCAGGACTTTTCTTGCCGTCCTCTGTGGTCCAAAATGTCCTCCAACTTGAGAGGCATGTGAGAAGTGCAAAATGGACTCTGTCTCATGATCGGGGACACACCTCCGAATCACCTGATCACTGCAAAACTTCCACAAGTAGGGATCATCCCACACATAGTACTTTGCATCGCTCTTGAGCTTGTGGAACTTATGTCTACTTGTACCTGCAGGAACAACACCAGCAACCAGAAAGTTAACTATGTCAGCAAACCAGGGGGTTACCCCATACATATGTAGAAGCCTCTCATCAGGGAAATCATCTTGGATGGGAGAAGGATCCTCATCCCTAGCTATGCGGCTCAAGTGATCGGCTACCAAATTTTCAGCTCCACTCTTGTCCTTTATCTCCACATTGAACTCTTGGAGCAAAAGCATCCACCGGATCAGTCTTGGCTTAGCTTCGGCTTCTTTAAGTGTACTTCTGAGCTGCATGGTCGGTGAAAACAATAACCCTAGAACCTAGCAAATATGACCTAAACTTATCAAGTGCAAATACAACATGACTAGCAGTTCTTTCTCGGTGGTGGTGTAATTTGACGTGCAAAGCATCTAATGTCCTAGAAGCATAATGAATTACATGGGCAGCCTTGCCCACCCTTTGTGCCGTGAACCGCTCCCACAAAGAAAATTGGAAGCATCACACATTAGTTCAAAAGGGAGTGTCCAGTCTGGGGACTGGATGATGGGGGTAGAAGTCAATGCTTTTTTCAGATAGTCAAATGACTCCTTGCAATGGTCATCAAAATGGAACAGGGCATCATTCTTCAGCAGGTTTGACAATGGCAGTGCTATCTTGCTGAAGTCCTTTATAAAGCGCCTGTAGAAACTTGCATGTCCAAGAAAAGAACGGATCTCGCGACGCAAGATGGGTAAGGCAATGAGGAAATCACATCAATTTTTGCAGGATCTCTTGAAATGCCTTCCTTAGAAATAACATGACCTAAAACTATCCCCCTGTTCCACCATGAAGTGACATTTTTCATAATTCAAAATCAAATCAGTCTCAATGCATTTTTGTAGAACTAAACTCAGACTATGCAGATATGCATCTAATGAAGAGCCATATATAGTGAAGTCATCCATGAACACCTCTATGCAATTTTCAATAAACTCAGAGAAAATGCTAAGCATGCATCTTTGAAAGGTGCCAGGAGCATTACAAAGACCAAATGGCATCCTCCTATAGGCAAACGTCATCGGAAGGGGCACCTGAAAGTGGTCTTTTTCCTCGATCCTCGGGGCAATATGGATCTGGAAATACCCGGAAAAGCCATCAAGAAAGCAATAATGAGATTTACCAGCCAGCCGATCTAGCATTTGATCTATGAATGGCAAAGGAAAATGATCCTCTCTGGTGGCCTGGTTCAACTTCCTATAATCTATACAAACTCGCCAGCTATTCTGGACTCTAGTAGGTACAAGCTCATTACTATCATTCCTAACTACTGTTAGACCGGACTTCTTTGGTACAACTTGCACCGGACTTACCCAAGTACAATCAGAGATGGGGTATATAATACCTGCCTATAGAAGCTTAGTCACCTCTTTCTTCACCACATCCAGAATCAGTGGATTAAGTCGCCTTTGGGCCTGTCTAACTGGTTTAGCTCCATCCTCCAATAGAATTCTGTGCATGCATCTGGAGGGGCTAATTCCTGGAATATCAGCTAAAGTCCACCCAATAGCCTTCTTGTGCTTCTTCAGAACTTCCAATAGTTTTGCTTCCTGGTCAGAGTCAAGGCTGGAAGAAATGATGACTGGAAGTCTTTCATTTGTCTCCAGGTAAGCATACTTCAGGTTCTCTGGGAGTGGCTTGAGCTCTAAGGAGGGCGGCTGCTCAATGGATGGTACATTGGGAGTAGCCATGATGCCATGGACTTCCTGCAGAATGCATGCCTTCACTCTCACTATTACTATCACTATCACTATCACCCTGCAAGGTTGAATCAAGAAACTCAGCACAAACAAAACAAGGGTTAGTGTCAGTACAGTTAGTACAAGTATATACATCATCAAAACCAGAAATGAATGGAAAATCAGAAATAAAGTCCTCATGGGTATCCTCAATAAAGCTCAGAAAGCAACTCTAAGTGGAAAACAGAGTGCTCCTCCAGTGGGTGTTTCATAGCATCAAAGATCTTGAACTGGGCCACAATACCACCAAACTCCATAGTCATAGTCCCATCATACACATCAATCTTAGTCTTGGATGTCATCATAAATGGTCTGCCCAAGATTATTGGTGATCTACTGGAAGGTGTCTTTCCTGCCATGTCTAGGATGTAGAAGTCCGGTGGGAAAATCAAATCATCAACTTGCACTAGCACATCTTCTACCATCTCTATGGGTCGGGCACTGGTCGTGTTAGCTAACTGGATGGTGAGACCTGTATACTGCAAAGGCCCAAGATCAAGGTTGTTGAAGATGGAGGTAGGCATGACATTGATAGAGGCTCCCAAATCCAGCATGCAATTTTCAAACTTCCTGTCCCCAATAGTGCATGGAATAGTAAATACGCCTGGATCCTTGCACTTCTGTGGTAATGCCTGAGTAGGGGCTATAACAAAGAATCCTTTTCCGTGCAGGCCTATCTTGGATAAAGAGCTGAGACATTTCTTCCCAAATCAACCCTCTCATTATTCTTCATCTTCCTCTTGTTGGTGCATAGATCCTTCGGAAATTTGGCATACTTGGGCACCGCTGATCACATCTAGAAGAGGAATATTCACGACTACCTTTCTGAACACATCTAAGATCTCCCTTTCCTTGTCTTCACCATCAATTTTCTTATTTTTCTGAATTCTGTGTGGGAATGGGATGGGTGGTCTGTACACTTTCTCAACTTCAACTTCAACAATAGGCTCAGGAGTTATCTCAACAGTAGGCTCAGGAGTTACCTCAATAGTTTCTTCATCCTTTCCAGAGGTGGCCTCAACAACTTTTCCAGATCTCAGAGATATGGCACTCACATTAGGATTGGAGGCATTAGGATTTATCACTGGCTGTGCCGGCAGCTGGGTGGATCCTTGACCTTGCTGTATGTTATTCATGTCTGTGGCAAGCTGTCCAATCTGTGTCCTCAAATCTTGAATGCTAGCACTTGTTTGCTGCTGAAACTGTGTTTGTGAGGTCTGAATCTGTCCCATTTGCTGCTGGAACTGGAGATTTTGTGCAGCCATTTGTGCAGCCATTTGTTTGAGCATATCCTCTAATGAAGGTCCAGAGGGTGCTGAAGTGGTCACTGGAGGAGGATTCTGAGGTGCTGCCATCGGTTGTTGTTAGGATGAGTTCCCATACCGCAAATTAGGATGATTCCTCCAGTTGGGATGGTACCTATTGGTAGAGAGGTCTGGAGTGCTGTACCGATTCTGACTGTTTCCTTGATTATATGGATTAACTGCATAAGCTTGAGACACTTCATTGACAAACTCTTCTCTTTGGGTGGGGCATGGATCATATGGGTGCTCAGGAGAGTTGCACATGCTACATAAATTTGCAGGCTGACCTCTATCTATTGTCAATTGCCTTACAAAAGAAGTCAGCTCATCCAATCTATTCTCAAGGGCGGCCTGGTTGGAAGATGAACTATGGACCTCATGCACACCTCTTGTCTCAACTGAATTTCTTCTTGTAGTAAACTGCTGGGAATTCAATGACATATTCTCAATGAGTTTCTTGGCAGCAGCTGGGGTCTTATCAACAAGTGCTCCCCCACTAGCAGCATCCAAAAGATTCCTATCCATCGGCAGTAATCCTTCATAAAAGTACTGGATCGGGAGTCGTTCGAAATCGATCTTGGGGACAACTGGATACCAAATGCTTGAACCTCTCCCAATATTCAGCTAGCGACTCATTCCCTTTCCTGATGCCACATATCTCTTTCCTTATTGACGCAGCTCTTGAAGCAGGAAAATATCTTTCTAGGAAAACCCTCTTCAAATCATTCCAAGTGGTGATAGAGTTGGGCTCAAGATACAACAGCCAATCCTTTGCAGCTCCCTGGAGTGAGAACGGAAAAGCCTTCAGTTTGATGCTATCCTCAGTGACTCCCTCTGATCTCGAGGTTGTGGAGCAGACAACTTGAAATTCCTTCAAGTGCTTGTGTTGATCCTCACCTGCAAGACCATTAAACTTTGGCAACAAGTGAATGAAACCAGATTTCAGTTCAAAAGGAGTATCAGCACTAGGATATGAAATACACAATCCATTGTAATTTACATCGGAAAGCAAGCTGTCTTAATGTCCTTTGGTCTCCCATGTTTTCAAAAACAGTTTTGAAATTAGAATCACTACTAGTGCTAGCCCGAAATTCTCTACGGAGTGTGTGCAGTGTTCTTTCAATTTCCGGGTCAAAATCACACAATTCAGGGCAATTAGACCTAGTAGCCAGACCAATTCAAAACAAAAACGAAAATAAAAGAAAAAGAAAAGAAAGAAAGAAAAAAAATGGAAAAATAACAAATAAGAGTCCCGGCAACGGCGCCAATTTTTGTTCGCGCTGTCGCGCACGCGCCAAAAAGAACGAGCGGGTTTTAAAACTATAGTTTAGGGCGACAACTCGGATGTCGTCTCACAAGGACTCTTAAAGTGTTATTTTTGACAAAAATCAGTTTTGGGGGGGTTTGGATTGGGATGCAAATAAAGAAATTGAAACAATGCAAACAGAGCAATAAAACAAGGCAGTTCAAAGAGGTTATCAAATGGCCAAAAATGATTAATCTATTGTTCTTGATTTCACAACTATCATCGGTTCATGCAATCCCAAGCCCTAAGCAGATTCTATTCCCTTTCGGTTGTAGCAACAATTAACAAACGAAATCGCTACTACGGATACAAGTTCCTATTCCCGAATTAAACAAACGGGGTTAAGCCCTCATGAACTAAACGAACATGAATAACACACGCGAATTAAACAAACGCGATTAAGTATTGGAACATAGCATCACTGAAATGAATCAACACAACACTATACACTCCTGAATTAAACAAACAGAAATGTATAATATGGCATTGAAAAGGGAAAAACATACAAAACATAGATTACAGAACCTCAAGTACGGTAGAAATCAATTACAATAGATTAATCTATGAAATTTAGTTCTCCATGAAAAAAATGAAAACACACAGAAACAAAATGTAAACAGAACAATGGAGAAGCAAAAGTTGTTCATAATCTGCCCAGACAACTATTTATAACATTCATGAATTTTTCCCACTCGCGAGGCGAAGCCTCTCTCGCGACGCGATTCTTGTGAACAGTCTGCAACCTTTGGTATTCTTGCGAGGCGAACACACCTTCCGCGAGGCGAGAATTGGAAGGGTCTTCTTATTACGCCTTCTACGAACATCGGGGCCAACCGTGATGCTTTCTCGACTTCCAGTGCTCGCGCGGACGAATGGATGCTCGCGAGGCGAGACTCTTCAACCGAAACTGCCACAGCCGTGACCTTTACATGCATAAACCGTGCTGACTTTTGGTCTTCAGGGGATGGATTACTCGCGACGCGAGTCAAGTCTTCGCGAGGCGACACGTAAAACCTTGCATTTTCCTGGAGCAGTCGGCCTTCGGGGTCGCGAGGCGAGAAGAGTAGTCGCGGGGCGAACCAGAGAGGATGTCAATTTCACTGTTCTGCTGGCTTTCAGGTTCGCGAAGCGAGCAAAACTCTCGCGAGGCGAATCCCCTGTTTCTTTATTCTCTCAACTTCTACTTAACCTGAAAACAAAGAAATAGCTATAAGTGCATTATTTGACTCAAAACTGGATAAATTAACCTAAAACTATTTAGAGACTCAAAACCTTGCTTGAGGACAATCTAATCTAATTTGGGTGAAAATAGGATATAATTTGCACAAAACCCTGGTCATACTAGCCATAAAACTAGATGAGGCAGAGGCTTATCATCCTTCTTGAGGAATTTGAGAAACACCCTTTAAGTTATGCTGGCATATGAAGCAGCTTCTACCCATTTAGTGAATAGTCTATCGCCACCAAAATGAAACGATGACCATTGGAAGCCTTGGGATTAATGGGACCGATGACATCTATTCCCCACATCGAAAAAGGTCATGGGAATGCTAAACTGTGCAGTGGAAACAGAGGTGCATTAACCCGGTCTGCATACATCTGACATTTTTGGCATTTACGAGCATGCTCCATACAATCTGACTCCATAGTAGACCAATAATAACCACTCCTCAAGATCTTCCTAGCCATCATGTGACCATTGGCATGAGTCCCACAGATTACCTCATGAACTTCGATCATGATCAATTTAGCTTGCGAGCATCCACATATCTGAGTAGGGTACCATCATATCCTCTTTTATACAAGACTTCCTTGCTTAAGAAAAAGGTCATAGCCAGTCTTCGGATGGTCTTTCTATTTACTTCACTCGCCTCTACCGAGTATTCCTTGTTCTGAATATACTGCTTGATATCATGATACCAAGGCTTACCATCAGGTTCTTCTTCGACATGAGCACAATATGCCGGCTCATCTTGCACTCCAACTTGGATGGGTTGGACATTGGTATGGATATCCAGCTTGGTCATGGCAGCTAGTGTTGATAAAGCATCAAAGAACCGATTCTTGTCTCGACTTAAATGCGAGAAAGTAATCTCGTAGAACTTTGCAATCAACTGAGTCAAGTATTTCTGATACGGAATCAACTTGGAGTCTTTGGTCTGCCATTCACCATTGACTTGGTAAATGATTAAAGATGAATCCCCGAAAACTTTCAACTGCTTTATACCCAGTTCAAGTGCCATTTGCAATCCACCAAAGACATGCCTCGTATTCGCAATATTATTTGTACATTCGAATTTCGATTTTTACCACCAGTGCATGCTTGCCATTTGGTGAGATGACCACTGCCCCTATACCACTGCCATGCATATTGACTGCTCCATCAAAATACATTTTCCACACATCTTCTTGTTCTTCATCTTCCTCGAGGGACATTATCTCTCCATCTGGGAACTCGGAATTGACAGGCCATCCATCCTCAAGAGGATTCTCTGCTAAATGGTCAACAATCGCACTTCCTTTGATGGACTTTTGAGTCACATATTTGATGTCAAATTCTGACAATATCATTTGTCACTTCAAAACTCTTAAGGAGATATGAGGACTTTCAAGATATACTTCAAAGGATCCATTCGAGAAATTAGCCAAGTGGTGTGATATAACATGTCTTGTCTCGAGTCTTTTGGAGGTTCATACTAGTGCACAACAAGTCTTCTCAATTGCCATATAATGAGCCTCACAGGTGTTAAACTTCTTACTCGGATAATAAATTTCCTACTCCTTCCATCCAGATTCATCTTGTTGTCCCAAAGATTGCCCCCATTGAGGTTGGCGGTATGGTGAGATAGAGTAACAATGGATGTCCTTGGGTAGGTGGTACCAACACTGGGGATTCAGTAGACACGCCTTTATCTTATCAAAGGCTTCTCGGACAGTCATCATCCCATCTTCCTAGATTATTCTTCCCGAGGAGTTTGAAGATTGGCTCGCATGTGCTAGTCAGATTTACAATGAAGCACGCAATATAGTTCGATCTTCCAAGAAAACCCCTTACTTCTCGCTTATTCTTAGGTGCTAGCATGTCACGTATTGCTTCTACCTTGTTAGGGTCCACCTTTATTCCTTTCTCTATCGACAACAAAGCCAAGTAAGTTCCTTACGGATGCACCGAAAGTACATTTTGCAGGGTTGAGGTGTAACTTGTACTTTCTTAGCCGCTCGAACAACTTTCTCAAAACTGCCACATGGGTTTCTCCTTCCTTGGACTTATCCACTATATCATCAACATATACCTCTACCTCCTTATGCATCATGTCATGGAACAATGCTACCATAGCACGTTGGTAAGTGGCCCCATCATTCTTTAATCCAAAAGGCATCACTTTGTAACAAAAAGTTCCCCAAGGAGTGATAAAAGTTGTCTTTTCTTTATCTTCATTGTCCATGAGGATCTGATTGTACCCAGAATACCCGGCCCATGAAAGAAAACCTATGACTTTTGGTTGTACTGTCTACAAGGACATCAATATGAGGTAGGGTAAATCATCCTTTGGATTGGCCTTATTCAGGTCTCGGAAGTCCACGCACATTCTGACCCTTCCATCCTTCTTTGGTAATGGAACAATATTAGCTAGCCATTCCGGGTGTCTAGCTACTTCCAGAAAGTCAGCCTCTAACTGCTGGGTCACTTCTTCCTTGATCTTCAGCGACATCTCAGGATGCATTCTCCTTAATTTTTGCTTCTTTGGTGTCACATCTGGGTATAAGGGAATTTTATGCGTTGCTATCTCAGGTTATAATCCTGGCATATCTCTGTAGGACCAAGCAAAAATATCCATATATTCTTTGAATAGTGCAACCATTTTTTCTCGCTCTGGGTTATCCACTATTTTCAACTCCTTCTTATCTTCCTTGGTTCCCATATTGATCACTTCTGCAACCTCATCATTCGATCTAATACCTTCCTCTGACTGTTTCACCACTTTTATGAATTCTTCAATGTCTTCTTCTTCCTCATCGGATTCAAGGTCGTATTCATCAGCGGCCGCGAGGGAATCAATAAATGAGTTTTCAAAGTTCCTTTCCCGAGGTAAATCTTTAGTGGAAGAAGTATTCCTGGAAGAAAAAGTCAGGAATAGGAGAAGTATAGGCAAGGGTATTATTTATGACAGAAAAGCTTAAACAAAATAAATAAATGAAAGAGAGAGAAAAGAAACGATGGAATCAAAAGAAAATACCAGGCAAAGTGTTACATTTTCATTCACGTCTCAAAGAAAGTAAACATCAGTTCATAATTAGTACGATAAGATAATTACTTCATGGAAATAACATCAACAAATGATTCAGATCGTCAATTATTGAGAACTTCATTGCTAGCGGGGGCTTAAGTTTCTTCCTTCCTTCCTTAGGTATGCGGGCAGCCATCCAGGTCCGAGATATGGTATTGTGAACTCGGGTTTGATTGGTGCCACCTTTCCTAGGTCGTACAATGGTTCTCGAATCCTCGGAAGAATGTGACTCGTAAAGCATCCTATAATCTCATTAGTAAACCCAAAATTTTTGTGTGTGTGTGTATGTATGCATGCATGTGCAAGTTATCATCCTTCGTTCAATTGTGAGGGTACTCTTAGGAAGAGGTCGTCGTATTACACCTATAGCAAGAAAACCCATCCTGCAATCAAATCTAGTGGTATTGCTCCCTCTAGTTTGAATGCAGTTGGTGTCAAGTCCATGGGAGAATCCCTCCTCGATGAACCACACCCGTACTAGCAACGTTCTCATTTACACAGAAAACACATCGTTTTTAGGGTAAAAAAGATGACGATGTATCTAAGGGAGAATGTACTCCTCGATAGATATCATCTAGAAATACTCGAAAGACATGGATGAAAACTTCCATTCCATTATAAATATTTGGATACAAATCATGAGTCTTTGATCAAAATAAAAGAAGTACATTGATGGTTTTCATCCTTCTCCGAGGTCTACAAAGTTCTATGTTAAAAGTCTCATCTTCTTTTTCCTGAACCCTCTGTCAAGTTTTCCAAAATGATTGAAGAATTCGGTCACCTTCGGTGGTAACTGAAGGAAATGGTTTATACGAATGTGGACGGATGCCTCTTCAAACCGCTCCACCAGCTGGGAAGTGTGATATTGGAGATTATCCAACACGTCCTCGTATTTTCTCTTCCATGCTTCCTTTTCATTCATTACATCCTTCACCACTAATTTCCATCCCTTTGTCCATTCTGCGTGACGTTGAGCTTCAACCCTTTCAGAGTCTTTTATCTTGTTTATGAGCCAATCTTATCTTATGTTGGCTTCTGCTAGTAGCTCGCGATACTTGGCTGCTTCGTCCCATCCTCGATCAGAGTACACTTCTATTTGGGCCAAGGATTCTTGCAGGAATTCAACTATCTCTTTTAGTATATGTATTGTTTCAACATGAACCCGTACATTTGTCTCGAGCTCTTTTTTCTTCTTTTGAAGTTTGACAAGCATCTTCTCTCGACATCCTATTTTTGCCAGACTCCCGAGTTTCCGCTTCTTTGTCTTTTCTTGCCCTTTTTGTGCGACTCGGGGCTTCGTGGTCATCAGCGCATTCGTCCTTCAAATGCTCAATCTGTAAAATCAGCTTCTCGCACTTGTCTTCGGAGCGTGACAATAGTTACTTCGGCAGCTTGGTCCTTCTCATCAAAAACCCTCATCTGAGCTTTTAAAACTTCGATTTCTTTCAACATTTGATCTTTGGTAAGAGGATTATTTTCTTTATGGAGAGGGGATGCAGGTCTTGGAGGGAAACCTCTTCTTGCTTCTCTCCATGCTTCATATCTTTTTGTCTGAGCTATGACTCGCCTTCCTAATTCCTCTGGTCCTTTCAGATGAATATCATTCCACGCTGACCTTATTGCTATCGTTTGACTCTTGATGCCTTCACCTTCTTGGTATAGGAAGAATATCCCATGGAGTAGCTCTTTGGGGGGTTCATCCTGTGTCCACTTGAGTTGGCGCATTACCAAAGCTGGTGAGTAAGATACACAACCTTTGGGACCCATCAATGGAACATTTGACAAACTTCCACAACTGAGTACCACTGAATCTCCATTATACCATGGTCACATCCAACTAAACGACTGTGGGTCGGCCTGATCAAACTCTTGTTTCCACTCATATAGCTTACGTGGCTTTAGTTGCATGCGAGTGAATCCTTTCAGCGGGTCATCTGTTCTATCGATTTTATCACGAGCGTATAAGTGAGTCATGATCCAAACATACAATATTGAGCACAACATTGCAGTTTCCCTTGTTGATTCTGATGACAAACCTGTAGGGAGAGGAAAGTTTCGGCTAAGATAGCGAGGACCGGGTTTACGCCATATTCTTCGACCCTATAGAAAACATCCATGGCTGACTGATCAATCAGATCTGGTACAAAAGGAAAGAGCACCAACCCATATATCATGAGGGCTAGTGCTTTGTTGAAAGTAACCCATCGTTGTTGCTGGCCCAGCTTGTTGAGATACATTTCCAAAAATCGCCTCTTCAACCCTTTGGTGGTTCCCTTTTCTATTTTCTCTATCTGTTCCGGTTGAAGTTCCAATAGACTTGCTATTTTCCGATCTGTTACATGTTGGCCATAATACATGTAGAAGCGAGTCTTCTTTTGAATTGGCAGTCTTAGCATATAAGCATACTCTTCCATAGTTGGAGTGATGTCCAAGTTAGGCAATTCAAAACATCTCAAAGTTGTGTTCCAATATTGGGCCAATGCACTCAGAGCGGGAGCTTCCACTGGAACACGCAATAGGTTCAATACTCTGCCATACTTGCTGACAAAGTTTGAACGTGCTTTTCTGACATTTGCTGGCTGAGTTCACATAATCTCTTCACGTCATTGAGTGTCACATCAATCTTGATACTTTTCTTGGAACAGCTCGTGTTGCTAGTATTCTTCTCTGAACCAAACTTTTCCATTTTCTTGCTATAAGGTGAATACCAAAATCTTCCAACAAAGAGACAAAAAAAAAAGAGTATAGTGAAGTAAATATATCTTGCATGATTCATGTTGTATAGGACCCAATGGGGTTGAAAACCCTGATGGGTATGCATCACCTTCATTATGACATAGCGCCTATTAGATGTGCAATAATATTCGAGTATGTCATTCAAGTTTGAGGCAGCAATGTGGCGCCCTTAGTTTTCTGAGTATTCACAATGAATATGCATGACAATTTATGCTTATGATGATAGAGAGAGGAAAGAAAAGTACGCCCCCTTTTGTCCTAAGCTAGGTAAAACATAAGGATGGACACACCCTAAGGTTAGGACTTTAAACAGGTTGGCCACTGGGTCTGCTCTATTAGTGAAAATTGGGACGGGTCTAGACCTCTCTAAAAGTCATGGTCCCTAGATTACCCTCATAAGGATATGATTCATGAATCTAACCACAAGTAGGGATAAACCCTCTCAATATGACTATTCCATCATCTCATGTACAATATGAGTGGTGAACTGACAAGTATCAGGGAGGCACAAGACCTATTCAATAACAACGTCAGAGCACCGCCTAATCCTTGGGTTTTTGAGCAAGCTCGGGTATAGATCTATGTGTGTGTGCAATATGTGATAGTGATGTGTGTGAAAGGGGGCATACAAACCTGTGACACTTAAAAGTAAAAATAAAAGGGAATACAAAAAAAACCTGCAAAACAAAAACATAGGTATATATGACAATGGTTATAAGTCCTCTACCCTATTGTTAAAACATGGGCAAAAAGAAAAGAAAGGAGGAGGAAACAAAAACACTGTTAGTGAAACATATATAACAATAACGTGAGTTAAAATGTATGTACAACTAAATCTTCTCATTTAAATAAGAGGAAAAACCCAACCAAAAGGACAACCCAAAACAGACATCACTAAAAATAAAACATTTTTTAGTTTTGTCATTTAATTATTGTAAGGAGAAAAACAGCAAGATACAATCATAAAAGGTAAAACAAATAAGCTACACGTTACTAAAAATTTACAAAACCAATTTTTATGGGCTTGACTCTCTTGGAAAGTCCCCAATGGAGTCGCCATCTATAGCGACCAAGAAAAAAAGACTACTTTTTTTTTTCTTTTAGAGAGAAAACATGGAGTCGCCACCAACTTTATTTTATTTCAGGGAAGTTGGAAAACCCCTTTAAGAAAAAGCTATGGGTTCGGGAGTCGATTATGTGTAAGGAAGGCATGGAGACTTAACCGCACGGCACCCTAGAACATCCATAAAATGGTTACCCAAAATTAGTTGTGTAAATTGTTAGTAACTTTGAAAATATTTGTTTTACTCCAAAATCGCTTTCTTAAGAAAAACATCTTTAGTTGTGAAAATTTTGTTTAAAACTAAATGAGGTTGAACATGGCACATGAGTCCACAGGGTAACCTCAAAATCTAAAGGGTTGAACATGACACTTATCATAGGGCAACCCAAGAAATAAGATTGTTTTAATCAAGTGATCATCTTCTATTTTTGTGTAAAATAAATAATTTTGCCTCTTGAAAATAGGAGAGAAATGAAACGTAGAAGTGAAACGTTTTACTAATTTATCCAGTGAACAGAGACACAAAAATAAGAATGTCAAGAGAAATTTATAAATAATATCAATGAAAAGAATAAGGGTTACCAAATGAGAGCAGAATAAGAATGATTTTGTTTATTCCCAGTGGTAAGATTTCAAGATCGAAGTCTTTACATTCAATCTCATTGGCTCCTTCAGCTCTTCCTTCTTAACCACTCTAATAATAAGGGAGGGGAAAGGAAACTCAGATCTTTAATATCTCCTCCTCCTAATGAAAACGTTAGATAAAAATCTCTCTTTCTTTTCCTCTTTTCTCACCAAGAAAATATCAGATCATAAGTCCCTCCCAAAAAAATCTGTCCTCCTTTCTCCTTTTTTTCCTCTCCTTTTATAGACAGAGGAGAGGGCTTCTTCTTCTCCATTGGATTCAAGGTCGGTTTGTACGAAATCCAAGGCTTGGGCGGTTCTGAGCAGCAATGGCGTGTGTTCAGATGGGGGTGGCGTGAACAACAATAGCGTCTGTTCAGATGGGGACGGCGTGAACAACAATAGCGTGTGTTCAGATGGGTGCGGCGTGACCAGTGGAAAGGAGGTGATTTGATGTGAGGGTTGCATGCTTAAAGAGAGAAGGAGAGGCGGGGTTTTGTTTGATGTGTATGATAGATTTTTAGGGTTAGGAGTAGGGCAGCTAGGTTAAGACGAGGTAGGAGATGAGGGAGAAAAAAGACCAACGGGTAGAGGAAGTGCAAGGGGGGTTCTGAGCAAAAATAGCGTGTGTCCAGATGGGGCGACGTGAGTAGCAGTAGCGTGTGTTCAGATGGGGCGGCATGAGTAGCAGGATGGAGGTGATTTATCTTGATGGTTACGTGTTTGAAAAAAAAAGGAGATAGGAGGCTTTGTCTGATGTGTATGATGGCTTTTTAGGGTTAGGAGAAGTAACTCAATCTCCTTTACCTTCTTCGTGATTACCCTTTTATCCTTCTTTTCTTCGTCCTTACTTCATTATCTTCTTCTTCTTCTTCCTTCATTCTTCAGCCTTCAGCCTGAAAATAAAATTGCCGTGGATGGAGTCTCTTCGTCCTACAGAAACTTAGATATGCAAAAGTAGATATACATGGGACGGACCTCCTCGTCCAACAGAAAATTAAATGTAATGGGCCGGACGCGCTCAAAGGCAAATGCATTGGAATGGACGGGACTACCCCGTCCAACAGCAAGTGCAAAGCAAAGGACGGGACCATCCCGTCCAACAGCAAGTGCAAAGCAATGGACGGGAACACCCCGACCATCTACAAGTGCAACGTAATGGACGGGACCACCCCGTGCATCAGCAAGTGCAAAGCAATAGATGGGACCACCCCGTCCATCAGCAAGTGAAAAGCAACGGACGGGACCACCCTGTCCAACGACAAGTGCAAAGCAATGGATGAGACCACCCCGTCCATCAACAAGTGCAAAGCAATGGACGGGACCACCCCGTCCAATAGCAAGTGCAAAGGACTGGACGGGACTACCCCGTCCAACATCAAGTGTAATGGACTGGACAGGACCACCCCATCCATTAGCCAGTCCAAAGTGATGGACGGGACTTCCCCGTCCACAGCAAGTGCAAATGTGTTGGACGGGGTCTCCCCGTCCAACAGCACGATGGACAGGACTTCCCCGTCCACAGAAAGTGCAAAGGACTGGACGGGACCATCCCTTCCAACGGCAAGTCCAACGTGATGGACGGAGCCTCCCCGTCCAACAGCAAGTCCAAAGTGATGGACGAAGCCTCCCCGTCCAACAGCAAGTGTAACGGACTGGACTGGACTGCGTCCAACAGCAAGTGTATTGGACAGGGCCTCGTCCAGCATTGGACTGGACCACGTCCAACAACGAGGGTAGTGGACTGGGCCTCATCCAGCATTGGACTGGACTGGACCGCATCCAGCAGCAAATTAATTATGAGTCCCCTTCCTTTCTTTATTATTCTCTTTTTCTTCTCTCTCTCTTTATTACTATTATTAGTCTCCTCGAAGCATAATATAATAAAAATAGAATAAAAGACGGACAAAAATGGGTGTTCACAAGGACGATTGATAAGCCTCCGGCTTATCTAGTTTTATAACTAGATGGACCGTGGTTTTTGTGCAAATTATTCGAGTTCACTCTCGTCTTCGCCCAAATTTGCCTTGTTTTGTTCCTAAGTTGGACTTTGACTCGTTTTGCGTCTTTTGTGTAGTTTTTAGCTTATTTTGAATAGAATTACGCTTTTGTTTGCTTTTGTTGTTTCAGGTCAATAAGTGAAGCTCCGGGAGTCAAGGAAATTGAAGAAGCAGTGGAAAAAGCACTTCTGGAGATGCTCGCCTCGCGAGTGGATGCTCGCCTCGCGAATCATGAAGACCTAGAAGACAGAGACCATCATGGCCTAGCCGTGATGAAGGTCACAGCCTAGAATTGAAGACTCGCCCCGCGAGAGGTTTCTCGCCTCGCGAGTCCCTGAAGACCCTGGAAGACAGAGACCATCACGGACTAGCCGTGATGAATATCACGGCTGTGACAGATTAGGGTTTGGAGACTCGCCTCGCCAATCACAATTCGCCACGCGATCATTCAAACTCAGGATGGAGCCAAAACTGCAATTCGCCTCGCGAATAGACTCTCGCCCCGCGAGCGAACAAGATTTAGAATCCTTATTTAAAGGCTGTTTCAGATCAGAAAAAGAGGAGGTTTTTCCAGAGGTTTTTTCACTTGTTAGGGCAGTTTAGTTACGAATCCTTGTTTCTCTTTGGAGCTGTGTCTCCTTTTCTCTTTTCTTTTTATTTTACGATGGTGATTATGTCCAAGTGTTTGTCTATGAGCATGAGGAACTAATCCCGTCGTCCGATGGAACAATGAAGCCGCCCATGGCAGTGTAGATTCGATATGATGTATGTTTTCCTTTCCTTCTTTTAATTAATGTTTTCCAATTCTGAATTGATTGTGTTGATCATATTGCAGGATTAACTAGTTAAACGTGTTAAGGCCAAACAGCGATTCACGTTTTAGAACTTGAATTGGAATCACTAATCGAATAATGAGCACGACCGTGGAATTAGGAGATTAGTGCAACCATTTAGGGAACAAGAATTAACAGAATTCGAGATTAGGATTATGAGACCTGCAAGTAATTAATCCAATCGTCGAATACGTCCTAATGAGCACGAGAGTGGAATTAGGAGAATTTAGGGGTCCCGGTTGACATTGTAATTGAACTTAGGGAGGAATTCATCATCACTTGGGTATGCATGATTGGGTAGGTGGATTTGTGACCTTGGATATTTTAATTTCTGATTTTTAGTTAATTAGTTTATTAGATTCGTTAATTGAATTTTAGATATTAATCTCTCTTTCTCAACCACCTTCTGTAACTTGACCAAACGAATCGGATTTCCCGCGGATTAGTCGAAGTGGTAGCCCAATCCCTGAGTTCGACCTCGGTAATTACTTACCGTGTTATTTTTATTACTTACGACGACCCGGTAAACTTGCGGGCGTCACAACAAGTTTTTGGCGCCGTTGCCGGGGATTGGCACAACCAGTTTTCCTAATTTTAGGGAAGTTTGATTATTTGGTTAAGTTATTTTTGTTCTTATTTTTATTTTTATTTTCATTATTTTCTTTTTCTTTTTTTTTTCTACTATCTCTCTCTCTACTTCTTTGATTCCACTTGGTCTTGCCTTGTTTTGTATGCGAGGTACACGAAGGAATGCTTCCGGGTTGCGAATATTGTAATGGGAACCATGACACTTGGAGTTGTCCGTTCTACTTCCCTCAAGTATATGTGGAACCATGGCATAATGACAGCGTGCCCCAGAACAACTATTAGAGTCAGAATCAGTATTGGGGTGATATGAGTAGAGACCATCCGGATTTCGCTTGGAGTAATGCTGACGATGGTCTAGCCTGGCAACCACAACCTCAACAGAATTGGCAACCACAACCTTGGGAGTTGGCTCTGGAGAAGATGGATGCGGCAATGGAAAAGATGATAATCAACACAGAGAAGGTGAATACGAAAGTTGACAAGTTGGCAACTCATACAGGGTTGGCACTTCAGAATCTAGAGATGCAGATTGCCCAGCTTGCAAAGCAACTAAATGAGCCTCTCCCAGACACTCTCCCAGGTGATACCGAGAACAACCCTAAGAACCAATGCGATGCCACAACAACTAGAAGCAGTGGGGTGTTGGGATATGACTGGGATGTAACTAGTTCTCAGGGAGTTGAGGAAGAACTACCACATGTTGAGGAAGAACAACCGGAGGAAAAGGAATTGACAAGCGACAAGGCCCAGGAACAGCCACATGTTGAGGAAGAGCAACCTAAGGAAGAGGAGTTGGCAAAGGACAAGGCACCGGAGCAAGGGGGTAGAGATCAAGATGAAGATAAAGTGGCAGAGGATTTCACCATGCTTGCCAAGCAACCTGATTTTGATGCGTTAAATAAATATGTTGGCTTGCATGCATGTGTGGACACCGGTAAGATAGACCATCCCACTTGTCTGGCACACTTCCTCGTGAAGACACCATTTGACCTAAGAGGAAGTGAGTTCATAATTATAGAGGTCAAAGGAGTTTTCACACTCAGACTGGATGGAAGTATGGATAGAGTCGTATTGCTCCTACGAGGGCCACTTCACAAACCATTTGATCCGGGTGGAGGATTTGATATGATGAGCGTCTCTTGGCCCTTGTACCACAGATTATGGGATCCAGGAGGATGCTTCTTAATAAGTCAGGCTCGGGACATTAAACAAGCGCTACTTGGGAGGCAACCCAAGCTAGGTATCCCTCTCTTCTCCTAACTTTTGTTTTTGCTTTTTGTTTTGTTTTTGTTTGTCACTCTTGAATAATTTGAGAAGATCAAGAGTTGTTGTATGAATGTCGTGTCGGCAAGCTTGTTGGATTTTAATTAAATTGAGCATGGATTGATTGCATAAATTATTTGACCATTGATGATTTCCCCTAAGTTCTGAAATTAGAAAAGTTTATACCCACTTAAAAATTGAAAACTGAACTTTGAGAACTTTATTGTGACTACTTGATTTATGAAAAGTTTGGGGTGAGGGGGTGCACACATTAGGAATCGTATCTCGGTCAAACAATTTGCAAAATGTCCAGGTGAGGATTTGAGCCTCCAACTCTGTTTTTGATTGTGTGAATCACTGTTAAGTTGCACTTTCCCGAATTTGCTTGAATCTCTATATGGTTTGCATGATTATGTGTTGCATCAAATGATTTATGAGATTTTCTTTGAAATAACTACTTGGCCTAAAAAGGACCATCCCTAATGCATGTTCCCTAGTTAGCCAAATTGAGCCCAATTGACCTATTGTTTCTTGAAGACCCTATATTACGAGCCAAAATCTGAAAAACCATGTCAACCCAATCTTAGGATTAGGAGAGCATGGAAGCTTAATGAGAAAAGAGTTGTGAGGAACTAAGTTTGGGGTGGCTACAAGGTGATGTGTCATATTGGGGGTGAGAAAAAGAAAAATAAAGGTTGAAAAAAAAAATTGCCAAAAAAAAAAGAAAAGGGGCAAATCAAAAGATTAGCAAGGAAAAAGGCTGTAGTCACCCGAGACAAAAAGAAAAATGAGAAAAAGGAAATTGAGTGGAATATGTGTAAAAATGCTCATGCTCTCTTAGTTCCTAGGGACTTAAGCCAAATATCCTTCATTATCCTACCCTTAGCCAGGCCCCATTACAACCTTTGAAAGACCTATTGATGTTGCATGCATGTTTTCGTGAGAACTATGTTTGAGATGAAAATCAAATTCATGGGAAGTGCTCTTGATAAGTGAAATTGAGTGAAAAAGTTGATAGCCTGACAAAAATTGAGCGAATGAGTGAAATTTTACATACCCTTGTGAGGAAGGCAGTTGTTTGAAATTGGTGATCTTCCTTTTGTGTGTGACCCTGATCCTCAACTTAGATTAATGATGGCATGAATGATAAATTCTCAATTGTTTAAAGTAGATGAATGTGGGGATTACATTGATGTATGGGGGAGATCATGGGGGAAAAACTATTTTGATTGTATTAAATTTGTGCGAAATCATTTGATTCCTTTAAGCTTGCCAAGTCTTGAGTCGTTTTTGAGTTTTAAGCTTGCTTGGGGACAAGCAAGGTTTAAGTTTGGGGTGTTTTGATAAGCCTTCGGCTTATCTAGTTTTATAACTAGTTGGACCGTGGTTTTTGTGCAAATTATTCGAGTTCACTCTCGTCTTCGCCCAAATTTGCCTTGTTTTTTTCCTAAGTTGGACTTTGACTCGTTTTGCGTCTTTTGTGTAGTTTTTAGCTTATTTTGAATAGAATTACGCTTTTGTTTGCTTTTGTTGTTTCAGGTCAATAAGTGAAGCTCCGGGAGTCAAGGAAATTGAAGAAGCAGTGGAAAAAGCACTTCTGGAGATGCTCGCCTCGCGAGTGGATGCTCGCCTCGCGAATCATGAAGACCTGGAAGACAGAGACCATCACGGCCTAGCCGTGATGAAGGTCACAGCCTAGAATTGAAGACTCGCCCCGCGAGAGGTTTCTCGCCTCGCGAGTCCCTGAAGACCCTGGAAGAAAGAGACCATCACGGACTAGCCGTGATGAATATCACGGCTGTGACAGATTAGGGTTTGGAGACTCGCCTCGCCAATCACAATTCGCCACGCGATCATTCAAACTCAGGATGGAGCCAAAACTGCAATTCGCCTCGCGAATAGACTCTCGCCCCGCGAGCGAACAAGATTTAGAATCCTTATTTAAAGGCTGTTTCAGATCAGAAAAAGAGGAGGTTTTTCCAGAGGTTTTTTCACTTGTTAGGGCAGTTTAGTTATGAATCCTTGTTTCTCTTTGGAGCTATGTCTCCTTTTCTCTTTTCTTTTTATTTTACGATGGTGATTATGTCCAAGTGTTTGTCTATGAGCATGAGGAACTAATCCCGTCGTCCGATGGAACAATGAAGCCGCCCATGGCAGTGTAGATTCGATATGATGTATGTTTTCCTTTCCTTCTTTTAATTAATGTTTTCCAATTCTGAATTGATTGTGTTGATCATATTGCAGGATTAACTAGTTAAACGTGTTAAGGCCAAACAGCGATTCACGTTTTAGAACTTGAATTGGAATCACTAATCGAATAATGAGCACGACCGTGGAATTAGGAGATTAGTGCAACCATTTAGGGAACAAGAATTAACAGAATTCGAGATTAGGATTATGAGACCTGCAAGTAATTAATCCAATCGTCGAATACGTCCTAATGAGCACGAGAGTGGAATTAGGAGAATTTAGGGGTCCCGGTTGACATTGTAATTGAACTTAGGGAGGAATTCATCATCACTTGGGTATGCATGATTGGGTAGGTGGATTTGTGACCTTGGATATTTTAATTTCTGATTTTTAGTTAATTAGTTTATTAGATTCGTTAATTGAATTTTAGATATTAATCTCTCTTTCTCAACCACCTTCTGTAACTTGACCAAACGAATCGGATTTCCCGCGGATTAGTCGAAGTGGTAGCCCAATCCCTGAGTTCGACCTCGGTAATTACTTACCGTGTTATTTTTATTACTTACGACGACCCGGTAAACTTGCGGGCGTCACAACAAGTTTTTGGCGCCGTTGCCGGGGATTGGCACAACCAGTTTTCCTAATTTTAGGGAAGTTTGATTATTTGGTTAAGTTATTTTTGTTCTTATTTTTATTTTTATTTTCATTATTTTCTTTTTCTTTTTTTTTTCTACTATCTCTCTCTCTACTTCTTTGATTCCACTTGGTCTTGCCTTGTTTTGTATGCGAGGTACACGAAGGAATGCTTCCGGGTTGCGAATATTGTAATGGGAACCATGACACTTGGAGTTGTCCGTTCTACTTCCCTCAAGTATATGTGGAACCATGGCATAATGACAAGCGTGCCCTGAACAACTATTAGAGTCGAACACAGTATTGGGGTGATATGAGTAGAGACCATCCGATTTTTCGCTTGGAGTAATGCCGACGATGGTCTAGCCTCGGCAACCACAACCTCAACAGAATTGGCAACCACAACCTTGGGAGTTGGCTCTGGAGAAGATGGATGCGGCAATGGAAAAGATGATAATCAACACGAGAGAAGGTGAATACGAAAGTTGACAAGTTGGCAACTCACACGGGGTTGGCACTTCAGAATCTAGAGATGCAGATTGCCCACCCTTGCAAAGCAACTAAATGAGCCTCTCCCGGACACTCTCCCGTGTGATACCGAGAACAACCCTAAGAACCAATGCGATGCCACAACAACTAGAAGCAGTGGGGTGTTGGGATATGACTGGGATGTAACTAGTTCTCAGGGAGTTGAGGAAGAACTACCACATGTTGAGGAAGAACAACCGGAGGAAAAGGAATTGACAAGCGACAAGGCCCAGGAAACTGCCACATGTTGAGGAAGAGCAACCTAAGGAAGAGGAGTTGGCAAAGGACAAGGCACCGGAGCAAGGGGGTAGAGATCAAGATGAAGATAAAGTGGCAGAGGATTTCACCATGCTTGCCAAGCAACCTGATTTTGATGCGTTAAATAAATATGTTGGCTTGCATGCATGTGTGGACACCGGTAAGATAGACCATCCCACTTGAACTTGCACACCCTCCTCGTGAAGACACCATTTGACCTAAGAGGAAGTGAGTTCATAATTATAGAGGTCAAAGGAGTTTTCACACTCAGACTGGATGGAAGTATGGATAGAGTCGTATTGCTCCTACGAGGGCCACTTCACAAACCATTTGATCCGGGTGGAGGATTTGATATGATGAGCGTCTCTTGGCCCTTGTACCACAGATTATGGGATCCAGGAGGATGCTTCTTAATAAGTCAGGCTCGGGACATTAAACAAGCGCTACTTGGGAGGCAACCCAAGCTAGGTATCCCTCTCTTCTCCTAACTTTTGTTTTTGCTTTTTGTTTTGTTTTTGTTTGTCACTCTTGAATAATTTGAGAAGATCAAGAGTTGTTGTATGAATGTCGTGTCGGCAAGCTTGTTGGATTTTAATTAAATTGAGCATGGATTGATTGCATAAATTATTTGACCATTGATGATTTCCCCTAAGTTCTGAAATTAGAAAAGTTTATACCCACTTAAAAATTGAAAACTGAACTTTGAGAACTTTATTGTGACTACTTGATTTATGAAAAGTTTGGGGTGAGGGGGTGCACACATTAGGAATCGTATCTCGGTCAAACAATTTGCAAAATGTCCAGGTGAGGATTTGAGCCTCCAACTCTGTTTTTGATTGTGTGAATCACTGTTAAGTTGCACTTTCCCGAATTTGCTTGAATCTCTATATGGTTTGCATGATTATGTGTTGCATCAAATGATTTATGAGATTTTCTTTGAAATAACTACTTGGCCTAAAAAGGACCATCCCTAATGCATGTTCCCTAGTTAGCCAAATTGAGCCCAATTGACCTATTGTTTCTTGATGACCCTATATTACGAGCCAAAATCTGAAAAACCATGTCAACCCAATCTTAGGATTAGGAGAGCATGGAAGCTTAATGAGAAAAGAGTTGTGAGGAACTAAGTTTGGGGTGGCTACAAGGTGATGTGTCATATTGGGGGTGAGAAAAAGAAAAATAAAGGTTGAAAAAAAAAATTGCCAAAAAAAAAAGAAAAGGGGCAAATCAAAAGATTAGCAAGGAAAGAGGCTGTAGTCACCCGAGACAAAAAGAAAAATGAGAAAAAGGAAATTGAGTGGAATATGTGTAAAAATGCTCATGCTCTCTTAGTTCCTAGGGACTTAAGCCAAATATCCTTCATTATCCTACCCTTAGCCAGGCCCCATTACAACCTTTGAAAGACCTATTGATGTTGCATGCATGTTTTCGTGAGAACTATGTTTGAGATGAAAATCAAATTCATGGGAAGTGCTCTTGATAAGTGAAATTGAGTGAAAAAGTTGATAGCCTGACAAAAATTGAGCGAATGAGTGAAATTTTACATACCCTTGTGAGGAAGGCAGTTGTTTGAAATTGGTGATCTTCCTTTTGTGTGTGACCCTGATCCTCAACTTAGATTAATGATGGCATGAATGATAAATTCTCAATTGTTTAAAGTAGATGAATGTGGGGATTACATTGATGTAGGGGGGAGATCATGGGGGAAAAACTATTTTGATTGTATTAAATTTGTGCGAAATCATTTGATTCCTTTAGGCTTGCCAAGTCTTGAGTCGTTTTTGAGTTTTAAGCTTGCTTGGGGACAAGCAAGGTTTAAGTTTGGGGTGTTTTGATAAGCCTTCGGCTTATCTAGTTTTATAACTAGATGGACCGTGGTTTTTGTGCAAATTATTCGAGTTCACTCTCGTCTTCGCCCAAATTTGCCTTGTTTTTTTCCTAAGTTGGACTTTGACTCGTTTTGCGTCTTTTGTGTAGTTTTTAGCTTATTTTGAATAGAATTACGCTTTTGTTTGCTTTTGTTGTTTCAGGTCAATAAGTGAAGCTCCGGGAGTCAAGGAAATTGAAGAAGCAGTGGAAAAAGCACTTCTGGAGATGCTCGCCTCGCGAGTGGATGCTCGCCTCGCGAATCATGAAGACCTGGAAGACAGAGACCATCACGGCCTAGCCGTGATGAAGGTCACAGCCTAGAATTGAAGACTCGCCCCGCGAGAGGTTTCTCGCCTCGCGAGTCCCTGAAGACCCTGCAAGACAGAGACCATCACGGCCTAGCCGTGATGAATATCACTACCGTGCATGATTAGGGTTTGGAGACTCGCCTCGCCAATCACAATTCGCCACGCGATCATTCAAACTCAGGATGGAGCCAAAACTGCAATTCTCCTCGCGAATAGACTCTCGCCCCGCGAGCGAACTAGATTTAGAATCCTTATTTAAAGGCTGTTTCAGATCAGAAAAAGAGGAGGTTTTTCCAGAGGTTTTTTCACTTGTTAGGGCAGTTTAGTTACGAATCCTTGTTTCTCTTTGGAGCTGCGTCTCCTTTTCTCTTTTCTTTTTATTTTACGATGGTGATTATGTCCAAGTGTTTGTCTATGAGCATGAGGAACTAATCCCGTCGTCCGAGGGAACAATGAAGCCGCCCATGGCAGTGTAGATTCGATATGATGTATGTTTTCCTTTCCTTCTTTTAATTAATGTTTTCCAATTCTGAATTGATTGTGTTGATCATATTGCATGATTAATTAGTTAAACGTGTTAAGGCCAAACGGCGATTCACGTTTTAGAACTTGAATTGGAATCACTAATCGAATAATGAGCACGACCGTGGAATTAGGAGATTAGTGCAACCATTTAGGGAACAAGAATTACATAATTGATTAGGATTATGAGACCTGCAAGTAATTAATCCAATCGTCGATTACGTCCTAATGAGCACGAGAGTGGAATTAGGAAAATTTAGGGGTCCCGGTTGACATTGTAATTGAACTTAGGGAGGAATTCATCATCACTTGGGTATGCATGATTGGGTAGGTGGATTTGTGACCTTGGATATTTTAATTTCTGATTTTTAGTTAATTTGTTTATTAGATTCGTTAATTGAATTTTAGATATTAATCTCTCTTTCTCAACCACCTTCTGTAACTTGACCAAACGAATCGGATTTCCGCGGATTAGTCAAGTGGTAGCCCAATCCCCGAGTTCGACCTGTAATTACTTACCGTGTTATTTTTATTACTTCAGGCCACAGGTAAACTTGCCGCCACAACAACGATCACCTGTCTCTTGGTGGCATCACCTAACACCACGTCCATCTGCAACCAAGGTAGAGGAGTCGCACACCCACAGCCTCGCCACACCATCGTGTACCCCACGAAGTTGATAAATATCGAAAGCCAACATTTTTAAAAACCAACAACATCGCAAGGATCCTTTCCGATGCGCCTTCAGGAGATCTGGTGTTTGCCACCCCTTCCAAGGCCACTTCAAGACGATCACCCATCAATAGGTGCTTCGGTTCCTCCCCTGAAGGTATCACCTAACAACACGGCCATCCACAACGAAAGTCGAGAAGCCGCACACCCACAGCCTCGCCACACCATCGAGTACCCCACAAAATTGAAAAATATCGAAAGCCAACATTTTTAAAATCCAACAACATCCAAAGGATCCTTTCCGATACGCCTTCAGTCGATCCGGTGTTTGCCACCAATTCCATGGCCACTTCAGGACAATCACCCGTCTCTTGGTGCTTCGACTCCGCCCTAGAAGGAATCACCTAACACCACGTCCATCCTCAACCAAGGTAGAGGAGCAGCGCACCCACAGCCTCGCCACACCATAGTGTACCCCACGAACTTGATAAATATCAAAAGCCAATATTTTTAAATACCAACAACATCGCAATGATCCTATCCGACGAGCCATCAGACGATCCAGTGTTTGCCACAACTTCCAATGCCACTTCGGGACGATCACCCATCTCTTAGGTGCTTCGCTCGCCCCTGGAGGCATCACCTAACACCACGTCCATCCACAACGAAAGTCGGAAGCCGTGCACCCACAACCTCGCCACACCATCAAGTACCCCACGAAATTGATGAATATCGAAAGCCAACATTTTTAAAAACCAACAACATCGCAATGATCCTTTTCGACGTGCCTTAAGGCGATCTGGTGTTTGGCACCCCTTCCAACGCCACTTCAGGACTATCACCCATCTCTAAGTGCTTCAGTTCCGTCACTGAAGGTATCACCTAACAGCACGGTCATCCAGAACGAAAGTCGAGAAGCCGGACACCCACAGCCTAGCCACACCATCGAGTACCCCACGAAATTGATAAATATTGAAAGCCAACATTTTTAAAAACCAACACCATCGCAAGGATCATTTCAGATGCGACTTTAGGAGATCTTGTGTTTGCCACCCCTTCCAAGGTCACTTCGGATGATCACCCATCTCTTGGTACTTGGCCCGCCCGGAAGGCATCACCTAACACCACATCCTTCCACAACCAAGGTCGAGGAGCCGCACACCCACTGACCTCACCACACCATCGAGTACCCAACCAAATTGATAAATAACGAAAGCCAACATTTTTAAAAACCAACAACATCACGAGGATCCTTTCCGATGCGCCTTCACCGATATGGTGTTTGCCACCCCATCCAAGGCCACTTCGAGATCGATCACCCATCTCTTGATACTTCGGTTTCTCCCCGGAAGGCATCACCTAACAACCCGACCATCCACAACGAAAGCCGAGAAGCCGCGCACCCACAGCCTCGCCACACCATCGAGTATCCCATGAAATTGATAAATATCGAAAGCCAACATTTTTAAAACCAACAACATCGCAAGGATCCTTTCCAATGCACCTTCAGTCGATCCGGTGTTTGCCAGCATTTCCAGGGTCACTTCAGGACGATCACCCGTCTATTGTTGCTTCGGCTCTGCCCCGGAAGGCATCACCTAACACCACGTCCATCCACAACGAAAGTCGAGAAGCCGCGCACCCACAGGCTCGCCACATCATCGAGTACCCCACATAATTGATAAATATCGAAAGCCAACATTTTTAAAAACCAACAACATCGCAAGGATTCTATCCAATGCTCCTTCAGTCGATTCGGTGTTTGCCCCCACTTCCAAGGACACTTCAGGACGATCTTGGTGTTTCGGCTCCGCCACGCAAGGCAACACCTTACACCACATCCATCCACTACCAAGGTCAAAGAGCCGCGCACCCACAGCCTCACCACACCATCGAGCACCCCACGAAATTCATAAATAACGAAAGCCAACATTTTTAAAAACCAACAACATCACGAGGATCCTTTCCGATACGCTTTTAGACAATCTGGTGTTTACTACCCCTTCCATGGCCACTTTAGGACGATCACCCGTCTCTTAGTTCTTCGGCTCCACCCAGGAAGGCATCACCTAAAATCACGTCCATCCACAACCAAGGTCGAGGAGCCGCGCACCCACAGCCTCGCCACACCCCACAATATTGATAAATATCGAAAGCCAACATTTTTAAATTCCAACAACATCACGAGGATCTTTTCCGATGCGCTTTCAGCCGATATGGTATTTCCCACCCTTTCCAAGGCCACTTCAGGACGATCACCCGTCTCTTGGTGCTTCGTCTCCACCCCGGAAGGCATCACCTAACACCACGTCCATCCACAACCAAGGTAGAGGAGCCGCGCACCCACAGCATCGCCACACCATCGTGTACCCCACAAAATTGATAACTATCAAAAGCCAACATTTTTAAAAACCACCAACATCGTAAGGATCCAGTCCGATGCGCCTTCAGTCGATCTGGTGTTTGCCACACCTTCCAAGGCCACTTCAGGACGATCACCCATCTCTAGGTGCTTCTATTACGCCCCTGAAGACATCACCTAACAACACGGCCATCCACAACGAAAGTCGAGAAGCCGTGCACCCACATCCTCGCCACACCATCGAGTACCCCATGAAATTGATAAATATCGAAAGCCAACATTTTTAAAAACCAACAACATCGCAAGGATCCTTTCAGATGCGCCTTCAGTCGATCCAGTGTTTGCCACCAATTCCAACCGGATGACACCCTCTCCCCTCACCCAAGGCCACCACAACGGATGATCACCCATCCCCACGTGCTACCCCAAAAACACCAACAACCCCCCCCTCCCCACCAACCCCTTCACATGCCCTGAAGACATCACCTAACAACACGGCCATCCACAACGAAAGTCGAGGCCACACCCATCGCCACACCATCGACTACCCCACGAAATTGATAAATATCGAAAGCCAACATTTTTAAAACCCAACAACATCGCAAGGATCCTTTCCGATGCGCCTTCAGTCGATCCAGTGTTTGCCACCAATTCCAAGGCCACTTCAAGACGATCACCCATCTCTTGGTGCTCCGGCTCCGCCCCGGAAGGCATCACCTAACACCACGTCCATCCACAACGAAAGTCAAGAGACCGCGCACCCACAGCCTCGCCACAACATCGAGTTCCCCATGGAATTGATAAATATCGAAAGCCAACATTTTTAAAAACCAACAACATCGCAATGATCCTTTCCGATGCTCCTTCAGTCGATTCGGTGTTTGCAACCACTTCCAAGGCCACTTCTGGATGATCACCCGTCTCTTTGTGCTTCGGTTACGCCCCGGAAGGCATCACCTAACACCACATCCATCCACAACCAAGGTCAAGGAGCCACACACATACAGCCTCACCACACCATCGAGTACCCAACCAAATTGATAAATAACGAAAGCCAACATTTTTAAAAACCAACAACATCACGAGGATCCTTTCCGATGCGCCTTCAGCCGATATGGTGTTTGCCACCCCATCCAAAGCCACTTCAGGACGAGCACCAACCTCTTGTTGCTGCGGTTGCTCCACGTAAGTAATCACCTAACAACCCGCCCATCCACTACGACGGGCCGAGAAACCGCGCACCCACAGCCTCGCCACACCATCGAGTACCCCATGAAATTGATAAATATCGAAAGCCAACATTTTTAAAACCAACAACATCGCAAGGATCCTTTCCAATGCACCTTCAGTCGATCCGGTGTTTGCCAGCATTTCCAGGGCCACTTCAGGACGATCACCCGTCTATTGTTGCTTCGGCTCCGCCCCGGAAGGCATCACCTAACACCACGTCCATCCACAACGAAAGTCGAGAAGCCGTGCACCCACAGGCTCGCCACACCATCGAGTACCCCACATAATTGATAAATATCGAAAGCCAACATTTTTAAAAACCAACAACATCGCAAGGATTCTATCCAATGCTCCTTCAGTCGATTCGGTGTTTGCCCCCACTTCCAAGGACACTTCAGGACGATCTTGGTGCTTCGGCTCCGCCACGCAAGGCAACACCTTACACCACATCCATCCACTACCAAGGTCAAAGAGCCGCGCACCCACAGCCTCACCACACCATCGAGCACCCCACGAAATTCATAAATAACGAAAGCCAACATTTTTAAAAACCAACAACATCACGAGGATCCTTTCCGATACGCTTTTAGACAATCTGGTGTTTACTACCCCTTCCATGGCCACTTTAGGACGATCACCCGTCTCTTAGTTCTTCGGTTCCACCCAGGAAGGCATCACCTAAAATCACGTCCATCCACAACCATGGTCGAGGAGCCGCGCACCCACTGACCTCGCCACACCCCACAATAATGATAAATATCAAAAGCCAACATTTTTAAATTCCAACAACATCACGAGGATCTTTTCCGATGCGCTTTCACCGATCTGGTATTTCCCACCCTTTCCAAGGCCACTTCGAGACGATCACCCGTCTCTTGGTGCTTCGTCTCCACCCCGAAGGCATCACCTAACACCACGTCCATCCACAACCAAGGTAGAGGAGCCGCGCACCCTGACCTCGCCACACCATCGTGTACCCCACAAAATTGATAACTATCAAAAGCCAACATTTTTAAAAACCACCAACATCGTAAGGATCCGGTCCGATGCGCCTTCAGTCGATCTGGTGTTTGCCACACCTTCCAAGGCCACTTCAGGACGATCACCCATCTCTAGGTGCTTCTATTACGCCCCTGAAGACATCACCTAACAACACGGCCATCCACAACGAAAGTCGAGAAGCCGTGCACCCACATCCTCGCCACACCATCGAGTACCCCACGAAATTGATAAATATCGAAAGCCAACATTTTTAAAAACCAACAACATCGCAAGGATCCTTTCAGATGCGCCTTCAGTCGATCCAGTGTTTGCCACCAATTCAAAGGCCACTCGGGATGATCACCCATCTCTAGGTGCTTACGCCCGAAGACATCACCTAACAACACGGCCATCCACAACGAAAGTCGAGAAAGCTCCCACACCTCGACACAAATATAAAACAAACCAACATTTTAAAACCCACAACACGCAAGGATCCTCCTCGCCGACGACCTTTTGCCACCCGCCGATGACACCCTCCCCCCACACCCCCGCCATCGACTGCACCCACAGCCTCGCCACACCATCGACTACCCCACGAAATTGATAAATATCGAAAGCCAACATTTTTAAAACCCAACAACATCGCAAGGATCCTTTCCGATGCGCCTTCAGTCGATCCAGTGTTTGCCACCAATTCCAAGGCCACTTCAAGACGATCACCCATCTCTTGGTGCTTCGGCTCCGCCCCGGAAGGCATCACCTAACACCACGTCCATCCACAACGAAAGTCAAGAGGCCGCGCACCCACAGCCTCGCCACAACATCGAGTTCCCCATGGAATTGATAAATATCGAAAGCCAACATTTTTAAAAACCAACAACATCGCAATGATCCTTTCCGATGCTCCTTCAGTCGATTCGGTGTTTGCAACCACTTCCAAGGCCACTTCTGGATGATCACCCGTCTCTTGGTGCTTCGGTTACGCCCCGGAAGGCATCACCTAACACCACATCCATCCACAACCAAGGTCAAGGAGCCACACACCTACAGCCTCACCACACCATCGAGTACCCAACCAAATTGATAAATAACGAAAGCCAACATTTTTAAAAACCAACAACATCACGAGGATCCTTTCCGATGCGCCTTCAGCCGATATGGTGTTTGCCACCCCATCCAAAGCCACTTCAGGACGATCACCCATCTCTTGATGCTTCGGTTTCTCCCCGGAAGGCATCACCTAACAACCCGACCATCCACAACGAAAGCCGAGAAACCGCGCACCCACAGCCTCGCCACACCATCGAGTACCCCATGAAATTGATAAATATCGAAAGCCAACATTTTTAAAACCAACAACATCGCAAGGATCCTTTCCAATGCACCTTCAGTCGATCCGGTGTTTGCCAGCATTTCCAGGGCCACTTCAGGACGATCAACCATCTATTGTTGCTTCTGCTCCGCCCCGGAAGGCATCACCTAACACCACGTCCATCCACAACGAAAGTCGAGAAGCCGTGCACCCACAGGCTCGCCACACCATCGAGTACCCCACATAATTGATAAATATCGAAAGCCAACATTTTTAAAAACCAACAACATCGCAAGGATTCTATCCAATGCTCCTTCAGTCGATTCGGTGTTTGCCCCCACTTCCAAGGACACTTCAGGACGATCTTGGTGCTTCGGCTCCGCCACGCAAGGCAACACCTTACACCACATCCATCCACTACCAAGGTCAAAGAGCCGCGCACCCACAGCCTCACCACACCATCGAGCACCCCACGAAATTCATAAATAACGAAAGCCAACATTTTTAAAAACCAACAACATCACAAGGATCCTTTCCGATACGCTTTTAGACAATCTGGTGTTTACTACCCCTTCCATGGCCACTTTAGGACGATCACCCGTCTCTTAGTTCTTCGGTTCCACCCAGGAAGGCATCACCTAAAATCACGTCCATCCACAACCAAGGTCGAGGAGCCGCGCACCCACAGCCTCGCCACACCCCACAATATTGATAAATATCGAAAGCCAACATTTTTAAATTCCAACAACATCACGAGGATCTTTTCCGATGCGCTTTCAGCCGATCTGGTATTTCCCACCCTTTCCAAGGCCACTTCAGGACGATCACCCGTCTCTTGGTGCTTCGTCTCCACCCCGGAAGGCATCACCTAACACCACGTCCATCCACAACCAAGGTAGAGGAGCCGCGCACCCACAGCCTCGCCACACCATCGTGTACCCCACAAAATTGATAACTATCAAAAGCCAACATTTTTAAAAACCACCAACATCGTAAGGATCCAGTCCGATGCGCCTTCAGTCGATCTGGTGTTTGCCACACCTTCCAAGGCCACTTCAGGACGATCACCCATCTCTAGGTGCTTCTATTACGCCCCTGAAGACATCACCTAACAACACGGCCATCCACAACGAAAGTCGAGAAGCCGTGCACCCACATCCTCGCCACACCATCGAGTACCCCACGAAATTGATAAATATCGAAAGCCAACATTTTTAAAAACCAACAACATCGCAAGGATCCTTTCAGATGCGCCTTCAGTCGATCCAGTGTTTGCCACCAATTCCAAGGCCACTTCAGGATGATCACCCATCTCTAGGTGCTTCTGTTACGCCCCTGAAGACATCACCTAACAACACGGCCATCCACAACGAAAGTCGAGAAGCCGTGCACCCACAGCCTCGCCACACCATCGACTACCCCACGAAATTGATAAATATCGAAAGCCAACATTTTTAAAACCCAACAACATCGCAAGGATCCTTTCCGATGCGCCTTCAGTCGATCCAGTGTTTGCCACCAATTCCAAGGCCACTTCAAGACGATCACCCATCTCTTGGTGCTTCGGCTCCGCCCCGGAAGGCATCACCTAACACCACGTCCATCCACAACGAAAGTCAAGAGGCCGCGCACCCACAGCCTCGCCACAACATCGAGTTCCCCATGGAATTGATAAATATCGAAAGCCAACATTTTTAAAAACCAACAACATCGCAATGATCCTTTCCGATGCTCCTTCAGTCGATTCGGTGTTTGCAACCACTTCGAAGGCCACTACGGATGATCACCCGTCTCTTGGTGCTTCGGTTACGCCCCGGAAGGCATCACCTAACACCACATCCATCCACAACCAAGGTCAAGGAGCCACACACCTACAGCCTCACCACACCATCGAGTACCCAACCAAATTGATAAATAACGAAAGCCAACATTTTTAAAAACCAACAACATCACGAGGATCCTTTCCGATGCGCCTTCAGCCGATATGGTGTTTGCCACCCCATCCAAAGCCACTTCAGGACGATCACCCATCTCTTGATGCTTCGGTTTCTCCCCGGAAGGCATCACCTAACAACCCGACCATCCACAACGAAAGCCGAGAAACCGCGCACCCACAGCCTCGCCACACCATCGAGTACCCCATGAAATTGATAAATATCGAAAGCCAACATTTTTAAAACCAACAACATCGCAAGGATCCTTTCCAATGCACCTTCAGTCGATCCGGTGTTTGCCAGCATTTCCAGGGCCACTTCAGGACGATCACCCGTCTATTGTTGCTTCGGCTCCGCCCCGGAAGGCATCACTTAACACCACGTCCATCCACAACGAAAGTCGAGAAGCCGTGCACCCACAGGCTCGCCACACCATCGAGTACCCCACATAATTGATAAATATCGAAAGCCAACATTTTTAAAAACCAACAACATCGCAAGGATTCTATCCAATGCTCCTTCAGTCGATTCGGTGTTTGCCCCCACTTCCAAGGACACTTCAGGACGATCTTGGTGCTTCGGCTCCGCCACGCAAGGCAACACCTTACACCACATCCATCCACTACCAAGGTCAAAGAGCCGCGCACCCACAGCCTCACCACACCATCGAGTACCCCACGAAATTCATAAATAACGAAAGCCAACATTTTTAAAAACCAACAACATCACGAGGATCCTTTCCGATACGCTTTTAGACAATCTGGTGTTTACTACCCCTTCCATGGCCACTTTAGGACGATCACCCGTCTCTTAGTTCTTCGGCTCCACCCAGGAAGGCATCACCTAAAATCACGTCCATCCACAACCAAGGTCGAGGAGCCGCGCACCCACAGCCTCGCCACACCCCACAATATTGATAAATATCGAAAGCCAACATTTTTAAATTCCAACAACCTCACGAGGATCTTTTCCGATGCGCTTTCAGCCGATCTGGTATTTCCCACCCTTTCCAAGGCCACTTCAGGACGATCACCCGTCTCTTGGTGCTTCGTCTCCACCCCGGAAGGCATCACCTAACACCACGTCCATCCACAACCAAGGTAGAGGAGCCGCGCACCCACAGTCTCGCCACACCATCGTGTACCCCACAAAATTGATAACTATCAAAAGCCAACATTTTTAAAAACCACCAACATCGCAAGGTTCCAGTCTGATGAGCCTTCAGTCGATCTGGTGTTTGCCACACCTTCCAAGGCCACTTCAGGACGATCACCCATCTCTTGATGCTTCGGTTTCGCCACGGAAGGCATCACCTAACAACCCGACCATCCACAACGAAAGCAGAGAAGCCGCGCACCCACAGCCTCGCCACACCATCGAGTACCCCATGAAATTGATAAATATCGAAAGCCAACATTTTTAAAACCAACAACATCGCAAGGATCCTTTCCAATGCACCTTCAGTAGATCCGGTGTTTGCCAGCATTTCCAGGGCCACTTCAGGACGATCACCCGTCTATTGTTGCTTCGGTTCCGCCCCGAAAGTCATCACCTAACACCATGTCCATCCACAACAAAAGTCGAGAAGCCGCGCACCCACAGGCTCGCCACACCATCGAGTACCCCACATAATTGATAAATATCGAAAGCCAACCTTTTTAAAAACCAACAACATCGCAAGGATTCTATCCAATGCTCCTTCAGTCGATTCGGTGTTTGCCCCCACTTCCAAGGACACTTCAAGACGATCTTGGTGCTTCGGCTCCGCCACGCAAGGCAACACCTTACACCACATCCATCCACTACCAAGGTCAAAGAGCCGCTCACCCACAGCCTCACCACACCATCGAGCACCCCACGAAATTCATAAATAATGAAAGCCAACATTTTTAAAAACCAACAACATCACGAGGATCCTTTCCGATACGCTTTTAGACAATCTGGTGTTTACTACCCCTTCCATGGCCACTTTAGGACGATCACCCGTCTCTTAGTTCTTCGGCTCCACCCAGGAAGGCATCACCTAAAATCACGTCCATCCACAACCAAGGTCGAGGAGCCGCGCACCCACAGCCTCGCCACACCCCACAATATTGATAAATATCGAAAGCCAACATTTTTAAATTCCAACAACATCACGAGGATCTTTTCCGATGCGCTTTCAGCCGATCTGGTATTTCCCACCCTTTCCAAGGCCACTTCAGGACGATCACCCGTCTCTTGGTGCTTCGTCTCCACCCCGGAAGGCATCACCTAACACCACGTCCATCCACAACCAAGGTAGAGGAGCCGCGCACCCACAGCCTCGCCACACCATCGTGTACCCCACAAAATTGATAACTATCAAAAGCCAACATTTTTAAAAACCACCAACATCGTAAGGATCCAGTCCGATGCGCCTTCAGTCGATCTGGTGTTTGCCACACCTTCCAAGGCCACTTCAGGACGATCACCCATCTCTAGGTGCTTCTATTACGCCCCTGAAGACATCACCTAACAACACGGCCATCCACAACGAAAGTCGAGAAGCCGTGCACCCACATCCTCGCCACACCATCGAGTACCCCACGAAATTGATAAATATCGAAAGCCAACATTTTTAAAAACCAACAACATCGCAAGGATCCTTTCAGATGCGCCTTCAGTCGATCCAGTGTTTGCCACCAATTCAAAGGCCACTTCAGGATGATCACCCATCTCTAGGTGCTTCTGTTACGCCCCTGAAGACATCACCTAACAACACGGCCATCCACAACGAAAGTCGAGAAGCCGTGCACCCACAGCCTCGCCACACCATCGAGTACCCCACGAAATTGATAAATATCGAAAGCCAACATTTTTAAAACCCAACAACATCGCAAGGATCCTTTCCGATGCGCCTTCAGTCGATCCAGTGTTTGCCACCAATTCCAAGGCCACTTCAAGACGATCACCCATCTCTTGGTGCTTCGGCTCCGCCCCGGAAGGCATCACCTAACACCACGTCCATCCACAACGAAAGTCAAGAGGCCGCGCACCCACAGCCTCGCCACAACATCGAGTTCCCCATGGAATTGATAAATATCGAAAGCCAACATTTTTAAAAACCAACAACATCGCAATGATCCTTTCCGATGCTCCTTCAGTCGATTCGGTGTTTGCAACCACTTCCAAGGCCACTTCTGGATGATCACCCGTCTCTTGGTGCTTCGGTTACGCCCCGGAAGGCATCACCTAACACCACATCCATCCACTACCAAGGTCAAGGAGCCACACACCTACAACCTCACCACACCATCGAGTACCCAACCAAATTGATAAATACTGAAAGCCAACATTTTTAAAAACCAACAACATCACGAGGATCCTTTCCGATGCGCCTTCAGCCGATATGGTGTTTGCCACCCCATCCAAAGCCACTTCAGGACGATCACCCATCTCTCGATGCTTCGGTTTCTCCCCGGAAGGCATCACCTAACAACCCGACCAACCACAACGAAAGCCGAGAAGCCGCGCACCCACAGCCTCGCCACACCATCGAGTACCCCATGAAATTGATAAATATCGAAAGCCAACATTTTTAAAACCAACAACATCGCAAGGATCCTTTCCAATGCACCTTCAGTCGATCCGGTGTTTGCCAGCATTTCCAGGGCCACTTCAGGACGATCACCCGTCTATTGTTGCTTCGGCTCCGCCCCGGAAGGCATCACCTAACACCACGTCCATCCACAACGAAAGTCGAGAAGCCGCGCACCCACAGGCTCGCCACACCATCGAGTACCCCACATAATTGATAAATATCGAAAGCCAACATTTTTAAAAACCAACAACATCGCAAGGATTCTATCCAATGCTCCTTCAGTCGATTCGGTGTTTGCCCCCACTTCCAAGGACACTTCAGGACGATCTTGGTGCTTCGGCTCCGCCACGGAAGGCAACACCTTACACCACATCCATCCACTACCAAGGTCAAAGAGCCGCGCACCCACAGCCTCACCACACCATCGAGTACCCCACAAAATTCATAAATAACGAAAGCCAACATTTTTAAAAACCAACAACATCACGAGGATCCTTTCCGATACGCTTTTAGACAATCTGGTGTTTACTAACCCTTCCATGGCCACTTTAGGACGATCACCCGTCTCTTAGTTCTTCGGCTCCACCCAGGAAGGCATCACCTAAAATCACGTCCATCCACAACCAAGGTCGAGGAGCCGCGCACCCACAGCCTCGCCACACCCCACAATATTGATAAATATCGAAAGCCAACATTTTTAAATTCCAACAACATCACGAGGATCTTTTCCGATGCGCTTTCAGCCGATCTGGTATTTCCCACCCTTTCCAAGGCCACTTCAGGACGATCACCCGTCTCTTGGTGCTTCGTCTCCACCCCGGAAGGCATCACCTAACACCACGTCCATCCACAACCAAGGTAGAGGAGCCGCGCACCCACAGCCTCGCCACACCATCGTGTACCCCACAAAATTGATAACTATCAAAAGCCAACATTTTTAAAAACCACCAACATCGCAAGGATCCAGTCCGAAGCGCCTTCAGTCGATCTGGTGTTTGCCACACCTTCCAAGGCCACTTCAGGACGATCACCCATCTCTAGGTACTTCTATTACGCCCCTGAAAACATCACCTAACAACACGGCCATCCACAACGAAAGTCGAGGAGTTGTGCACCCACAGCCTCGCCATACCATCGTGTACCCCACGATATTGATAAATATCGAAAGCCAACATTTTTAAAAACCAACAACATCGCAATGATCCTTTCCGTCGCCTATCGATCCATGTTTGCCACCAATTCCAAGCCACTAGATGATCACCCATCTCTAGGTGCTTCTATTACGCCCGAAGACATCACCTAACAACACGGCCATCCACAACTAAAGTCGAAGCCGTGCACCCACACCTCGCCACACCACGAGTACCCCACGAAATTGATAAATATCAAAGCCAACATTTTTAAAACCCAACAACCTCGCAAGGATCCTTTCCGATGCCGATCGATCCATGTTTGCCACCAATTCCAAGGCCACTTCAAGACGATCACCCATCTCTTGGTGCTTCGGCTCCGCCCCGGAAGGCATCACCTAACACCACGTCCATCCACAACGAAAGTCAAGAGGCCGCGCACCCACAGCCTCGCCACAACATCGAGTTCCCCATGGAATTGATAAATATCGAAAGCCAACATTTTTAAAAACCAACAACATCGCAATGATCCTTTCCGATGCTCCTTCAGTCGATTCGGTGTTTGCAAACACTTCCAAGGCCACTTCAGGATGATCACCCGTCTCTTGGTGCTTCGGTTACGCCCCGGAAGGCATCAACTAACACCACATCCATCCACTACCAAGGTCAAGGATCCGCACACCTACAGCCTCACCACACCATCGAATACCCCCATGAAATTGATAAATTTCGAAAGCCAACATTTTTAAAAACCAACAACTTCATGAGGATCCTTTCCGATGCGCCTTCAACCGATCTGGTGTTTGCCACCCCTTCCAAGGCCACTTCAGGACGATCACCCGTCTCTTGGTGCTTCGGCTCCACCCCGGAAAGCATCACCTAACACCACGTCCATCAACCAAGGTAGAGGTGCCGCGCACCCACAACCTCGCCACACCATCGAGTACCCCACGAAATTGATACCTATCAAAAGCCAACATTTATAAAAACCAAAAACATCGCAAGGATCCTTTCCGATGCGCCTTCAATCGATCCAGTGTATGCCACCACTTCCCAGGCCACTTCAGGACGATCACCCATCTCTTGGTACTTCGGCTCTGCCATGGAAGGCATCACCTAACAACACATCCTTCCACAAAAAAGGCCGAGGAGCCGCGCACCCATAGCCTCACCACACCATCGAGTACCCCACCAAATTGATAAAGATCTAAAGCCAACATTTTAAAAAACCAACAACATCACGAAGATCCTTTTCGATGTGCCTTCAGCTGATCTGGTGTTTGCCACCCCTTCCAAGGCCACTTCAGGACGATCACCCGTCCATTGGTGCTTCGGCTCCGCCCCGGAAGTCATCACCTAACACCGCGTCCATCTGCAACCAAGGTAGAGGAGCCGCGCACCCACAGCCTCGCCACACCGTCGTGTACCCCACGAAATTGATAACTATCAAAAGCCATCATTTTTAAAAACCAAGAACGTCGCAAGGATCCTTTCCGTTGCGCCTTCAGTCGATCCGATGTATGCCACCACTTCCAAGGCCACTTCAGGACGATCATCCGTCTCTTGGTACTTCGACTCCGCCACTGAAGGCATCACATAACACCACATCCTTCCACAGAAAAGGCCGAGGAGCCACGCACCCACAGCCTCACCCCACCATCGAGTACCCCACCAAATTGATAAATATCGAAAGCCAACATTTTTAAAAACCAACAACATCACGAGGATCCATTATGATGCACCTTCAGCCGATATGGTGATTGCCACCCTATCCAAGGCCACTTCAGGACGATCACCCGTCTCTTGGTGCTTCGGTTCCGCCCCGGAAGGCATCACCTAACAACCCGGCCATTCACTACGAAAGTCGAGAAGCCGCGCACCCATAGCCTCGCCACACCATCGAGTACCCCACAAAATTGATATATATCGAAAGCCAACATTTTTAAAAACCAACAACATCGCAAGGATCCTTTCCGATGTGCCTTCTGTCGATCCGGTGTTTGCCACCACTTCCAAGGCCACTTCAGGACGATCACCCGTCTCTTTTCGCCTCCGCCCCAAAAGGCATCACCTAACACCACGTCCATTGACAACGAAAGTCGAGAAACCAAGCACCCACAACCTCGCAACACCATCGAGTTCCCCACGAAATTGATAAATATCAATAGCCAACATTTTTAAAAACCAACAACATCGCAAGGATCCTTTTCGATGCACCTTCAGGCGATCTGGTGTTCGCCACCCCTTCCAATGCCACTTCAGGACGATCACCCATCTCTAGGTGCTTCGGTTCCGCCCCTGAAGGCATCACCTAACAACACGGCCATCCACAACGGAAGTTGAGAAGACGCGCACCCATAGCCTCGTCACACCATCGAGTACCCAACGAAATTGATAAATAGCGAAAGCCAACATTTTTTAAAACCAACAACATCTCGAGGATCCTTTTCGATGCGCCTTCAGTCGATCCGGTATTTACCACCAATTCCAAGGCCACTTCAGGACTGTAGCGACCAAGAAAAAAAGACTATTTTTTTTTCCTTTTAGAGAGAAAACATGGAGTCGCCACCAACTTTATTTTATTTCAGGGAAGTTGGAAAAACCCCTTTAAGAAAATGCTATGGGTTCGGGAGTCGATTATGTCTAAGGAAGGCATGGAGACTTAACCCCACGGCACCCTAGAACATCCATAAAATGGTTACCCAAAATTAGTTGCGTAAAATGTTAGTAACTTTGAAAATATTTGTTTTACCCCAAAATCGCTTTCTTAAGAAAAACATCTTTAGTTGTGAAAATTTTGTTTAAAACTAAATGAGGTTGAACATGGCACATGAGTCCATAGGGTAACCTCAAAATCTAAAGGGTTGAGCATGACACTTGTCATAGGGCAACCCAAGAAATAAGATTGTTTTAATCAAGTGATCATCTTCTATTTTTTTTGTAAAATAAATAATTTTGCCTCTTGAAAATAGGAGAGAAATGAAACATAGAAGTGAAACGTTTTACTAACTTGTTCAGTGAACAGAGACACAAAAATAAGAATGTTAACAGAAATTTTTAAATAATATCAATGAAAAGAATAACGGTTACTAAATGAGAGCATAATAAGAATGATTTTGTTTATTCCCAGCAGTAAGATTTCAAGATCGAAGTCTTTACATTCAATTTCATTGGCTCCTTCAGCTCTTCCTTCTTAACCACTCTAATAATAACGGAGAGGAAAGGAAACCCAGATCTCTAATCTCTCTTCCTCCTAATGAAAATGTTAGATAAAAATCTCTCTTTCTTTTCCTCTTTTCTCACCAAGAAAATATGATATCATAAGTCCCTCCCAAAAAAATCTATCCTCCTTTTCCTCTCGTTTTATAGACAGAGGAGAGGGCTTCTTGCTTCTTCTCCATTGGCTTCGAGGTCAGTTTGTACGAAATCCAAGGCTTGGGCGGTTCTGAGCAGCAATGGCGTGTGTTCAGATGGGGGTGGCGTGAACAGCAATAGCGTGTGTTCAGATGGGGGCGGCGTGAACAGCAATAGCATGTGTTCATATGGGGGCGGCGTGAGCAGTGGAAAGGAGGTGATTTGATGTGAGGATTGCATGCTTAAAGAGAGAAGGAGATGGGGGTTTTGTCTGATGTGTATGATGGCTTTTTAGGGTTAGGAGTAGGGCTGCTAGGTTAAGACGAGGTAGGAGATGAGGGAGAAAAAGGACCAACGGGTAGAGGAAGTGCAAGGGGGTTCTGAGAAAAAATAGCGTGTGTCCAGATAGGGCGGCGTGAGTAGCAGTAGCGTGTGTTCAGATGGGGCAGCGTGAGTAGCAGTAGCGTGTGTTCAGATGGGGCGGCATGAGTAGCAGGAAGGAGGTGATTTATCGTGAAGGTTGCGTGTTTGAAAAGAAGGAGATGGGGGGCTTTGTCTGATGTGTATGATGGCTTTTTAAGGGTTAGGAGAAGTAAGTCAATCTCCTTTACCTTTTTGTTGATTGCCCTTTTCTCTTTATTTTCTTCGTCCTTACTTCATTATCTTCTTCTTCCTTCATTCTTCAGCCTTCGTCCTGAAAATAAAATTGCAGTGGACGGAGTCTCTTCGTCCAACAGAAACTTAGATATGCAAAAGTAGATATACACGGGACGGACCTCCTCGTCCAACAGAAAATTAAATATAATGGGCTGGACGCGCTCAAAGGCAAATACATTGGAATGGATGGGACCATCCCGTCCAACAGCAACTGCAAAGCAAAGGACGGGACCACCCCGTCCATCTACAAGTGCAAAGTAATGGACAGGACCACCCCGTCCATCAGCAAGTGCAAAGCAATGGACTGGACCACCCCGTCCATCAGCAAGTGCAAAGCAATGGACTGGACCACCCCGTCCATCAGCAAGTGCAAAGCAATGGACGAGACCACCCCGTCCATCGGCAAGTGCAAAGCAATGGACGGGACCACCCCGTCCAACAGCAAGTGTAATAGACTGGACGGGACCACCCTGTCCATTAGCCAGTCCAAAGTGATGGACGGGACTTCCCCGTCCACAACAAGTGCAAATGTGATGGACGGGGTCCCCCTGTCCAATAGCAAGATGGATGGGACTTCCCCGTCCACAGCAAGTGCAGAGGACTGGACAGGACCATCCCTTCCAACGGTAAGTCCAACGTGATGGACGGAGCCTCCTCGTCCAACAGGAAGTCCAAAGTGATGGACGGAGCCTCCTCGTCCAACAGCAAGTGGAACGGACTGGACTGGACCGCGTCCAACAGCAAGTGTAATGGACTGGACCGTGTCCAACAACAAGTGTAATGGACTGGTCCTCGCCCGAGTATTGGATCTATCTTGGATCGATGCGCCCAAGCAACAAATTAATTATGAGCCCCCTTCCTTTCTATATTATTATCTTTTTCTTTTCTCTCTCTTTATTACTATTATTAGTCTCCTCGAAGCATAATATCATAAAAATAGAATAAAAGACGGACAAAAATGGGTGTTCACAAGGATGATATCCCGTCTCTTGGTGCTTCGGCTCAGCACCGGAAGGCATCACCTAACACCACGTCCATCCGCAACCAAGGTAGAGGAGCAGCGCACACACAACCTCGCCACACCATCGTGTACCCCACGATATTGATAAATATCGAAAGCCAACATTTTTGAAAACCAACAACATCGCAAGGATCCTTTCCGATGAACCTTCAGGCGATCTGGTGTTTGCCACCCCTTCTAAGGCCACTTTAGGACGGTCACCCATCTCTAGGTGCTTTGGTTCCGCCCCTGAAGGTATCACCTAACAACACGACAATCCACAACAAAAGTCAAGAAGCATCACACCCACAGCCTCGCTACACGATCGAGTACCCCACGAAATTTAGAAAATATCGAATGCCAACATTTTTAAAAACCAACAACATCGCAAGGATCCTTTCTGATACACCTTCAGTTGATCCAATGTTTGCCACCAATTCCGTGGCCACTTCAGGACGATCACCCGTCTCTTGGTGCTTGGCTCGCCCCTTGAAGGCATCACCTAACACCACGTCCATCAACAAACAAGGTAGAGGAGTTGTGCACCCACAGCCTCGCCACACCATCGTGTACCCCACGAAATTGATAAATATCGAAAGCCAACATTTTTAAAAACCAACAACATTGCAAGGATCCTTTCCGATGTGCCTTCAGTCGATCCGGTGTTTGCCACCACTTCCAAGTCCACTTCAGGACAATCACCCGTCTCTTGGTGCTTCGGCTCCGCCCCTGGAGGCATCACCTAACACCACGTCCATCGACAACGAAAGTCGAGAAGACGCGCACCCACAGCCTCGTCACACCATCAAGTACCCCACGAAATTGATAAATATCGAAAGCCAACTTTTTTAAAAACCAACAATATCGCAAGGATCCTTTCTGATGTGCCTTCAGGCGATCTGGTGTTTGCCACCCCTTCCAAGGCCACTTCAGGATGATCACCCATCTCTAGGTGCTACGGTTCCTCCCCTGAAGGTATCACCTAACAACACGGCCATCCACAACGAAAGTCAAGAAGCCGCACACCCACAGCCTCGCCACACCATCAAGTACCCCACAAAATTGATAAATATCGAAAGCCAACATTTTTAAAAACCAACAACATCGCAAGGATCCTTTCAGATGCGCCTTCAGTCGATCCGGTGTTTGCCACCAATTCCATGGCCACTTCAGGATGATCACCCGTCTCTTGATACTTCGGCTCCGCCCCGGAAGGCATCACCTAACACCACGTCCATCCACAACCAAGGTAGAGGAATCGCGCACCTGACCTCGCCAAACCATCATGTACCCCACGAAATTGATAAATATCGAAAGCCAACATTTTTAAAAAGTAACAACATCGCAAGGATCCTTTCCGATGCGCCTTCAGGCGATCTGGTGTTTGCCACCTCTTCCAAGGCCACTTCAGGATGATCACCCATCTCTAGGTGCTTCGGTTCCTCCCCTTGATCCGCTGTCGCACACGGGTCAAAAATGAGTAATTAGAAAAAAACTGTAGTTAGGGAACGACAACTCGTGTATCGTATCTCAAGGACTCTTGGATTATTATTAACCTACAAGTCGATTTTTTTTTTTGGGGGGGGGGGGGGGGGGTTTGGTTTAAGATTCGATTAAGAAAATAGTGCAATTAAGTGATTATCAATAAGCCAGAACGTTTAATCTACTGTTTTGGTTTCCCAACTATCATTGATTCATATAATTTACATGCCCTAAGCGGATTCTAATCCCTTTTTGCATGTAGCAGCAATTAAACAAGCGCAATTGACACTACTAGATATATGTTACTAATTTCCTAATTAAGCAAACGGATTAAAGCTATCGTGAATTAAGCAAACACGATCAAACACACACGGATTAAGCAAACACGATCAAGGTAAAGGAACATAGAATCATCGAAATTAATCAATACCTGTTCTATATAACTTGAATTAAGCAAACAAGGCATATAGCATAATATTGAAAGGGATAAGCAATTTGATTGGGAATTATGGAACCTCAAGTGTCGGTGGAAACCGATTACAACAGACTAATCCCTGGTGATTAGTTCTCCATCACAAATATAATAAAAACCTTTGGAATAATTCGTAAATAGTGAAAATTGTTCCCTTTTTCTGTCTGCCCTGGTGCCTTTTTATAGATCAGGTGCGCGTCACGGCCGTGATGGCCATCACGGCCAGGCCGTGACGTGTTCTGCCAAGGGCGCGCATTCAAATTCTAGTCTGTCACGATCGTGATGCCCATCACGGCCAGGCCGTGATCAATTCTGTCCATGGGTGTTGATTTGTCACGATCGTGACCTCCATCACGGCTAGGCCGTGATGCTCTCTGATCTTCAGGGTCTTCTCATCACGCCCATGATGGGTATCACGACTGGGTCGTGATGATTTTTGGTCTTCATGGGTAGCTCATCACGGCCGTGATGGGTATCACGGTTGGGCCGTGATGGCTTCTGCTTTAAGTGTCCTTCCTTTTTGCTCTTCTCATTAAACTCGAAAATATGAAATAGCAGTAAATGCTTTATTTGACTCAAAATTAACTAAAATATCCTAAAACTACTTAAGAGACTCAAAATGTTTCTTGAGGACAATTAAATCCAAATTTGGGTGAAAACGAGATTAAACTCGAATAATCAGTACAAAAATCATGGTCTTACTAGTTATAAAACTAGACGAGCCAGAGGCTTATCAAAATACCCCAAACTTAAACTTTGCTTGTCCCCAAGCAAACTAAAACTCAAAAAGACTCAAACTTGGCAAGCTTAAAGGATTCAACCAATTTCGCACAAATTTCATGCAATTTTAACAAAACAATTTTTCTTCAATGTTTTCCCCCTTTGCAACAATGTAATCCCCACATTCATTTACTTTAAACAATTGAGAATTCTATCATTCATGCAATCGTAATCTGAGCTGAGGATCCAAGTTACACACAAAAGGGAGATCACCAATTTCAAACAATTGCCTTCCTCACAAGGGCATTTAATATTTCACTCATTCACTCAATTTGTCTAGGCTATCAACTTTTCACTCAATTTCACATTTCAAGAGCACTTCCCATGAATTTGATTTCCATCTCAAAATAGTTCCCACGAAAACATGAATGCAACATCAAAAAGTCTTTTAAAGGTTGTAATGGGGCCTGGCTAAGGGTAGGATTATTCAAAGGTACTAGGCTTTACATCCCTAGGAATTAAGAGAGCATGAAGCCTGTACACCATTATTTTCACTCTAATTCCTTTTTCCATTTTTCTTTTTGACGCTTTGGGTGGCTACAACCATTTTCTTGCTAAGCTTTTTGTTTTTGCCCCTTTTCTTTTGGCAATTTTTTTTTCCTTTTCTTCTTTGGCTTCAACCTTTATTTTTTCTTTTTCTCAACCCAGAATGACATATCAAACCTTGTAGCCACCCCAAACTTACTTTCTTACAACCCTTCTCTTGCTAAGCTTCCATGCTCTCCTAATCCTAAGATTGGGTTAACATGGTTTTTCCAGATTTTTGGCTTATAACATAAGTCCATCAAGAAAAAATAGGATTATTAGGCTCGATGTGGCTAACTAGGGAACATGCATTAGGGACGGTTCTTTTTAGGCCAAGTAGTTATTTCAAAGAAAATTGCCTAAATCATTTGATGCAACCATATAAACATGCAAACCATGAAGAGATTCAAGCAAATTCGGGAAAGTACAGCTTAAAAGCGATTCACACAATTAAAAACAATGTTGGAGGCTCAAATTCCTCACCTGGACATTTTTTCAAATTTTTTGACCGGGATACAATTCCTAGTGTATGCACCCCTTCACCCCAAACTTGTCATAAATTAAGCAATCACAATGAAATTTCTCAAAGTTCAATTTTCAATTTTTCACACGGGGATCAAATTTTCGATTTTCAAAACCTAGGGGGAAATCATCAATAGTCAACATATATCATGCAATACATCTATGCTAAATTTAATAAAATCCATTCAAGCTTACCGACATAAGACTCACACACATACGACACAAAGCAACACAAACAAGGAAAACAAAGCAATTGGTTCCCTCCCCACACTTAAGACATACATTGTCCTCAATGAAAGAACATAAATATAAAATAAGAGTGAGGGAAAGGAGAAGGTGCTCCCTGATCAAGTTGTGGTATAGGTGGGCTTTTCCAAGGAAAGCTCTTCTACGGTTGCATCTTCAGGCATCGAACTCTCATGGAATAGCTTCAAGCGCTGCCCATTAACCTTAAAAACCTTGTTGCTACCTGCACTTTTTATTTCTACCGCACCATGAGGGAAAACATCAAGTAACAATAAATGGGCCAATCCACTTGGATCGAAGTTTCCCAGCCATCAATTTTAGGCTGGAGTTAAACAATAAAACCTGTTGGCCCACAGAGAATTCCTTCCTAGAAATCATCTTATCATGGAAGTGCTTAGTTTTCTCTTTATAAATTCGAGAGCTTTCATAGGCTTCTAACCTAAGCTCTTCAAGTTGTTGTAATTGGAGTTTTCTTGCAATGCCCGCTTTTTGCATTTCCAAATTACAACTTTTGACCGCCCAATAAGCACGGTGCTCAATTTCTACAGGAAGATGACATGCCTTACCGAACACAAGTCTATAGGGAGACATCCCTATTGGTGTCTTGAAAGCTATTCTTTGAGCCCGAAGTGCGTCTTCTAGACGGCGGCTCCAGTCCTTCCTATTTGGCTGCACCACTTTCTCTAAGATCTATTTGATTTCTCTATTTGAGATCTCAGCCTGCCAATTAGTTTGGGGATGATATGCAGTAGAGACCCTGTGCACAACTCCATACTTTCGGAGTAAAGCTTCCATGGTGCGGTTACAGAAATGAGTGCCTTGGTCACTTATGATAGCACGAGGTATTCCGAACCTGCAAAAAATATTGGACTTGACAAAATTTGCAACAACTCTAGAATCATTAGTCCTAGTGGGGATAGCTTCCACCCACTTTGAAACATCATCAACAGCAAGTAAAATATAGAGAAAACCAAAAGATGCAGGGAAAGGACCCATAAAGTCAATTCCCCACACATCAAACACCTCACAAAAAAGCATAGGTTGCTGAGGCATTTCACTCTTTCGAGTGATGGCTGTACCTGCTATCTGACACTCTTTACAAGTGCGTTAAATCTCATAAGCATCTTTAAAAATAGTGGGCCAATAAAAACCTGAATCTAGGATTTTTCTTGCAGTCCTTTGTGGACCAAAATGTCCCCCTACTTGAGAAGCATGAGAAAAATGCAAAATAGATTCAATCTCATAGTCGGGGATACATCTCCTAATTACCTGATCACTACCAAATTTCCAAAGATATGGATCATCCCAAACATAATATTTGGCATCACTCTTGAGTTTGTGAATTTGTGACCTAGTTGCACCTATCGGAAAAACACCAGCAACAAGATAATTAACAATATCAGCAAACCAAGGAGTTACCCCGTGTAACTATAAAAGCTGCTCATCAGGAAAGTCATCCTGAATGGGAGAAGGATCTTCATCCCTCTCTATTCTTCTCAAGTGATCAGTCACTAAATTCTCATCTCCACTTTTATCTTTAATCTACACAATGAACTCTAGGAGCAACAACATCCACCGAATAAATTTCGGTTTTGCTTCTGGTTTCTTCAACAAGTGCTTTAAAGCTGCATGGTCAGTGAAAACAACAACCTTGGAACCTAGCAAATATGATCTGAATTTATCAAGAGAAAAAACAATAGCTAGAAGTTCCTTTTCAGTAGTAGTGTAATGATAAGCCTCTGGCTCGTCTAGTTTTATAACTAGTAAGACCATGGTTTTTGTACTAATTACTCGAGTTTAACCTCGTTTTCGCCCAAATTTGGATTTAATTGTCCTCAAGCAACATTTCGAGTCTCTTAAGTAGTTTTAGGACATTTTTGTTAATTTTGAGTCAAATAAAGCATTTACTGCTATTTCATATTTTCAGGTTAATAAGAAGAGCAAAAAGGGAAGGACACCTAAAGCAGAAGCCATCACGGCCAGGCCGTGACACTGGTCACGGCCAGGCCGTGACACTGGTCACGGCCGTGATGAGCTACCCCTGAAGATCAGAGAGCATCACGGCCCAGCCGTGACACCCATCACGGGCGTGATGAGAAGACCCTGAGGACCAGAGAGCATCACGGCCTAGTCGTGATGGAGGTCACGGTCGTGACAGATCAGCACCCATGGACAGAATTGATCACGGCCTAGCCGTGATGGACATCACGGCCGTGACAGGCTGGAATTTGAATTCCCGCCCTTGGCAGAATGCGTCACGGCCTGGCCGTGATGACCATCACGGCCGTGACACGAATCCTGATCTATTAAAAGGCACCGGGGCAGACGCAAACGATACACAATTTTCACTATTTACAGTTTATTTCAAAAGTTTGTATTACGTTTGTGATGGAGAACTAATCATCAGGGATTAGTCTGCTGTAATCGGTTTCCGCTGACACTTGAGGTTCCATAACTCCCGATTAAATTGCTTATCTCTTTTAATATTATGCTATATGCCTTGTTTGCTTAGTTCAAGTTATATAGAATAAGCATTGATTAATTTCGATGATTCTATGTTCCTATACCTTGATCGTGTTTGCTTAATTCGCGTGTGTTTGGTCGTGTTTTCTTAATTCACGAGGGCTTCAATCCGTTTTCTTAATTCGGAAATTAGGAACATATATCTCGTAGTGTTAATAGCGCTTGTCTAATTGCTGCTACAATCGAAAAGAGATTAGAATCCGCTTAGGGCATGGAAATTATGTGAATCAATGATAGTTGGGAAAACGAAATAGTAGATTAATCGTTCTAGCTTATTGATAATCACTTAATTGCACTGTTTTCTTAATCGGATATTGATCCGCGCCAGAGAACTCGGGACCCAATTTAGCCTTGATTTTGACCTAATTTGACAATTCTTGTGAAACCTGAAATTGTAGGTCTCTTCTTTATCTTTCTAGGGACAACAAGATCACCAAAATCCGATATTTGTAGCTCTAGTTAAGCTCTGCGCAAGGCAACAAGGTCAGGATGAGTGAAAAATCCGAAATTTAGCAATGTTTAGCAATTAAGCCCAATAATGTAAAAGCAAAAACAATGATTGTAAAAGTTGTCTAATTTCCGTCTCTCTCTGACTTGTGCGGCTGTAAACAGCTATTTATGCCTATTAATCCGGACCTAACCCTAGACAATTTAAGGGCCTCTGAGTAAGCTTTCCAATAAGGTATCATATGCCTTAATTGGGCGTAAGATGAGTTAGCTAGGCCCATTTAAGTGAAGGAACATCATGGACTGCATACTGATACCCGCCAGAGAACTCGGGGAAAATTTAGCATTGATTTTGGCCTAATTTGACAATTCTTGTGAAACCTGAAATTGTAGGTCTCTTCCTTATCTTTCTAGGGACAGTAAGATCACCAAAATCCGATATTTGTAGCTCCAGTTATGCTCTGGCAAAACAACAAGGTCAGGAAGAGTGAAAAATCCGAAAATTAACAATGTTTAGCAATTAAGCCCAATAATGTAAAAGCAAAAACAATGATTGTAAAATTTGTCTAATTTCCATCTCTCTCTGGCTTGTGCGACTTTAAACTGCTACTTATGCTTATTAATCCTGGCCTAACCCTAGTCCAAATTAAGGGCCACTGAATAAGCTTTCCAACAAGGTATCATATGCCTTAATTGGGCTTAAGATGAGTAAGTTAGGCCCATTTAAGTGAAGCAACATCATGGATGCAGACCGACCCCTGCCAGAGAACTCGGGAGCCAATTTATCCTTGATTTTGGCTTAATTTGACAATTCTTGTGAAACCTGAAATTGTAGGTCTCTTCCTCATCTTTCTAGGGACATCATGATAACCAAAATCCGATATATGTAGCTCTAGTTATGCTCTGCGCAAGGCAACAATGTCAGGATGAGTGAAATATCCGAAAATTAATAATGTTTAGCAATTATACCCAATAATGTAAAAGTAAAAATGATGATTGTAAAAGTTGTCTAATTTTCATCTCTCCCTGCCTTGTGCGGCAGTAAACTGCTATTTATGCTTATTAATCCTGACATAACCCTAGACCAAGTTAAGGGCCTAAGAATAAGCTTTCCAACAAGGTATAATATGCCTTAATTGGGCTTAAGATGAGTAAGTTAGGCCCATTTAAGTGAAGGAAATCATGGATTGTGCACTGATCCGCGCCAGAGAACTCGGGACCCAATTTAGCCTTGATTTTGGCCTAATTTGACAATTCTTGTGAAACTTGAAATTGTAGGTCTCTTCCTTATGTTTCTAGGGACAGCAAGATCACCAAAATCCGATATTTATAGGTATTGTTATCCTCTGCGCAACGCAACAAGGTCAGGATGAGTGAAAAATCCAAAAATTAACAATGTTTAGCAATTAAGCCCAATAATGTAAAAGCAAAAACAGTGAATGTAAAAGTTGTCTAATTTCCGTCTCTCTCTGGCTTGTGTGGATGTAAACTGCTATTTATTCTTATTAATCATGACCTAACCCTAGACCAAATTAAGGGCATCTGAATAAGCTTTCCAACAAGGTATCATATGCCTTAATTGATATTAAATGAGTAAGACTCATTTAAGTGAAGGAACATCATGGACTACGCACTGATCAGCGCCAGAGAACTCGGGACCCAATGTAACCTTGATTTTGGCCTAATTTGACAGTTCTTGTGAAACCTGAAATTGTAGGTCTCTTCCTTATCTTTCTAGGGACAGCAAGATCACCAAAATCCGATATCAGTAGGTGTAGTTATCCTCTGCACAAGGCAAAAAGGTCAGGAAGAGTGAAAAATCCGAAAATTAACAATGTTTAGCAATTAAGCCCAATAATGTAAAATAAAAAACAATGATCGTAAAAGTTATCTAATTTCCATCTCTCTTTGGCTTGTGCAGTTGTCAACTGCTATCTATGCTTATTAATCCTGACCTAACCCAAGACCAAATTAAGGGCCTCTGAATAATCTTTCCAACACGGAATTATATGTCTTATTTGGGCTTAAGATGAGTAATTTAGGCCCATTTAAGTGAAGGAACATCATGGACTGCGCACTGCTCCGTGCCAGGGAACTCGGGACCCTATTTAGTCTTGATTTTGGCCTAATTTGACAAATCTTGTGAAATCTGAAATTGTACGTCTCTTCCTTATCTTTCTATGGACTGCAAGATCACCAAAATCTGATATGTGTAGCTCTAGTTATGCTCTGGCAAAACAACAGGGTCATGAAGACTGAAAAATCCGAAAATTAACAATGTTTAGCAATTAAGCCCAATAATGTAAAAGCAAAAACAAAATTTTGTAGAAGTTGTCTAATTTTCGTCTCTCTCTGGCTTGTGCGCTGAAAACTGCTACTTATGTTTATTAATCTTGACCTAACCCTAGACCAAATTAAGGGCCTCTGAATAAGCTTTCCAACAAGGTATCATAAGCCTTAATTGGGCTTAAGATGAGTAAGATAGACCCATTTAATTGAAGGAACATCATGGACTTCACACTGATCCGCGCCAGAGAACCCGGGACCCAGTTTAGCCTTGATTTTGGTCTAATTTGACAATTCTTGTGAAACCGGGAATTCTAGGACTCTTCCTTATCTTTCTAAGGACAGCAAGATCACCAAAATCCGATATTTGTAGCTCTAGCTATGCTCTGCGCAAGGCAACAAGATCAGGATGAGTGAAAAATCCGAAAATTAACATTGTTTAGCAATTAAACCCAATAATGTAAAAGCAAAAACAATGATTGTAAAAGTTGTCTAATTTCCGTCTCTCTCTGGCTTGTGCTGCAGTAAACTGCTATTTATGCTTATTAATCCTGACCTAACTCTAGACTAAATTAAGGGCCTCTGAATAAGCTTTCCAACAAGGTATCATATGCCTTAATTGGGCTTAAGATGAGTAAGTTAGGGCCATTTAAGTGAAGGAACATCATGGACTGTGCACTGATCCGCGCCAGAGAACTCGGGAGCCAATTTAGCCTTGATTTTGGCCTAATTTGACAATTCTTGTGAAACCTGATTTTGTAGGTCTCTTCCTTATCTTTCTAGGGACAGCAAGATCACCAAAATCCGATATCTGTAGCTCAAGTTATGCTCTGCGCAAAGCAACAAGATCAGCTGAGTGAAAAATCCGAAAATTAACAATGTTTAGAAATTAAGCACAATAATGTAAATGCAAAAACAATGATTGTAAAAGTTGTCTAATTTCCGTCTCTCTCTGGCTTGTGTGGCTGTAAACTGCAATTTATGCTTATTAATCATGACCTAACCCTAGACTAAATTAAGGGCATCTGAATAAGCTTTCCAACAAGGTATCATATGCTTTAATTGGCATTAAGATGAGTCAGTTAGACTCATTTAAGTGAAGGAACATCATGGACAACGCATTGATCAGCGCCAGAGAACTCGGGACCCAATGTAGCCTTGATTTTGGCCTAATTTGACAATTCTTATGAAACTAGAAATAGTAGGTCTGTTCCTTATCTTTCAAGGCACTGTAAGATCACCAAAATCCGATATCTGTAGCTCTAGTTATGCTCTGCTCTAGGCTACAAGGTCAGGATGATTGAAAAATCCCAAAATTAACAATGTTTAGCAATTAAGCCCAATAATGTAAAAGCAAAAACAATGACTGTAAAAGTTGTCTAATTTTCATCTCTCTCTGGTTTGTGCATCTATAAACTGCTATTTATTCTTATTAATCCTGACCTAACCCTAGACCTAATTAAGGGCATCCGAATAAGCTTTCCAACAAGGTATCATATTCTTTAATTGGCGTTAAGATGAGTTAGGCCCATTTAAGTGAAGGAATATCGTGGATTGCGCACTGATCCGCGCCAGAGAACTCGGACCCAATTTAACCATGATTTTGGCCTAATTTGGCAATTCTTGTGACACCTGAAATTGTAGGTCTCTTCCTTATCTTTCTAAGGGCAGCAAGATCACTAAAATCCAATATCTGTAGCTCTAGTTATGCTCTACGCAAGCCAACAAGGTCAGGAAGAGTGAAAAATCTGAAAATTAACAATGTTTACAATTAAGCCCAATTAAACCCAATAATGTAAAAGCAAAAACAATGATTGTCAAAGTTGTCTAATTTGGGTCTCTCTGGCTTGTGCGGCTGTAAACTGCTATTTATGGTTATTAATCATGACCTAACCCTAAACCAAATTAAGGGCCTCTGAATAAGCTTTCCAACAAGGTATCATATGCCTTAATTGGGCTTAAGATGAGTAAGCTAGGCCCATTTAAGCGAAGGAACATCATGGACTGTGCACTGATCCACGCCGGAGAACTCAGGACCCAATTTAACTTTATTTTGGCCTAATTTGACAATTCTTGTGAAACCGGAAATTGCAGGTCTCTTCCTTTTCTTTCCAGGGATAGCAAGATCACAAAAATCCGATATTTGTAGCTCTATTGATGCTCTACGCAAGGCAACAAGGTCAGGATAAGTGAAAAATCCCAAAATTAACAATGTTTAGCAGTTAACCCCAATAATGTAAAAGCAAAAACAATGATTGTAAAAGTTGTCTAATTTTCGTCTCTCTCTGGCTTGTGTAGTTGTAAACTGCAATTTATGCTTGTTTATCATGACCTAACCCTAGAGTAAATTAAGGGCATCTGAATAATCTTTCCAACAAGGTATCATAAGCTTTAATTGGGATTAAGATGAGTCAGTTAGACTCATTTAAGTGAAGGAACATCATGGATTGCGTACTGTTCAGCGCCAGAGAACTCGGGACCCAATGTAGCCTTGATTTTGGCCTAATTTGACAATTCTTGTGAAACTAGAAATAGTAGGTCTGTTCCTTATCTTTCAAGGCACTGTAAGATCACCAAAATCCGATATCTGCAGCTCTAGTTATGCTCTGTGCTAGGCAACAAGGTCAGGATGATTGAAAATTCCCAAAATTAACAATGTTTAGCAATTAAGCCCAATAAAGTAAAAGCAAAAACAATGATTATAAAAGTTGTCTAATTTTCATCTCTCTCTGGCTTGTGCGGCTGTAAACTGCTATTTATGCTTATTAATCCTGACCTAACCCTTGACCAAATTAAGGGCCTCCGAATAAGCTTTCCAACAAGGTATCGTATTCCTTAATTGGGCTTAAGATGAGTAAGTTAGGCCCATTTAATTGGAGGAACATCATGGACTGCACACTGATCCACCCCAGAAAACTCGGGAGCATTTTTATCCTTGATTTTGGCTTAATTTCACAATTATTGTGAGTCTGAAATTGTAGGTCTCTTTCTTATCTTTCTAGGGATAGTAAGATCACCAAAATCCGATATTTGTAGCTCAAGTTATGCTCTGTGCAAGGCAACAAGGTCAGGATGAGTGAAAAATCCAAAAATTAACAATGTTTAGCAATTAAGCCCAATAATGTTAAAGCAAAAACAATGATTGTAAAAGTTGTCTAATTTCCATCTCTCCCTGGAATGTGCGGCTGTAAACTGCTATTTAAGCTTATTAATCATGACCTAACCCTGGACCAAATTAAGGGCCTCTGAATAAGCTTTCCAGCAAGGTATCATATGCCTCAATTGGGATTAAGATGAGTAAGTTAGGCCCATTGAAGTGAAGCAACATCATGGACTGCACACTGATCAACGCCAGAGAACCCGGGACCCAATTTAGCCTTGATTTTGGCCAAATTTGACAATTCTTGTGAATCCTGAAATTGTAGGACTCTTCCTTATATTTCTAAGGACAACAAGATCACCAAAAAACCGATATTTGTAGCTCTAGCTATGCACTGCGTAAGGCAACAAGATCAGGATGAGTGAAAAATCCGAAAACTAACAATGTTTAGCAATTAAGCCCAATAATGTAAAAGCAAAAACAATGATTGTAAAAGTTGTCTAATTTCCGTCTCTCTCTAGCTTGTGATGCAGTAAACAGCTATTTATGCTTATTAATCCTGACCTAACCCTAGACCAAATTATGGGCCTCCGAATAAGCTTTCCAACAAGGTATCATATGCCTTAATTGGGCTTAAGTTGAGTAAGTTAGGCCCATTTAAGTGAAGGAACATCATTGACTGCACACTGATCCGCGCGCAAGAGAACTCAGGACCCAATTTTGCCTTGATTAATTTGGCCTAATTTAACAATTATTGTGAAACCTGAAATTGTAGGTCTCTTCCTTATCTTTTTAGAGACAGCAAGATCACCAAAATCCGATATTAGTAGCTCTAGTTATGCTCTGCGCATGGTAACATGGTCAGGATGAGTGAAAAATTCGGAATTTAACAATGTTTAGCAATTAAGCCCAATTAAGCCTAATAATGTAAAAGAAAAAACAATGATTGTAAAAGTTGTCTAATTTTTGTCTCTCTCTGGCTTGTGCGGCTGTAAACTGCTATTTATGCTTATTAATCTTGACCTAACCCTAGACCAAATTAAGGGCATCTGAGTAAGCTTTCCAATGAGGTATCGTATGCCTTAAATGGGCTTATGATGAGTAAGTTAGGCCCATTTAAGTGAAGGAACACCAAAACTGCGCACTAATCCGCGCCAGAGAACTCGGGACCCAATTTAGCATTGATTTTGGACTAATTTGTCAATTCTTGTGAAACCTGAAATTGTAGGTCTCTTCCTTATCTTTCTAGGGACAGCAAGATCACCAAAATCCAATAGATGTAGCTCTAGCTATGCTCTGCGCAGGCAACAAGATCAGGATGAGTGAAAAATCCAAAAAATAACAATGTCTAGCAATTAAGCCCATTAATGTAAAAGCAAAAACAATGGTTGTAAAAGTTGTCTAATTTCCGTCTGTCTCTGGCTTGTGCTGCAATAAACTGTTATTTATGCTTATTAATCTTGTCCTAACCCTAGACCAAATTAAGGGCCTCTGAATAAGCTTTCCAACAAGGTATCATATGCCTTAATTGGGCTTAAGATGAGTAAGTTAGGCCCATTTAAGTGAAGGAACATCATGGACTGCACCCGATCCTCGCAGAGAACCCGGGACCCAATTTAGCCTCGATTTTGGCCTAATTCGACAATTCTTGTGAAACCTGAAATTGTAGTTCTCCTCTTTAGCTTTCTAGGGACAGCAAGATCACCAAAATCCGATAATTGTAGCTCTAGCTATGCTCTGTGCAAGACAACAAGGTCAGGATGAGTGAAAGCAAAAAATATGATTGTAAAAGTTGTCTAATTTCCGTCTCTCTCTGGATTGTGCGGCTGTAAACTGCCATTTATGCTTATTATTCCTGACCTAACCCTAGGCCAAATTAAGGGCATCCGAATAAGCTTTCCAACAAGGTATCATATGCCTTAAACGGGCTTAAGATGAGTAAGTTAGGCCCATTAAAGTGAAGGAACATCATGGACTGCGCACTGATCCGCACCAGAAAACTCGAGACCCAATTTAGCCTTTATTTTGGCCTAATTTGACAATTCTTTTTACACCTAAAATTGTAGGTCTCTTCGTTATCTTTCTAGGGATAGCAAGATCACCAAAATCCGATATCTGTAGCTCTAGTTATGCTCTGCGCAAGGAACAAGGTCAGGTTGAGTAATAACTCCGAAAATTAACAATGTTTAGCAATTATGCCAAATTAAACCCAATAATGTAAAAGTAAAAACAATGGTTGTAAAAGTTGTCTAATTTTCGTGTCTATCGCTTGTGCGCGTCTGTAAACTGCTATTTATGCTTATTAATCCTGACCTAGCCCTAGACCAAATTAAGGGCATCTGAATAAGCTTTCCAACCAGGTATCATATGCCTTAATAGGGCTTAAGATGAGTAAGTTAGGCCCATTTAAGTGAAGGAACATCATGGATTGGGCACTAATCCGCGCCACAGAACTCGGGACCCAATTTAGCCTTGATTTTGGCCTAATTTGGCAATTCTTGTGAAACCTGAAATTGTAGGTCTCTTCCTTATCTTTCTAGGGACAGCAAGATCACTAAAATCCGATATCTGTAGCACTAGCTATTCTCTGCGCAAGGCAACAAGATCAGGATCAGTGAAAAATCAGAAAATTAACAATGTTTATCAATTAAGCCCAATAATGTAAAAGCAAAAACAATGATTGTAAAAGTTGTCTAATTTCCCTCTCTCTCTGGCTTGAGCGGCTGTAAATTGCTATTTAAGCTCAATAATCCGGACCTAACCCTAGACCAAATTAAGGACCTCTGAATAAGCTTTCCAACAAGGTATCTGATAAGCCTTTGGCTTATCTAGTTTTATAACTAGATGGACTGTGGTTTTTGTGCAAATTATTCGAGTTCACTCTCGTTTTCGCCCAAATTTGCCTTGTTTTGTTCCTAAGTTGGACTTTGACTCGTTCTAGGTATTTTTAGTAGTTTTTAGTCTATTTTGAATAGAATTACGCTTTTTGTTTCTTTTTATTGTTTCAGGTTAGAAGTGAAGCTCCAAGAGTCAAGGAAGCACTTTGAGTCAAGGAAACAGTGGAAATTTCCATTCTGGAGGTACTCGCCCCGCGAGCCTGGAGATCATCAAAACAGCAACAATCATCTGTTTTGGCTCGCCTCGTGAGAGGCTTCTCGCCTCGCGAGATCCTGAAGACCCTGGAAGACAGAGACCATCACGGCCTAGCCGTGATGAAGGTCACGGCTGTGACAGATTAAGGTTCGAAGACTCGCCCCGCGAACACACTCTCGCCTCGCAATAATTCAAACTCAGGATGGAGCCAAAACTAATATTCGCTTCGCGAGAGTATGCTCGCCCCGCGAGCGGGCGAGAAACAGAATCCCTATATATTGCTGTTTCAGATCAGATTTGAGGGGGCTGGCTGGGAGGAACCATCCAGATCCGAATCCCAGTTTTAGCCACTGTATACAGTAGCGTTTAGGCTAGTTTCTTGTCTCTTTGGAGCTGCGTCTCCTCTTTTCTTTTTCTTATTTTGCTATGGAGGTTATGTCCGATTGTTTGTCTATGAGCATGAGGAACTAATCCCCTCGTCTGAGGGAACAATGAAGTCACCCATGGCAGTGTAGATTCGATGTGATGTATGTCTATCTCCCTTTTTCTCAATAAATGTTTTCCAATTCTGATTTGATTGTGTTGATCATTTGCGCGCGTGATTGACTTGTTAAACGTGTTGAGGCTGATCGGCGATTCACGTTTTAGAACTTGAATTGGGATCATCGGTCGAATATTGCACGATAGTGAGTAGGAGATCGGTGCAACCATATAGGGAACAAGAATTAACAGAGTTTGATGATTAGGATTATGAGACCTAGTAAGTAATTAATCCAATCTTCGAATACGTCCTAATGAGCACGACAGTGGATTTAGGAGAATTTGGGGGTCCCGGTTGACATTGTAATTGAACTTAGGGAGGAATTCATCATCACTTGGGTATGCATATTGGGAAGGTGGATTTGTGACCTTGGACATTTTAATTTCAGATTTTTAGTTAATTATCTTATTAGATTTGTTAATTGAATTTTTGATCCTAATCTCTCTCTCTCTCGACCACCTTCTGTTACTTGACCAACGTATCGGATTTCCTGCGAATTAGTCGAATTGGTAGCCCAATCCCTGAGTTCGACCTCGGTAATTACTTACCGTGTTTATTTTATTACTTGCGACGACCCGGTACACTTGCCGATGACACAACAGTATCATATGCCTTAATTGGTCTTAAGATGAGTAAGTTAGGCCCATTTAAGTGAAGGAACATCATGGACTGCACACTGATCCGCGCCAGAGAACTCGGGACCCAATTTAGCCTCGATTTTGGCCTAATTTGACAATTCTTGTGAAATCTGAAATTGTAGCTCTCCTCCTTAGCTTTCTAGGGACAACAAGATCACCAAAATCCGATAACTGTAGCTCTAGTTATGCTCTGTGCAAGGCAACAAGGTCAGGATGAGTGAAAAATCCGAAAATTAACAGTGTTTAGCAATTAAGCCCAATAATGTAAAACCAAAAACAATGATTGTAAAAGTTGTCTAATTTCCGATTCTATCTGGCTTGTGCAGCTGTAAACTGGTATTTATGCTTATTAATCATAATCTAACCCTAGACCAAATTAAGGGTCTCTTAATAAGCTTTCCAACAAGGTATCATATACCTTAATTGGGCTTAAGATGAGTATGTTAATCCCATTTAAGTGAAGGAACATCATGGACTTTGCACTGATCCGCGCCAGGAAATTCAGGACCCAATATAGCGTTGATTTTGGCCTAATTCGACAATTCTTGTGAAAACTAAAATTGTATGTCTCTTCCTTATCTTTCTAGGGACAGGAAGATCGCGAAAATCCGATATCTGTAGCTCATGTTATTCTCTGCGCAAGCCAACAAGGTCAGAATGAGTGAAAAATCCAAAAATTAACAATGTTTAGCAATTAAGCCCAATAATGTAAAAGCAAAAACAATGATTGTAAAAGTTGTCTAATTTCTGTCTCTCTATGACTTGTGCGGCTGTAAACTACTATTTATGCTTATTAATCTTGACCTAACCTTAGACCAAATTAAGGGCCTTTGAATAAGCTTTCCAACAAGGTATCATATGCCTTAATTGGGCTTAAGATGAGCAAGTTAGGCCCATTTAAGTGAAGGAACTTCATGGACTGCGCACTGATTCGTGCCAGAGAAATCAGGATCTAATTTACCTTGATTTTTGCCTAATTTGGCAATTCTTGTGATACCTGAAATTGTAGGTCTCTTCCTTATCTTTCTAGGGACAGCAAGATCGCCAGAATCGTATATCTGTAGCTTTAGTTATGCTCTGCATAAGGCAACAAGGTTAGGATGAGTGAAAAATCCGAAAATTAACAATGTTTGGCAATTAAGGCCAATTATACCATATAACGTAAAAGCAAATACAACGATTGTAAAAGTTGTCTAATTTTCGCCTCTCTCTGGCTTGTGCTGCTGTAAACTGCTATTTATGGTTATTAATCCTGACCTAACCCTAGACCGAATTAAGGGCCTCTCAATAAGCTTTCCAACAAGGTATCGTTTGCCTTAATTGGGCTTAAGAAGAGTAAGTTAGGCCCATTTAAGTGAAGGAACATCATGGAGTGCGTACTGAACCGTGCCAGAGAACTCGGGACCTAATTTAACCTTGATTTTGGCCTAATTTGACAGTTCTTGTGAAACCTGTAATTGTTGGTCTCTTCCTTATCTTTCTTGGGACAGCAAGATCACAAAAATCCGATATTGTAGCTCTAGTTATGCTCTGTGAAAGGCAACAAGGTCAGGATGAGTGAAAAATCCGAAAATTAACAATGTTTAACAATTGAGCCCAAAAATGTAAAACCAAAAACAATGATTGTAAAAGTTGCTAATTTCCATCACTCTCTGGCTTGTGCGGCTGTAAACTGCTATTTATGCTTATTAATCTTAATCTAAACCTAGACCAAATTAAGGGCCTCTCAATATGCTTTCCAACAAGGTATCATATGCCTTAATTGGGCTTAAGATGAGTAAGTAAAGCCCATTTAAGTGAAGGAACATCATGGACCGTGCACTGGTCCGTGCCAGAGGACTCGGAACCCAATTTAGCCTTGATTTTGACTTGAAATTGTAGGTCTCTTCCATATCTTTCTAGGGGCAACAAGATCACCAAAATACGATATCTATAGCTATAGTTATGCTCTGCACAAGGCAAAAAGGTAAGGATGAGTAAAAATCCGAAAATTAACAATGTTTACCAATTAAGCCCAATTAAGCCCAAAAATGTAAAAGCAAAAACAATGATTGTAAAAGCTGTCTAATTTCCGTCTCTCTCTTGCTTGTTTGGCTGTAAACTGCTATTTATGCTTTTTAATCCAGACCTAACCCTAGAACAAATTAAGGGCCTCTAAATAAGTTTTCCGACAAGGCATCATATGCCTTAATTGGGCTTAAGATGAGTAAGTTAGACCCATTTAAGAGAAGGAACATCATGGACTGCACACTAAATCGCGCCATAGAACTCGGGACCCAATTTAGCCTTGATTTTGGCCAAATTTGACAATTCTTGTGACGCCTAAAATTGTAGGTCTCTTCCTTATCTTTCTAGGGACAGCAAGATTGCCAAAATCCGATATCTATAGCTCCAGTTATGCTCTGCGCAAATCAAAACGGTCAGGATGATTGAAAAATCCGAAAATTAACAATGTTTAACAATTAAACCCAATTAAGTCCAAAAATATAAAAGCAAAAACAATGATTGTAAAAGTTGTCTAATTTCCGTCTCTCTCATGTTTGTCCTGCTGTAAACTGCTATTTATACTTATTAATCCAGACCTAACCCTTGACCAAATTAAGGTCCTCTGAATAAGCTTTCCAACAAGGTATCATATGCCTTAATTGGGCTTAAGATGAGTAAGTTAGGCCCATTTAAGTGAAGGAACATCATGGACTGCTCACTGATTCGCTCCAGAGAACTCGGGACCCAATCTAGACTTCATTTTGGACTAATTTGACAATTCTTGTGAAACCTGAAATTGTAGGTCTCTTCCTTATCTTTCTGGGGTCAGCAAGATCACCAAAATCCGATATCGGTAGCTCTAGTTATGCTCTGCGCAAGGAAACAAGTTCAGGATGAGTTAAAAATCCTAAAATTAACAATGTTTAGCAATTAATCCCAATTAAGCCAAAAAATGTATAAGCAAAAACAATGATTGAAAAAGTTGTCTAATTTTCGTCTCTCTCTATCTTGTTCTGCTGTAAACTGCTATTTATGCTTATTTATCCAGACCTAACCCTAGAACAAATTAAGGGCCTCTGAATAAGCTTTCCAACAAGGAATCATTTACCTTAATTGGGCTTAAGATCATTAAGTTAGGCACATTTAAGTGAAGGAACATCATGGACTGCGAACTAATCCGTGCCAAAGAACTCGGAACCCAATTTAGCCTTGATTTTGGGCTAATTTGACAATTCTTGTGAAACCTGAAATTGTAGGTCTCTTCCTTATCTTTCAAGGGACAGCAAGATCACCAACATCCGATATCTGTAGCTCTAGTTATGCTCTGTGCAAGGCAACAAGGTCAGGATGAGTGATAAATCCGAAAATTAACAATGTTTAGCAATTAAGCCAAATTAAACCCAATAAATAAAAGCAAAAACAAATATTGTAAAAGTTGTCTAATTTCTGACTCTCTCTGGCTTTTCCGGCTGTAAACTGCTATTTATGCTTATTAATCCACACCTAACCCTAGAACAAATTAAGGGCCTCTGAATGAGCTTTCCAACAAGGTATCATATGCCTTAATTGGGCTTAAGATGAGTAATTTAGGCCCATTTAAGTGAAGGAACATCATGGACTGCGCACTGATCCGCGCCCGAGATCTCGGGAGCCAATGTAGCCTTGATTTTGGCCTAATTTGACCATTCTTGGGAACCTAAAATTGTAGGTCTCTTCCTTATCTTTCTAGGGACAGCAAGATCACCAAAATCCAATATCTGTAGCTTTAGTTTTACTTTGCGCAAGGCAACAAGGTCAAGAGGAGTGATAAATCCGAAAATAAAAAATGTTTGGCAATTAAGCCCAATAATATAAAAGCAAAAGCAATGATTACCGAAGTTGTCTAATTTTCATCTCTCTCTGACTGGTGCGGCTGTAAACTGCTATTTATGCTTATTAATCCTGACCTAACCCTACACAAAATTAAGGGCCTTTGAATAAGCTTTCCAACAAGGTATCATATGCCTTAATTGGGCTTAAGATGAGTAAGTTAGGCCCATCTAAGTGAAGGAACATCATGGACTGTACACTAATCCACGCCTGAGAACACGAGACCCAATTTTGCCTTGATTTTGGTCTAATTTGAAAATTCTTGTGAAACCTGAAATTGTAGGTCTATTCCTTATCTTTCAACGGACAGCAAGATCTCCAAAATCCGATATCTGTAGCACTAGTTATGCTCTGCGCAAGGCAACAAGGTCAGGATGTGTGAAATATCCAAAAATTAACAATGTTTAGCAATTAAGCCCAATAATGTAAAAGCAAAAACAATTATTGTAAAAGTTTTCTAATTTCCGTCTCTCTCTGGCTTGTGCAGCTGTAAACCGCTATTTATGCTTATAAATCCTGACCAAACCCTATACCAAATTAAGGGCCTCTGATGGTATCATATGCCTTAATTGGGCTTAAGATGAGTAAGTTAGGCCCATTTAATTGAAGGAACATCATGGACTGCGAACTGATCAGCGCCAGAGAACTTAGGTCCCAATTTAGACTTGATTTTGCCCTAATTTGACAATTCTTGTGAAACCTGAAATTATTGGTCTCTTCCATTTCTTTCTAGGGGCAACAAGATCACCAAAATCCGATATCTATAGCTCTAGTTATGCTCCGCGCAAGGCAAAAAAGGTCAGGATGAGTGAAAAATTCGAAAATTAACAATGTTTGCCAATTAAACCCAATTAAGCCCAAAAATATAAAAGCAAAAACAATGATTGTAAAAGTTGTCTAATTTCCGTCTCTCTCTTGCTTGTGCGGCTGTAAAATGCTATTTATGCTTATTAATCCAGACCTAACCCTAGAACAAATTAAGGGCCTCTGAATAAGCTTACCAACAAGGTATCATATGCCTTAATTGGGCTTAAGATGAGTAAGTTAGACCCATTTAAGTGAAGGAACATCATGGACAGCGCACCAATCCGCTCCAGAGAACTCGGGACCCAATTTAGAATTCTTTTTGACCTAATTTGACAATTCTTGTTAAACCTGAAATTGTAGGTCTCTTCCTTATCTTTCTAGGGATAGCAAGATCACCAAAATCCGATATCTGTAGCTCTAGTTATGCTCTGCGCAAGGCAACAAGGTCAGAATGAGTGAAAAATCCGAAAATTAACAATGTTTAGCAATTAAGCCTAATTAAGCCAAAAAAATGTATAAGAAAAAACAATGATTGCAAAAGTTGTCTAATTTCCGTCTCTCTCTGGTTTGTTCAGCTGTAAACTGCTATTTATGCTTATTTATCCAGAATTAACCCTAGAACAAATTAAGGGCCTCTGAATAAGCTTTCCAACAAGGTATCATATGCCTTAATTGGGCTTAAGATGAGTAAGTTAGGCCCATTTAAGTGAAGGAACTTAATGGACTGCGCACTAATCCGTGCCAGAGAACTCGAAACCCAATTTAGCCTTGATTTTTTGGGCTAATTTGACACTACTAGTGACACCTGAAATTGTAAGTTTTTTCCTTATCTTTCTGGAGATAGCAAGATCAACAAAATCAGATATCTGTAGCTCTAGTTATGTTGTGCGCAAGGCAACAAGGTCAGGATGAGTGAACAATCCGAAAATTAATAATGTTTACCAATTAAGCCCAATTAAGCCCAAAAATGTAAAAGCAAAAACAATGATTGTAAAAGCTGTCTAATTTCTGTCCCTCTCTTGCTTGTGCGGCTGTAAACTGCTATTTATGCTTATTAATCCAGACCTAACCCTAGAACAAATTAAGGGCCTCTGAATAAGGTTTCCGACAAGGTCTCATATGCCTTAATTGGGCTTAAGATGAGTAAGTTAGGCCCATTTAAGTGATGGAACATCATGGACAGCGCACCAATCCGCTCCAGAGAACTCGGGACCCAATTTAGAATTCTTTTTGGTCTAATTTGACAATTCTTGTCATACCAGAAATTGTAGGTCTCTTCCTTATCTTTCAAGGGATAGCAAGATCTCCAAAATCCGATATATGTAGCACTAGTTATGCTCTGCGCAAGGCAACAAGGTCAGGATTTGTGAAATATCCAAAAATTAACAACGTTTAGCAATTAAGCCCAATAATGTAAAAGCAAAAACGATGATTGTAAAAGTGTTCTAATTTCCGTCTCTCTCTGGCTTGTTCTGCTGTAAACTGCTATTTATGCTTATTTATCAAGACCTAACCCTAGAACAAATAAAGGGCCTCTGAATAAGCTTTCCAACAAGGTATCATATGCCTTAATTGGGCTTAAGATGAGTAAGTTAGACCCATTTAAGTGAAGGAACATCATGGACTGCGCACTAATCCGTGCCAAAGAACTCGGAACCCAATTTAGCCTTGATTTTGGGCTAATTTGACAATTCTTGTGAAACCTGAAATTGTAGGTCTCTTCCTTATCTTTCAAGGGACCACAAGATCGCCTAAATCTGATATCTGTAGCTCTAGTTATGCTCTGTGCAAGGCAACAAGGTCAGGATGAGTGATAAATCCGAAAATTAACAATGTTTTGCAATTAAGCCAATTTAAACCCAATAAATAAAAGCAAAAACAAATATTGTAAAAGTTGTCTAATTTCTGTCTCTCTCTCAGGCTTTTTAAATTTGTAAACTGCTATTTATTTATGCTTATTAATCTGCACCTAACCCTAGAACAAATTAAGGGCCTCCGAATGAGCTTTCCAACAAGGTATCATATGCCTGAATTGTGCTTAAGATGAGTAAGTTAGGCCCATTTTAGTGAAGGAACATCATGGACTACGCACTGATCCGCTACAGAGAACTCGAGACCCAATTTAGACTTCTTTTTGTATTAATTTGACAATTCTTGTTAAACCTGAAATTGTAGGTCTCTTCCTTATCTTTCTGGGGACAGCAAGATCACCAAAATCCGATATCTGTAGCTCTAGTTATGCTTTGCGCAAGGCAACAAGGTCAGGATGAGTGAAAAATCCGAAAATTAACAATGTTTAGCAATTAAGCCCAATAACGTAAAACCAAAAAAATGATCGTAAAAGTTGTCTAATTTCCGTCTCTCTCAGCCTTGTGCGGCTGTAAACTACTATTTATGCTTATTAATCCTCACCTAACCCTAGACCAAATTAAGGGCCTCTGAATAAGCTTTCCAACAAGGTATCATATGTCATAATTGGGCTTAAGATGAGTCAGTTAGGCCGATTTAAGTGAAGGAACATCATGGACTGCCCACTGATCTGCGCCAGAGAACTCGGGACCCAACTTAGCATTGATTTTGGCCTAATTTGACAATTCTTTTGACACCTGAAATTGTAGGTCTCTTCCTTATCTTTATAGGGACAGCAAGATCACCAAAATCGGATATCTGTAGCTCTAGTTATGCTCTGCGTAAGGCAACAAGCTCAGGTTGAGTGAAAATCCGAAAATTAACAATGTTTAGCAATTAAGCCCAATAATGTAAACGCAAAAACAATGATTCTAAAAGTTGTCTAATTTCCGTCTCTCTCTGGCTTGTGCTTCTATTAACTTCTATTTATGCTTACTAATCCTGACCTAACCCTAGGACAAATTTAGGGCCACTGAATAAGCTTTCCAACAAGGTATCATATGCCTTAATTGGGCTTAAGATGAGTAAGCTAGGCCCTTTTAAGTGAAGGAACGTCATGGACTGTGCACTGATATCCGCCGGAGAACTCAGGACCCAATTTAGCTTTGATTTTGGCCTAATTTGACAATTCTTGTGAAACCTGAAATTGCAGGTCTCTTCCTTTCCTTTCCAGGGACAGCAAGATCACCAAAATCCGATATATGTAGCTTTAGTGATGCTCTACGCAAGGCAACAAGGTCAGGATGAGTGAAAAATCCCAAAATTAACAATGTTTAGCAGGTAACATCAATAATGTAAAAGCAAAAACAATGATTGTAAAAGTTGTCTAATTTCCATCTTTCTCTGGCTTGTATGGTTGTAAACTGCAATTTATGCTTATTAATCCTAACCTAACCCTAGACCAAATTAAGGGCATCTGAATAACCTTTCCAACAAGGTATCATATGCTTAAATTGGGATTAAGATAAGTCAGTTAGACTCATTTAAGTGAAGGAACATCATGGACTGCGCACTGATCCACGCCAGAAAACTCGGGAGCCAATTTATCCTTGATTTTGGCCAAATTTGACAATTCTTGTGAAACCTGAAATTGTAGGTCTCTTCCTTATCTTTCTAGGGACAGCAAGATCACCAAAATCCGATATCTGTAGCTCTAGTTATGCTCTGCGTAAGGCAACAAGATCGGGTTGAGTGAAAATCCGAAAATTAACAATGTTTAGCAATTAAGCCCAATAATGTAAAAGCAAAAACAATGATTGTAAAAGTTGTCTAATTTCCATTTCTCTCTGGCATGTGCGGCTATAAACTGCTAATTATGCTCATTAATCATGACATAACCCTAGACCAAATTAAGGGCCTCCGAATAAGCTTTCCAACAAGGTATTATATGTCTTAATTGGCCTTAAGATGAGTAATTCAGACCCATTTAAGTGAAGGAACATCATGGATTGCGCACTGCTCCACGCCAGAGAACTCGGGACCCAATTTAGCCTTGATTTTTGCCTAATTTGACAATTCTAGTGACACCTGAAATTATACGTCTCTTCCTTATCTTTCTAGGGACAACAAGATCGCCAAAATCTGATATCTGTAGCTCCAGTTATGCTCTGGCAAAACAACAGGGTCAGCAAGGGTGAAAAATCCGAAAATTAACAATGTTTAGCAATTAATCCCAACAATTTAAAAGCAAAAAGAATGATTGTAAAAGTTGTCTAATTTCCGTCCTCTCTGGCTTGTGCGACTGTAAACTGCTATTTATGATTATTTATCCTGACCTAACCCTAGACCAAATTAAGGGCCTCTGAATAAGCTTTCCAACAAGGTATCATATGCCTTAATAGGGCTTAAGATGAGTAAGTTAGGCCCATTTAAGTGAAGGAACATCATGGATTGCACACTAATCCGCGCCAGAGAACTCGGTACCCAATTTAGCCTTGTTTTTGCCTAATTAGACAACTCTAAACCTGAAATTGTAGGTCTCTTCGTTAGCTTTCTAGGGACAGCAAGATCACCAAAATCCGATATATGTAGCTCTCGTTATGCTCTGCACAAGGCAACAAGGTCATGATGAGTGAAAAATCCGAAAATTAACAATGTTTAGCAATTAAGCCCAATAATGTAAAGGCAAAAACAATGATTGTAAAATTTGTCTAATTTTCGTCTCTCTCTGGATTGTGCGACTGTAAACTGTTATTTATGCTTATTAATCCTGACCTAACCCTAGACCAAATTAAGGGACTCTGAATAAGATTTCCAACAAGGTATCATATGCCTTAATTGGGCTTAAGATGAGTAAGTTAGGCCCATTTAAGTGAAGGAACATCATGGACTGCACACTAATCCGCGCCAGAGAACTCGGGACCCAATTTAGCCTTGATTTTGGCCTAATTTATCAATTATTGTGAAATATTAAATTGTAGGTCTCTTCCTTATCTTTCTAGAGACAGCAACATCACCAAAATATGATATCAGTAGCTCTAGTTATGCTCTGCGCAAGGTAACACGGTCATGATGATTGAAAAATCCGAAAATTAACATTGTTTAGCAATTAAGCCCAATTATGCCCAATAATGTAAAAGCGAAAACAATGATTGTAAAAGTTGTCTAATATTCGTCTCTCTCTAGCTTGTGCGGCTGTAAACTACTATTTATGCTTATTAATCTTGATCTCGTCCTAGACAAAATTAAGGACCTCTGAATAAGCTTTCCAACAAGGTATCATATGCCTTAATTGGGCTTAAGTTGTGTAAGTTAGGCCCATTTAAGTGAAGGAACATCATAGACTGCGCATTGATTCCCGCCAGAGAACTCAGGACCCAAGTTAGCCTTGATTTTGGCCTAATTTGACAATTCTTGTGAAACTTGAAATTGTAGGTCTCTTCCTTATCTTTCTAGCGACAACAAGATCACCAAAATCTGATATCTGTAGCTCTGGATATACTCTGCGCAAGGCAACAAGGTCAAGATGAGTGAAAAATCCGAAATTTAACAATGTTTAGCAATTACGCCCAATTAAGCCCATTAATGTAAAAGCAAAAACAATGATTGTAAAAGTTGTCTAATTTTCGTGTCTCTCTGGCTTGTGCGTCTGTAAACTTCTATTTATGCTTATTAATCCTGACCTAACCCTAGAACAAATTAAGGGCATCTGAATAAGCTTTCCAACAAGGTATCATATGCCTTAATAGGGCTTAAGATGAGTAAGTTAGGCCCATTTAAGTGAAGGAACATCATGGATTGCGCACTGATTCGCGCCAGAGAATACGGGACCCAATTTAGCCTTGATTTTCGCCTAATTTGGCAATTCTTGTGTAACCTGAAATTGTAGGTCTCTTCCTTATCTTTCTAGGGACAGCAAGATCACTAAAATCCGATATCTGTAGCTCTAGCTATTCTCTGCGCAAGGCAACAAGATCAGGATGAGTGAAAAATCGGAAAAATAACAATGTTTAGCAATTAAGCCCAATAATGTAAAAAGCAAAAACAATGATTGTAAAAGTTGTCTAATTTCCCTCTCTCTCTGACTTGAGCGGCTGTAAATTGCTATTTATGCTCAATAACCCAGACCTAACCCTAGACAAAATTAAGGACCTCTGAATATGCTTTCCAACAAGGTATCATGTGCCTTAATTGGGCTTAAGATGAGAAAGTTAGGCCCGTTTCAGTGAAGGAACATCATGGACTGCGTACTGATTCGAGCCAGAGAACACCGGACCCAATTTTACCTTGATTTTGGACTAATTTGACAATTCTTGTGCAAGCTGAAATTGTAGGTCTCTTCCTTATCTTTCTAGGGATAGCAAAATCACCAAAATCCGATATCTGTAGCTCTAGTTATGCTCTGCGCAAGCCAACAAGGTCAGGATGATTGAAAAATCCGAAAATTGACAATGTTTACAATTAAGACCAATTAAACCCAATAATGTAAAAGCAAAAACAATAATTGTCAAAGTTGTCTAATTTTCGTCTCCCTCTGGCTTGAGCGGCTGTAAACTGCTGTTTATGCTTATTAATCCTGACCCGACCCTTTACCAAATTAAGGCCATCTGAATAAGCTTTCCACCAAGGTATCATATGCCTTAATTGGGCTTAAGATGTGTAAGTTAGGCCAATTTAAGTGAAGGAACATCATGGATTGCGCACTAATCCGTGCCAGAGAACTCGGGACCCAATTTAGCCTTGATTTTTGCCTAATTTGACAATTCATGTGACACATAAAAATTGTAGGTCTCTTCCTTATCTTTCTAGGGACAACAAGATCACCAAAATCCGATATCTGTAGCTCTAGTTATGCTTGGCGCAAGGCAAAAAGGTCAGGTTGAGTGAAAAATCCGAAAGTTAACAATGTTTAGAAATTAAGACCAATAATGTAAAAGCAAAAACAATGATTGTAAAAGTTGTCTAATTTCTGCCTCTCTCTGACTTGTGCGGCTGTAAACTGCTATTTATGCTTATTAATCCCGACCTAACCCTAGACCAAATTAAGGGCATCTGAATAAGCTTTCCAACACGGTATCATATGCCTTTATTGGGCTTAAGATGAGTAAGTTAGGCCCATTTAAGTGAGGGAACATCATGGACTGCACACTGATTCGCGCCAGAGAACTCGGGACCCAATTTAGCCATGATTTTGGCATAATTTGACAATTCTTGTGACACCTGAAATTGTAGGTCTCTTCCTTATCTTTCTAGGGACAACAAGATCACCAAAATCCGATATCTGTAGCTCTAGTTATGCTCTGCGCAACGTAACAAGGTCAGGGTGAGTGAAAAATCCAAAAATTAACAATGTTTATTAATTGAGCCCAATAATGTAAAAGCAAAAACAATGATTGTAAAAGTTGTCTAATTTCCATCTCTCTCTGACTTGTGCGGCTGTAAACTGCTATTTATGCTTATTAATCCTGACCTAACCCTAGACCAAATTAAGGGCATCTCAATAAGCTTTCCAACAAGGTATCATATACCATAATTGGGCTTAAGATGAGTAAGTTAATCCCATTTAAGTGAAGGAACTTCATGGACTGTGCACTGATCCGTGCCAAGGAACTTGGGACCTAATATAGCATTGATTTTGGCTTAACTTGACAATTCTTGTGAAACCTGAAATTGTAGGTCTCTCCCTTATCATTCTAGGGACAACAAGATCGCCAAAATCCGATATCTGTAGGTCAAGTTATTATCTGCGCAAGCCAACAAGGTAGGAATGAGTGAAAAATCCAAAAATTAACAATGTTTAGCAATTAAGCCCAATTAAGCCTAATAATGTGAAACCAAAAACAATGATTGTAAAAGTTGTCTACTTTTTGCCTTTCTCTGGCTTGTGTGGCTGTAAACTGCTATTTATGCTTATTAATCATGACGTAAACCTAGACCAAATTAAGGGCCTCTGAATAAGCTTTCCAACAAGGTATCATATGCCTTAATAGGGCTTAAGATGAGTAAGTTAGGCCCATTTAAGTGAAGGAACATCATGGACTCATCCGCGCCTGAGAACTCGGTACCCAATTTAGCCTTGATTTTGCCTAATTAGACAACTCTAAACCTGAAATTGTAGGTCTCTTCGTTAGCTTTCTAGGGACAGCAAGATCACCAAAATCCGATATATGTAGCTCTCGTTATGCTCTGCACAAGGCAACAAGGTCATGATGAGTGAAAAATCCGAAAATTAACAATGTTTAGCAATTAAGCCCAATAATGTAAAGGCAAAAACAATGATTGTAAAATTTGTCTAATTTTCGTCTCTCTCTGGATTGTTCGACTGTAAACTGTTATTTATGCTTATTAATCCTGACCTAACCCTAGACCAAATTAAGGGACTCTGAATAAGATTTCCAACAAGGTATCATATGCCTTAATTGGGCTTAAGATGAGTAAGTTAGGCCCATTTAAGTGAAGGAACATCATGGACTGCACACTAATCCGCGCCAGAGAACTCGGGACCCAATTTAGCCTTGATTTTGGCCTAATTTATCAATTATTGTGAAATATTAAATTGTAGGTCTCTTCCTTATCTTTCTAGAGACAGCAACATCACCAAAATATGATATCAGTAGCTCTAGTTATGCTCTGCGCAAGGTAACACGGTCATGATGATTGAAAAATCCGAAAATTAACATTGTTTAGCAATTAAGCCCAATTATGCCCAATAATGTAAAAGCGAAAACAATGATTGTAAAAGTTGTCTAATATTCGTCTCTCTCTAGCTTGTGCGGCTGTAAACTACTATTTATGCTTATTAATCTTGATCTAGTCCTAGACAAAATTAAGGACCTCTGAATAAGCTTTCCAACAAGGTATCATATGCCTTAATTGGGCTTAAGTTGAGTAAGTTAGGCCCATTTAAGTGAAGGAACATCATAGACTGCGCATTGATTCCCGCCAGAGAACTCAGGACCCAAGTTAGCCTTGATTTTGGCCTAATTTGACAATTCTTGTGAAACTTGAAATTGTAGGTCTCTTCCTTATCTTTCTAGCGACAACAAGATCACCAAAATCTGATATCTGTAGCTCTGGATATACTCTGCGCAAGGCAACAAGGTCAAGATGAGTGAAAAATCCGAAATTTAACAATGTTTAGCAATTACGCCCAATTAAGCCCACTAATGTAAAAGCAAAAACAATGATTGTAAAAGTTGTCTAATTTTTGTGTCTCTCTGGCTTGTGCGTCTGTAAACTTCTATTTATGCTTATTAATCCTGACCTAACCCTAGAACAAATTAAGGGCATCTGAATAAGCTTTCCAACAAGGTATCATATGCCTTAATAGGGCTTAAGATGAGTAAGTTAGGCCCATTTAAGTGAAGGAACATCATGGATTGCGCACTGATTCGCGCCAGAGAATTCGGGACCCAATTTAGCCTTGATTTTCGCCTAATTTGGCAATTCTTGTGTAACCTGAAATTGTAGGTCTCTTCCTTATCTTTCTAGGGACAGCAAGATCACTAAAATCCGATATTTGTTGCTCTAGCTATTCTCTGCGCAAGGCAACAAGATCAGGATGAGTGAAAAATCGGAAAAATAACAATGTTTAGCAATTAAGCCCAATAATGTAAAAGCAAAAACAATGATTGTAAAAGTTGTCTAATTTCCCTCTCTCTCTGACTTGAGCGGCTGTAAATTGCTATTTATGCTCAATAACCCAGACCTAACCCTAGACAAAATTAAGGACCTCTGAATATGCTTTCCAACAAGGTATCATGTGCCTTAATTGGGCTTAAGATGAGAAAGTTAGGCCCGTTTCAGTGAAGGAACATCATGGACTGCGTACTGATTCGCGCCAGAGAACACCGGACCCAATTTTACCTTGATTTTGGACTAATTTGACAATTCTTGTGCAAGCTGAAATTGTAGGTCTCTTCCTTATCTTTCTAGGGACAGCAAAATCACCAAAATCCGATATCTGTAGCTCTAGTTATGCTCTGCGCAAGCCAACAAGGTCAGGATGATTGAAAAATCCGAAAATTGACAATGTTTATAATTAAGACCAATTAAACCCAATAATGTAAAAGCAAAAACAATAATTGTCAAAGTTGTCTAATTTTCGTCTCCCTCTGGCTTGAGCGGCTGTAAACTGCTGTTTATGCTTATTAATCCTGACCTGACCCTTTACCAAATTAAGGGCATCTGAATAAGCTTTCCACCAAGGTATCATATGCCTTAATTGGGCTTAAGATGTGTAAGTTAGGCCAATTTAAGTGAAGGAACATCATGGATTGCGCACTAATCCGTGCCAGAGAACTCGGGACCCAATTTAGCCTTGATTTTTGCCTAATTTGACAATTCATGTGACACATTAAAATTGTAGGTCTCTTCCTTATCTTTCTAGGGACAACAAGATCACCAAAATCCGATATCTGTAGCTCTAGTTATGCTCGGCGCAAGGCAAAAAGGTCAGGTTGAGTGAAAAATCCGAAAGTTAACAATGTTTAGAAATTAAGACCAATAATGTAAAAGCAAAAACAATGATTGTAAAAGTTGTCTAATTTCTGCCTCTCTCTGACTTGTGCGGCTGTAAACTGCTATTTATGCTTATTAATCCCGACCTAACCCTAGACCAAATTAAGGGCATCTGAATAAGCTTTCCAACACGGTATCATATGCCTTAATTGGGCTTAAGATGAGTAAGTTAGGCCCATTTAAGTGAGGGAACATCATGGACTGCACACTGATTCGCGCCAGAGAACTCGGGACCCAATTTAGCCATGATTTTGGCATAATTTGACAATTCTTGTGACACCTGAAATTGTAGGTCTCTTCCTTATCTTTCTAGGGACAACAAGATCACCAAAATCCGATATCTGTAGCTCTAGTTATGCTCTGCGCAACGTAACAAGGTCAGGGTGAGTGAAAAATCCAAAAATTAACAATGTTTATTAATTGAGCCCAATAATGTAAAAGCAAAAACAATGATTGTAAAAGTTGTCTAATTTCCATCTCTCTCTGACTTGTGCGGCTGTAAACTGCTATTTATGCTTATTAATCCTGACCTAACCCTAGACCAAATTAAGGGCATCTCAATAAGCTTTCCAACAAGGTATCATATACCATAATTGGGCTTAAGATGAGTAAGTTAATCCCATTTAAGTGAAGGAACTTCATGGACTGTGCACTGATCCGTGCCAAGGAACTTGGGACCTAATATAGCATTGATTTTGGCTTAACTTGACAATTCTTGTGAAACCTGAAATTGTAGGTCTCTCCCTTATCATTCTAGGGACAACAAGATCGCCAAAATCCGATATCTGTAGGTCAAGTTATTATCTGCGCAAGCCAACAAGGTAGGAATGAGTGAAAAATCCAAAAATTAACAATGTTTAGCAATTAAGCCCAATTAAGCCTAATAATGTGAAACCAAAAACAATGATTGTAAAAGTTGTCTACTTTTCGACTTTCTCTGGCTTGTGTGGCTGTAAACTGCTATTTATGCTTATTAATCATGACCTAAACCTAGACCAAATTAAGGGCCTCTGAATAAGCTTTCCAACAAGGTTTCATATGCCTTAATTGGGCTTAAGATGAGTAAGTTAGGCCCATTTAAGGGAAGGAACATCAAGGACTGCGCATTGATCCCTGCCAGGGAACTCGGGACCCATTTTAGCCTTGATTTTGGCCTAATTTGACAATTCTTGTGACAACTGTAATTGTTGGTCTCTTCCTTATCTTTCTAGGGATAGCAAGATCACCAAAACCCGATATTTGTAGCTCTAGTTATGTTCTGCGCAGGGCAATAAGGTCAGTATGAGTGAAAAATCCGAAAATTAACAATGTTTAGCAATTAAGCCCAATAATGTAAAAGCAAAAACAATGATTGTAAAAGTTATCTAATTTACGTCTCTCTCTAGCTTTTGCGGCTGTAAACTGCTATTTTTTGCTTATTAATCCTTACCTAACCCAAGACCAAATTAAGGGCCTCTGAATAAGCTTTCCAACAAGGAATCATATGCCTTAATTGGGCTTAAGATGAGTAAGTTAGGCACATTTAAGTGAAGGAAAATCAAGGACTGCGCATTGATCCGTGCCAGAGAATTCGGGACCCAATTTAGCCTTTATTTTGGGCTAATTTGACAATTCTTGTGACACCTGAAATTGTAGGTCTCTTTCTTATCTTTCTAGAGACAGCAAGATCACCAAAATCTGATATCTGTAGCTCTAGTTATGCTCTGTGTAAGGCAACAAGGTAAGGATGAGTGAATAATCCTAAAATTAACAATGTTTAGCAATTAAGCCCAATAATGTAAAAGCAAAAACAATGATTGTAAAAGTTGTCTAATTTCCATCTCTCTGTGGCTTATGCGGCTATAAACTGCTATTTATGCTTATTAATCCCGACCTAACCCTAGATCAAATTAAGGGCCTCTTAATAAGCTTTCCAACAAGGTATCATATGCCTTAATTGGGCTTAAGATGAATAAGTTAGGCCCATTTAAGTGAAGGAACATCATGGACTGCGTACTCACTAGTGCAATAAGTGCTTTTTACGTCAATTAAAATTGATTTTTTACGTCAGAATACTGACTGACGTAAATACAGCTGACGTTAATAGTTAATATTTTAACGTCAATTTAGAACTGACGTTAAATATAAAACTATTAACGTTAGTTCTTTAACAAAACTGACGTTAATTTTGTAAAAATTAACGTCAGTTTTTTAAACTAACGTCAGTTGTTATAAAGAACTGACGTTAAAGGTTTAATTTTAATGTCAGTCGTAATAAACAACTGACGTTAATAGGTTTTTTTTTTAAATTCAGGTTTAAAATATCACTCCCCTCAGCTATCCCTGCATTCAGTCCCAGTAACACAGAATATCACACACATTACAGAATTGCAAAGGAAAATTGAACAATGGGGGGACTTAAAACCAAAACCCATGTATATATAAATAAATTTTAGTTCCAATGTCTAAAAAACAAAACTATCTAAGGATATATATATACATGTTATTAATTAGTTTCTAAAGTCTAACAAAAAAACTATTCATCTAAGTAGTGCGGAGGTATGTTGTCAATTCCTTTTTCAGCCGCATACTTGAAGAAGAATTCAGCGAAACTCATCCTCAAGTCTTTTAACTCATCTTCTTCAATAGGTGATTGGTCGATAAATGCCTAGACACGTTCAAATAATAACAATAACATCAATGCAAGTCATCTTCAAAACTATAATATATAATTTAACAAGTTGTTTAAATATTACCTTCTTCCATCCATCCGTAATAGATGCGGAGACTATGTTCAGCATATGAAGCATCACATAATAGCCGCACGACCACCCGTCAATTTGAAATCGAGACTACCAACAAAATTAATTTCAACGTCAGTTGAATATACATATAAATTAGTAATTATAATATTAATTATTTGATAAATAAACTACCAAACCTTGAGGATGTTCCATACAGGATTTGCTTTAGCCTTAGAAGTCCTACTTCTCCCGTTGGCGCAACTTATGCTACTCGCCTTCAGCGCGCTATCATAAACAAATAATCATGTAGATCAATTAACAAACTCATATATCATGTGTGTAATAAACTAAAAACAATTGATATTAAAACTTAAATTAAATTTAAGATTAGTTACTTACATATTTACAGCTTCCACCACCTTCTGTGGCGGATCTTGGTGGAGAGAGCAGAAGAATATGACAGTATGCCTAGACGGGTGAAGTACAAACAACTGCCAATGGCGTTCCATACAGTAGGGAGCCAGATATAATTCTTTTGGATTATCTCCCAATAAGTTCCCTAAGTATTTACTCAATGCATCGCCAGCAAAGAAATCGGGCAGAAGGATTGACGGATCTAAGAAACCGTAAACTGATGCAACGCCCTTATCAAGCTAAAGACGATGGAGATACCTAAGATATGAAAAGGTGTGGATGTTAATTACATAATATATATATTGAAATTAAAATAAATTATTAAATGGAAAAATACCAAAAATAAATAAGTTATAAAATTAAAATTAACTTACGTGCACTAGAGACTGATGACATTGCTGTTCATCCAGACGTTATTTTTGCAGGCGTTCCCGAGATCGTCACCACAGAAGGAAAATATCCTCTGTTGATCTGGGCGTGCCACCCATCCATCGTGATCCAATGGACATTCAAAAATCTCAAACGCATAATCCTCACCAAGTGAGAACAAACGAGTGATAGGTGACAGCGACACCGACGTCGACTTGGCCTTCAGTTTAGGAAAAAGAAAATAGATAAGTTTTTGATAAATAAAAAAAACACAAGTAATTATTTGACTAATGTGGACATTAATAATGAATAAATACCTTTGCTAACATTTCGAGCTCACGTCGTTTGGAGTCCAACTCAAGCTCACGCCTTTTCATTTCCAACTCATGATCATGGCGCTGGACTTCCAACTCCCGCTCCCTAGCTGCCAACTCATCATCCTCCACATGTGCCCTACTAAAACTCTCTTTTGTGCTCGCATGTGAAGGGTTGGCAAGCCCTGCGGTGTCCTGGGATGTACCGACGGAGGAAAGCTCTCTGGCAAGCGCCTGCTTGAATTCTGGGTTGGATATTAAGCCTTGCATCAGATGTGTTGTAATATCTGGGTTGGACATGAGGTGCTGAGTAATGTTAGCCAAAATTGATGCTTCATTGACCACCCGCTTTCGTGAAGCAGACTTGCCATAATATTGTTTGATGGTCACGTTCCCAGGAACACCGAGAACCCGACCAGGATGGTCTTTCTTTCCTAGAGCAGTCATCAAGACGTCCTGCCGTCCAGAAGGGACGAATGCGCCCTGGGAGGATTTTGCTTTAAGATCCATCTACAATGAAAAAAAAATGAAAAAACGTGCAAGTGAAAAGTGTTGCAAATATCTATACAAATATCAATTGAAATCAAGTTAATTATTTACTTATAATCTTATCTGCCACTTCGCGAGTGGCATCAACTTTAAAAGATCCCGTCTTTGTCATGCTGCCGGCTAACCAGACATCCTCGTGGTCGATGTCCGACGGAGGACTTGATGGTGTGCCCTCAGGCACCTCTCCTCTTTCAATCCTAGCAGAGTGCTCTTCCTGCTTCGCCCTCAGCCTATCCGCCATCATCTGCTCGATCCGAGTCTGGTACCCACCCTGAGACATGGTGTGGCGGTGGACGTTCTTCGCCTGATTCTGCCGACCCTTATCTGCCTTATCCTATTCAAACAAAAACACATAATTAAATACAGTTAAATATTCTATAATAAGCATACAAAATTAACTTAATCAACCAACCTGAAATTCTCCATCATGTCGACTCTTGGCAAACATATCCCAAGTATCCTGATCAATCCAGGGATAATCCGAGAACATTTTATCAAGCCGCTTCTTCCCAGATACATAGTACCTGGTAAGATCATGCTTGAACCCATTCCAACGCTTTGATGCCATTTTCATACATTTATGACGATGATCCTCGTCATTTGGCACAGTCCAAGCTACATACACATTAGATACATATATAACAACTGGATGGATTATAACTCGGATAATTATCTATTAATGTAAATCAAATGAATGTAAAGGTAAAATACCGTGATAGCCTCCCAAATCTGATCCTTAACGTTCTGTGGAACGTCATTCCAGTGGTTGTAGTTGATGCTTACGTGCTGCTTCGCTTGTAGAAACACCCACTTATTAAATTCTTTAGCACGGGGTCCCTGGGAATTTAGATTAGCATCGAAGGACAACTCAAGCTTCTGTCCGCTCTGCCTGTCCTTCTCTAGTTTCTTCAACGAGGTGGCTCCTCTACCCCGTTTCCTATGAGCCTGTGATGTCTGTATGGACAAAAAAATGATAAAATAGAGGGTTGTAACATTATAAACTTACATTAAAAAGAAGGACTAAAGATAGTATATAACATGTAAACTTACACTAGAATCAGGCGTAGGCGTGATCGGGTCCTGCGAAACCCCCACAGTGTCCTCCCGTGCATGTGGGCTATCCGACTGATCCATATGTATGCCTGTTCAGAAACAATATATATGTATTAACATAGGTTATAACTCAAAATAAATACAGAAGTATAAATAAAAATAACTAGATAGGTCCTGTAGATATACAAAACATCTATATATCCAATATAAGGACAATACGGGAGATTGAAAACTATAGTTTTTGAAGATTGCCAAGCACTGGTCACGGCCTGGCCGTGATGTCCATCACAGCCGTAACGTGCCAACTAAACCAGACCCTCATAGGCAGAACTGATCACGGCCTAGCTGTGATGATCATCACGGCCGTGACAGATCAACCAGCAGAGCAACATGCACTCAAAACCAAAAATAGAGACATTCCAAACAACTCAAACTCACGGTTTAAAGTTACAACTACTGAGACTACAGTTTCAACACACACTCAAAACCAAAAATAGAGACATTCCAAACAACTCAAACTCACATTTTCAAGTTTCAACTACTGAGACTACAGTTTCAACCAGCAGAGCAACATGCATGCACTCAAAACCAAAAATAAAAAAAATGTGCCCTAATTAAAGACTCGCCAGAAATAGGCGCTCGCGTGGTGGTGGGGGGAAGCTCGAGTGGTGGCCAACGTTCGATGTGGTTACTGAGAGCAGAGGGACAAGGAGAGTTAGTGCGTGGGAAAGACAGAGTTAGGGGTTAAGAGTGTACCTAACGGTGGTGGCGAAGAAGCCCTCGCGGTGGTTGCGGTGGAGATGAGCTCGCGATTAGGGCAGAGTGAGAGCGAGAGTGAGGGTTGATAGTGAGGGTTGAGCGTGATGAAAAGAGAATAGACACGTACAAAGAAGTGGAGAAGGCGCGCGGGGGTAAACGTTATAATTAAAATAAAGCAACATTTTACGTCAGTTTTTAGTAATACCTGACGTTAAAGATCATATATTTAACGTCAGTTGTTAGTAAAAACTGACGTTAAAGGTCATATATTTAACGTCAGTTGTATTAATAAACTGACGTTAAAAACACTCACAACTTCTTACGTCAGTTGTATTACACAACGGACGTTAAAAGTTTAAAACATTCATTCCTTTGACTCTTTGTGCTACTTACCCATTCACCTTGTACCTAATCCTCTTAATGAGCATTAAGTTTATAGATAAGTTTTCCAGAAAATCAGAATAGCTTAGTAACTTCATCCCCTGCTCCTATTAATTGCTTCCTTCCATCCTTTTAATTTTTCTGCTTCACAATATGGCTCTATAATGGAGACTAACTTCATCACTCTTTCTTCCTATTCCTAGACTCAAAGATCTTTGTCTTAATGGTCAAACAACTTCTGAGTTTGAGTAAATCACATTACATGGAAATTAAGGTTGGGTGAATCACGTAATGTGATTCTCTCACTTTATTTCATCCCCGTCATCCCTTTCACTTTGCTTTGGAAGCAAGTGATTGTGGATTCAAGATGATGCATCAAGGAACTCCACTTAAGAAGAAAGATGCAAAGATCCATTTCACTTTGCTTTCGCTGCTAGTGACTGAGGATTTACTTTGCATCATGGAATTCAAGTGAGGGAAGTGATGCATCCATTGGAGTTTCTGATGACAGGACTGAGAAGAAAATGATGTTGATGTAGAAACTTTTTTATATTTTAGGGCTATGTTGCAGAAATTTTTTATCTTTTAATCATGTAATTTTAACTTATGAATCGCTTCAATGTCATACGATTTGATTATACATATAACTTGTTTTATGTTAAGTGTTTATTTATTTTAATTTGCACAAGAATTTGATTACTAATTCAAGCTAATTAATAAAAATTAAAATTAAACTTGTATAAAAAAAGGTTTAGAAATAAACTGCAGTACTATATGGAGTGATCTGCGTTAAGAGGGACAACAGGGACATGCAACCAATGAAATGAGTTTCATAATTATTTACGTCAGTTATTTATAGAACTGACGCAAATAGTGATTTAATATTTACAAACTGCCACCACCTCATTTTTAACGTCAACTTAATTTATGACTGCCAAGTTCCCGTATATTAATTACATTATTTCCAATATTCATTCTGCACGTTTATAATATATAGGATTATTTACGTCAGCTATTTATTTAACTGAAGTAAAAATCAAACTTTTAACGTCAGTTGTATAAAAAACTGACGTTAACAATAAATATTTTTTATTTTAAAAACACTTTTAACGTCAGTTTTTTTTTTAAAAACTGACGTTAAAAGTGTATAGATATCTGCAAAAACATTCATTCTTTTGACTGTACTGTGCTACTTACCCATGCACCATGTAACTCAATCCTCTTAATGAGCATTAAGTTTATAGGTAAGTTTTCAAGAAAATCAGAATAGCTTAGTAACTTCATCCCCTGCTCCTATAAATAGCTTCCTTCCATCCTTTTAATTTTCTGCTTCACAATATGGCTCTGTAGTGAGATTAACTTCATCACTCTTTCTTCCTATTCCTAGACTCAAAGGTCTTTGTCTTAATGGTCAAACAACTTCTGAGTTTGAGTAAATTACATTACATGGGTGATAAGTTTGAGTAAACTACATTATGTGAGTTGCTCACCTTATCACCTTCCGGAGAATCAGCTGCTGGAGGGCTAATCGAGTGCTCGGGGTCACAGTTCCAAAACCTCGGCTTTGGCAAGTAAGTGACCGTCTTGGAAGTCTCTCTGGAAACACTGCCTTTGCTTGAAACATATCTATTGCACCTGTTTTTGCCTCTCTCTTGAGCTCTCTCATGCCCCCCGGTTTCTCGAGGTCTTGAGTATAGTTTTCCCTTTGGCATATTTCATAAAACTCTCTGATGGGATGTAGCTTTAATGTTTAGGATTTTAAACCCTTTCAATGTAACTTTTTATAGGATTTTAAACCCTTTCAATGTTACTTTTTATAGGATTTTAAACCATTTCAATCTTCTGTATCAGTCTGTATTACACTTCATGAATGAGATCCGGTTTGGGTTATTGATTCAACTTATAGTTTTCAAAACAAAAACACAAAACATCAAAGAAATTCATGTGAAACTGAAACTTTGAGGAAGGCAATGTGGAAGGGATCGTATACAAGATAAAAAAAATTATTAAAATAACCTTTGACATCTGTTAATGTAAGGACTGACGTTAAAAGTGAAGTGACTTAATTTTAACGTCAGTTCTTTATAGAACTGACGTTAAAATGTACACTGTTAACGTCAGTTTTTTATTGAACTGACGCTAAAAGTGAGTCACTTCACTTTTAACGTCAGTCATTAAAACAACTGACGTTAAAATTGAATTAATGAAGTCTGATATTTACAAAACTGCCACCGCCTCCTTTTTAACGTCTAGCTTTTGGTTAACTGACGTAAACCTTTACCGTCTAATGTATATTTTCCACTAGTGACTGAACCGTGCCAGAGAACTCGGGACCCAATTTAGCTTTGATTTTGGCCTAATTTGACAATTCTTGTGAAACCTGTAATTGTTGGTCTCTTCCTTATCTTTCTTGGGACAGCAAGATCACCAAAATCTGATATATGTAGCTCTAGTTATGCTCTGTGTAAGGCAACACGGTCAGGATGAGTGAAAAATCCGAAAATTAACAATATTTAGCAATTAACCCCAATAATGTAAAACCAAAAACAATGATTGTAAAAGTTGTCTAATTTTTGTCTCTCTCTGATTTGTGCGGCTGTAAACTGCTATTTATGCTTATTAATCTTTATCTAAACCTGGACCAAATTAAGGGCCTCTCAATATGCTTTCCAACAAGGTATCATATGCCTTAATTGGGCTTAAGATGAGTATGTTAAGCCCATTTAAGTGAAGAAACATCATGGACTGTGTACTGATCCGCGCCAGGGAACTCGGGACCTAATATAGCGTTGATTTTGGCCTAATTTGACAATTCTTGTGAAACCTAAAATTGTAGGTCTCTTCCTTATCTTTCTTGGGACAACAAGATCACCAAAATCCGATATTTGTAGCTCTAGTTATGCTCTGAGTAAGGCAACAAGGTTAGGATAAGTGACCGCGCTGTCGCCACGCGCCAAAAAAGAACGAGCGATTATTAAAATAATGCAGTATAGAGCGACAACTCGGATATCGTCTCTCAAGGACTCTTTAGTGTTGTTATTATTAACAGAAAATCTAAAGTTAGTTTTTGGGGGATTTTGAGATTGAAAACTAAATAAAGAAACAAAACAGAGAAAACAGAACTGTTAAAGAGAATAGCAAATAAACTAAAGACGATTAACCTACTGTTCTTGGTTTCCCACTATCATTGGTTCATGCAAATCCAAGCCCTAAGCAGATTCTAAACCCTTTTCCGATTGTAGCATCAATTTACAAGCGAAATCAATACTACGAGACATATATTCCTATTCCCGAATTAAGCAAACGGGGTGAAGCACTCATGAACTAAGCGAACATGATTGAACACACGCGAATTAAGCAAACGCGATTATATATAGGAACATACAATCATCGAAATAAATCAATACTAATCCTATACATATCTGAATTAAGCAAACAGAAACATATAGAACAGTACCGAAAAGGAATAGCAATTCAAATAGGAAATCCAGAACCTCAAGTGTAATAATGGAACCAATCCCAGTAGATTAATCTAGGAGACTAGCTCTCCATTACAAAAGCAGACAATAAACTAAAGAGAGAACAAAAGACTAACTACTCTAAAAACTAGCTCAGAACCTAGCCAAAACTGGCTAACTCTGACTAGCCTCTTAGTTCTGCCTAAGACTGTCTTATATACACGTTTCTGGAATCAGAGGACTCGCGAGGCGAAGCCTCTCTCGCGACGTGGAAATTGTGAACAGTCTGCGACTTTTGATCTTCTCGCGAGGCGAACATATCATTCGCGAGGCGAATCTCTTCAGATCCCAAACTATAACGCCCGTGACCTTTCACACGGGTAAACCATGATTGTCTCTGACTTTTCAGGCTTGGATGACTCGCGAGGCGAGCCAAGTCTTCGCGGGGCGAGACAGAATGGTTGGCAATTTCTGGAACAGTCACCTTCTGGTTCGAGAGGCGAACAGTCTTCTCGCGGGGCGAGAAACTCCAGAATTATTCCTTTTTATTTACCTGAAAACAGAAAATAGAATAAGTATTTTATTTAACTCTAAATCAACTAAATTAACCTAAAAATACTTTATAGACTCAAAATGCTACTTAAGGACAATCAAGTCTAATTTGGGTGAAAATGATATAAAATAAGCACAAAGCCATGGTTTTTATTAGTTATAAAACCAGTCAACCAGAGGCTCATCAATAAGTGAAAAATCCGAAAATTAACAATGTTTAGCAATTAAGCCCAATAATGTAAAAGCAAAAACAATGATTGTAAAAGTTGCCTAATTTCCATATCTCTCTGTCTTTTGAAACCGTATAATGCTATTTATGCTTATAAATCCTGACCAAACCCTAGACCAAATTAAGGGCCTCTGAATAAGCTTTCCAACAATGTATCATATGCCTAAATTGGGCTTAAGTTGAGTAAGTTAGGCCCATTTAATTGAAGGAACACATGGACTGCGCAACTAATCAGCGCCAGAGTACTCGGAACCCAATTTAGGCTTGATTTTGGCCTAATTTTTTTCAATTCTTGTGAAACCTGAAATTGTAGGTCTGTTACATATCTTTCTAGGGGCATCAAGATCACCAAAATCCGATATCTATAGCTCTAGTTATGCTCTGCGCAAGGTAAAAAGGTCAGGATGAGTGAAAAATCCGAAAATTGACAATGTTTACCAATTAAGCCCAATTAAGCCAAAAAATGTAAAAGCAAAAACAATGATGTAAAAGTTGTCTAATTTTCCTCTCTCTCTTTCTTGTGCGGCTTTAAACTGCTATTTATGCTTATTAATCCAGACCTAACCCTAGAACAAATTAAGGGCCTATGAATAAGATTTCCGACAAGGTATCATATGCCTTAATTGGGCTTAAGATGAGTAAGTTAGACCCTTTTAAGTGAAGGAACATCATGGACTGCGCACTGAATCACGCCATAGATCTCGAGACCCAATTTAGCCTTGATTTTGGCCAAATTTGACAATTCTTGTGACGCCTGAAATTGTAGGTCTTTTCCTTATCTTTCTAAGGACAGCAAGATCACCAAAATCCGATATCTGTAGCTCTAGTTATGCTCTGCGCAAGGCAAAATGGTCAGGATGAGTGAAAAATCCGAAAATTAACAATGTTTAACAATTAAGCCCAATTAAGTCCAAAAATGTAAAAGCATAAACAATGATTGTAAAAGTTGTCTAATTTCCGTCTCTCTCATGGTTGTGCGGCTGTAAACCGCTATTTATATTTATTAATCCAGAACTAACCCTAGAACAAATTAAGGGCCTCTGAATAAGATTTCCAACAAGGTATCATATGCCTTAATTGGGCTTAAGATGAGTAAGTTAGGCCTATTTAAGTGAAGGAACATCATGGACTGCGCACTGATCCGCTCCAGAGAAATCGGGACTCAATTTAGACTTCATTTTGGCCTAATTTGACAATTCTTGTGAAACCTGAAATTGTAGGTCTCTTCCTTATCTTTCTAGGGCAGCAAGATCACCAAAATCCGATATCTGTAGCTATAGTTATGCTCTGCGCAAAGCAACAAGGTTAGGATGAGTGAAAAATCCGAAAATTAACAATGTTTAGAAATTAAGCCCAATTAAGCCAAAAAATGTATAAGCAAAAACAATGATTGCAAAAGTTGTCTAATTTTCGACTCTCTATGGCTTGTTCTGCTGTAAACTGCTATTTATGCTTATTAATCCAGACCTAACCCTGGAACAAAATAAGGGCTTCTGAAATAGCTTTCCAACAAGGTATCATATGCCTTAATTGGGCTTATGATGAGTAAGTTAGGCCCACTTAAGTGAAGGAACAGCATGGACTGCGCACTAATCCGTGCCAGAGAACTCGGAACCCAATTTAGCCATGATTTTGGACTAATTTGACAATTCTTGTGAATCCTGAAATTGTAGGTCTCTTCCTTATCTTTCAAGGGACAACAAGATCACCTCAATCCGATATTTGTAGCTCTAGTTATGCTCTGTGCAAGGTAACAAGGTCAGGATGAATGATAAATCCGAAAATTAACAATGTTTAGCAATCAAGCCCAATTAAACCCAATAAATAAAAGCAAAAACATAGATTGTAAAAGTTGTCTAATTTATGTCTCTCTCTGGCTTTTCCAGCTGTAAACTGCTATGTATGCTTATTAATCCACACCTAACCCTAGAACAAATTAAGGGCCTCTGAATGAGCTTTCCAACAAGGTATCATATGCCTTAATCGGGCTTAAGATGAGTAACTTAGGCCCATTTAAGTGAAGGAACATCATGGATCATTGCACCGATCCGCGCTTGAGAACTCAGGACCCATTTTAGCCTTGATTTTGGGCTAATTTGACAATTCTTGTGAAACCTGAAATTGTAGGTCTCTTCCTTATCTTTCTAGGGATAGCAAGATCACCAAAATCTGATATTTGTAGCTCAAGTTATACTTTGCGCAAGGCAACAAGGTCAAGGTGAGTGAAAAATCCGAAAATTAACAATGTTTGGCAATTAAGCCCAATAATATAAAAGCAAAAACAATGATTGTAAAAGTTATCTAATTTCCGTCTCTCTCTGACTGGTGCGGCTGTAAACTGCTATTTATGCTTATTAATACTGACCTAGCCCTACACCAAATTAAGGGCCTCTGAATAAGCTTTCCAACAAGGTATCATATGCCTTAATTGGGCTTAAGATGAGAAAGTTAGGCTCATTTAAGTGAAGAAGCATCATGGACTGTGCACTAATCCACGCCATAGAACACGGGACCCAATTTTGCCTTGATTTTGGTCTAATTTGACAATTCTTGTGAAACCTGAAATTGTAGGTCTCTTCCTTATCTTTCAAGGGACAGCGAGATCTCCAAAATCCGATATCTGTAGCACTTGTTATGCTCTGCGCAAGGCAACAAGGTCAGGATGAGTGAAATATCCAAAAATTAACAATGTTTAGCAATTAAGCCCATTAATGTAAAAGCAAAAACAATGATTGTAAAAGTTTTCTAATTTTAGTCTCTCTCTGGCTTGTGCAGCTGTAAACTGCTATTTATGCTTATAAATCCCGACCAAACGCTAGACCAAATTAAGGGCCGCTGAAGGTATCATTGCCTTAATTGGGCTTAAGATGAGTAAGTTAGGCCAATTTAATTGAAGGAACATCATGGACTGCGAACTGATCAACGCCAGAGAACTCGGGAACCAATTTAGCCTTAAGATTGCCCTGATTTGACAATTCTTGTGAAACCTGAAATTGTAGGTCTCTTCCAAATCTTTCTAGGGGCAGGGATATCACCAAAATCCGATATTGTAGCTCTAGTTATGCTTTGTGTATGGCAAAAAGGTCAGGATGAGTGAAAAATCCGAAAATTAAAAATGTTTAGCAATTAAACCCAATAATGTAAAAGCAAAAACAATGATTGTAAAAGTTGTCTAATTTCCGTCTCTCTCTGGCTTGTGCTACTGTAAACTGTTATTTATGGTTAGTAATCCTGACCAAACCATAGAGCAAATTAAGGGCCTCTGAATAAGCTTTCCAACAAGGTATCATTTGCCAAAATTGAGCTTAGGATGAGTAACTTAGCCCCATTTAATTGAAGGAACATCATGGACGGGGTACTGATCAATGGCAGAGAACTCGGGACCCAATTTAGCCTTGATTTTGACATAATTTGACAATTCTTGTGAAACCTGAAATTGTAGGTCTCTTCCTTATTTTTCTAGGGGCACAAGATCACCAAAATCCGATATCTGTAGCTCTAGTTATGCTCTGCGCAAGGCAAAAAGGTCAGGATGAGTGAAAAATCTGAAAATTAACAATGTTTACCAATTAAGCCCAAAAATGTAAAAGCAAAAACAATGATTGTAAAAGTTGTCTAATTTTCGTCTCTCTCTTGCTTGTGCGGCTGTAAACTGCTATTTATGATTATTAATCCAGACCTAACCCTAGAACAAATTAAGGGCCTCTGAATAAGGTTTCCAACAAGGTATGATATGCCTTAATTGGGCTTAAGATGAGTATGTTAGACCCATTTAAGTTAAGGAAAATCATGGACTGCACACTGATCTGCGCCAGAGAACTCGGGAACCAATTTTGCCTTGATTTTAGCCTAATTTGACAATTCTTGTGAAACCTGAAATTGTAGGTCTCTTCCTCATCTTTCTGGGGACATAAGATCACCAAAATCCGATATCTATAGCTCTAGTTATGCTCTGCGCATGGCAAAAAGGTCAGGATGAGTGAAAAATCCGAAAATTCACAATGTTTAAAAATTAAGCCCAATTAACTCCAAAAATATAAAAGCAAAAACAATGAGTGTAAAAGTTGTCCAATTTCCGTCTCTCTGGCTTATGTGGCTAGAAACAGCTACTTATGCTTATTGATCCAGACCTAACCCTAGAACAAATTAAGGGCATCTGAATACACTTTCCAACAAGGTATCATATGCCTTAATTGGGCTTAAGATGTGTAAGTTAGGCCCACTTAAGTGAAGGAACCACATGGACTGCGGACTGATCCGGGCCAGAGATATCGAGACCAAATTTAGACTTGATTTGGCCTAATTTGACAATTATTGTGACACCTGAAATTGTAGGTCTCTTCCTTATCTTTCTACGGAGAGCAAGCTCACAAAAATCCGATATATGTAGCTCAAGTTATGCTCTGTGCAATGCAACAAGGTCAGGATTAGTGAAAAATCCAAAAATTAAAAATATTTAGCAATTAAGCCCAAAAATGCAAAAGCAAAAACAATGATTCTAAAAGTTGTCTAATTTCCGTCTCTCTCTGACTTGTGCGGCTGTAAACTGCTATTTATGCTTAGTAATCCTTACCAAACCCTACACCAAATTAAGGGCCTCTGAATAAGCTTTCCAACAAGGTATCATATGCCTTAACTGGGCTTAAGATTAGTAAGTTAGGCCCATTTAATTGAAGGAACATCATGGACTGTGCACTGATCATCGCCAGAGAACTCGGGACCCAATTTAGCCTTGATTTTGGCCTAATTTGACAATTCTTGTGAAAACTAAAATTGTAGGTCTCTTCCATATCAATCTAGGGGCAACAAGATTCCCAAAATCCGATATCTATAGCTCGAGTTGTGCTCTGCGCAAGGCAAAAAGGTCAGGATGAGTGAAAAATCCGAAAATTAACAATGTTTACCAATTAAGCCCAATTAAGACCAAAAATGTAAAAGCAAAAACTGGTACTTATACTTATTGATCCAGACCTAACCCTAGAACAAATTAAGGGCCTCTAAATAAGCTTTCCAACAAGGTATCAGATGCCTTAATTGGGCTTAAGATGAGTAAGTTAGGCCCATTTAATTTAAGGAACATCATGGACTACGCACTGATCAGTGCCAGAGAACTCGGGACCCTATTTAGCCTTGATTTTTGCCTAATTTGACAATTCTTGTGAAACCTGAAATTGTAGGCTCTTCCATATCTTTCTAGGGGCAACACGATCACCAAAATCTGATATCTATAGCTCTAGTTATGCTCTGCGCAAGGCAAAAAGGTCAGGATGAGTGAAAAATCTGAAAATTAACAATGTTTACCAATTAAGCCCAATTAAGACCAAAAATGTAAAAGCAAAAACAATGATTGTAAAAGTTGTCTAATTTTCGTCTCTCTCTTGCTTGTGCGGCTGTAAACTGCTATTTATGCTTATTAATCCAGACCTAACCCTAGAACAAATTAAGGGCCACTAAATAAGGTTTCCAACAAGGTATCATAGGCCTTAATTGGGCTTAATATGAGTAAGTTAAACCTATTTAAGTGAAGGAACATCATGGACTGCGCACTGATCCGCTCCAGAGTACTCAGAACCCAATTTAGCCTTGATATTGGCCTAATTTGACAATTCTTGTGACACCAGGAATTGTAGGTCTCTTCCTTATCTTTCTAGGGACGGCAAGATCACCAAAATCCGATATCTGTAGCTCAAGTTATGCTCTGCGCAAGGCAAAAAGGTCAGGATGAGTGAAAAATCCGAAAATTAACAATGTTTAACAATTAAGCCAAATTAAGTCCAAAAATTTAAAAGCAATTACAATGATTGTAAAAGTTGTTGGATTTCCATCTCTCTCTTGGTTGTGCGGCTGTAAACTACTATTTATACTTATTAATCCTAACCTAACCCTAGAACAAATTAACGGCCTCTCAATAAGCTTTCCAACAAGGTATCATATGCCTTAATTGGGCTTAAGATGAGTAAGTAAGGCCCATTTAAGTGAAGGAACATCATGGACAGCGCACTGATCTGCTCCAGAGAACTCGGGACCCAATTTAGCCTTGACTTTGGCCTAATTTGACAATTCTTATGAAACCTGAAAATGTAGGTCTCTTCGTTATCTTTCTAGAGACAACAAGATCACCAAAATCCGATATATGTAACTCTAGTTATGCTCTGCGCAAGGCAAAAAGGTTAGGATGAGTGAAAAATCCGAAAATTAACAATGTTTAGCAATTAAGCCCAATTAAGCCAAAAAATGTATAAGCAAAAACAATGATTGCAAAAGTTGTCTAATTTTCGTCTCTCTCTGGATTGTTCGGCTGTAAACACTTATTTATGCTTATTTATCCAGACCTAACCCTTGAAAAGTTTAAGGGCCTCTGAATAAGCTTTCCAACAAGGTGTCATGTGCCTTAATTGGACTTAAGATGAGTAAGTTAGGCCCATTTAATTGAAGGAACATCATGGACTGCGCACTGATCCGCGCCAGAGAACTCGGGACCCAATTTAGCCTTGATTTTGGCCTAATTTTACAATTCTTGTGACGCCTGAAATTGTAGGTCTCTTCCTTATCTTTCTAGGGACAACAAGATCACCAAAATCCGATATCTGTAGCTCAAGTTATGCTCTGCGCAAGGCAAAAAGGTCAGGACGAGTGAAAAATCGGAAAATTAACAATGTTTAACAATTAAGCCCAATTAAGTCCAACAATGTAGTAGCAATTACAATGATTGTAAAAGTAGTTGAATTTCCCTCCCTCTCTTGGGTGTGTTGTTGTAAACTGCTATTTATGCTTTTTTATCCAGACCTAACCCTAGAACAAATTAAGGGCCTCTGAATAAGCTTTCCAACAAGCTATCATGTGCCTTAATTCGGCTTAAGATGAGTAAGTTAGGCCCATTTAAGTGAAGGAACATCATGGACAACGGACTGATCCGCGCCAGAGAACTCGGGACCCAATTTAGACTTGATTTGGCCTAATTTGACTATTATTGTGAACCTGAAATTGTAGGTCCACTACAACAGATTAGACTTTAGATAGCGTTTCCGTATGCCTTTTAATAGCGTTTGTAACCGCTATCTATGCTACCGCTATTAAAACTCGTTAGCAAAGATAGCATTTAGGAACTGCTATTAATAGGTGACTTTAGATAGCGTTTGTACAAGGAAACGCTATCTAAAGTCAGACCTTAGATAGCGTTTGTACACGGAAACGCTATCTAAAGTCTGACTTTAGATAGCGTTTCCTTATACAAACGCTATCTCAAGTCTGACTTTAGATAGCGTTTGTACAAGGAAACACTATCTAAAGCCCTTTTTTTTTAATTTTATTTCTTAACTTTTACATCCATTATTCCTACATATTGAACTACACAAAAAAACCACAATTGTTGCAGTCAACACAATTGTTCAAAATGTGTTCAAAATATAAGTGTTCAAATATAAGTGTTCAATGCAAAGATTGCATGTGTTTGTGCAGCAAACCAGTAACTATACAATCAAAGTGCAACACTCTATACAGCAACTATATATATAACCAAATACAAGTACACCACTCTATTTCTAAAGTATTCAAATTCACACGAGTAAGACAAAATCAAAGTGCAGCAACTATACCAGATCTCAATCCTTAAGAAACCAAAATCAGAAAACCAACATACATCTACAATTAATCTACATTTACAGCTTCTGTTTGTTTTTCATGAGACCAAGACAACACCAAAGTAATGTGTCGAAATGTGATCCAAAGCCTCTATAGCATACATACTGCATTTCCACCACAAAGACTAACCTGTTACATTGGGATACAGCAGACTAATTAGGTAAATACTACTGTAGCAAGAAATAGAATTCAAATCAAGCATTAACAAAGTCTAACAAAAATAATAAGTTTGAACTTATTTTCTCCTTTCCATGCACATCAACTCAAAGGCATGTACCAATGAAAAACAAATACATAGATAGTTTGGGGTTGATAAATATAAAGCATTATTCACATACCAATGAGTATTGCTTGCAACTCATGTGATCAATTTGACATAATCAAACGAACTTTTCAACAATATAGCGACACCACTCTTCCTTGACTTTAGATAGTTGAGCAGTGGAGTATGTGGAGCATTTGAAGTCAGGGAAGTACTGCGACATAAAAATTAAATAAATTAAGTTACAATTGCTAAAACATTTGAACAAATCACGATTAAAAGCTAAGTAAACAACATACCGCCATTGGTATTTTAACTTGGTTCTGCAAGATAGTCTCCTTCATGAAACGCATGACATAGTACCCACAATGCATCTTTGTTGGGTTGTCTTGGGCACTATAAAAAATAAAATAGTAAATCAATATAGTTTTTTTTATCTAATTGCGCATTAAGTTTTTGCAAATATACCTGTATCTGAATCCATTTAATGTTGGTTGCCTTTAAACGCGGCACCTTAGCTCCGATATTTGCGCGATAAACTTGCAAACCACTAATCACAAAATCAAACAGACTTCATTAAGAAACATATTTTCAATCATCACAAACACACGCATGCTCACGTATCGAATGGTAATCATAGAAAATCAGAAATATAAAAACATGCTTACGTATCGAACAGATTCTTTAATTCAGGCGATCCCTAGGATCAACATACAAGGGATCCAGATAGTAAATAATCTCTTCAACAATATTTATCGCAAGACAAGACCCAATGATTCCTACAAAAATGTTGAGATAACAAATCCTAAGCACCTCAACTTTTATGTAATTCATTATTGTGAATTAAGTCCTAAAGGATAAGCGACTCACCCAACATTGCACGGCGCTAAAAACAAGGGCTGATATTCTCTTTCTTTAGTTGCAAACCGGTCAGCTAGATACGTTGTCTGTGAATCCCTCCCGAAGTAGCCGTATGTATTTGTTTGGTGTGGGGACAAGAACAGAAACCTCCTCGTTATTTCCTTTGGAAGCAACAATTCTTCATACAAATACCTTCAATTAAAATATAAAAATGGATTACACCAATGACATCAATATTTAAATGGAAAGACTAAAAAACTATTGTACACTTTAAACCTGATTTATTACCTGATATATGCGGAAATAACGGAGGCAGATACCCATTCATTATTTACAACTTCTCTGATATTTTCAGTATTGAGCATCTCAATGAAATGGTGACCAAAAATATTTTGTTCCATCTCTACGTACAATTGGTCAGCATTTTTCATATTCTTTCGTTCATGTATTTTAAGGAAATTCAAATATTCCAGAGAAGTTGTAGTTGAACCAGCTGTAGGTGGGTTGGCCTCAGAGTTGCCTCCTTTATTTTCTGGGGTTGTAATTGACTCCTTTGTATATCCAGACACTCTGCCCTTGCCTTTAGCTTTTGCGGGTGCCTGGAAATTTTGCATTTCAATATGCCAGTTAGTGATCAACTAATGTAATGCATATATGTTGTATATGAAAAGGTGGAAAAATGCAATTACATACCATATTAATTACAACCACGAGATCAATTGGCCATGCCACATAAGTACCTATTGCATCTCCTACTGTCATCACATCTGCACGATCAATAGGTACCGGCAATGGCGCATCCCCCTCAGTTGCAACATCAACTCCAACTTTCACATGGTGAAGGGGTCTTGGTCCAGTGTGCAGTGTAACACCCGGCTCATTGTATACTTTACCCATAGCAACCATACGATAGTTTGGGGTCGATAAATATAGCTGACATGAGTTGACGCCCTAATCCAATGATAGATGAATAAGCTTTGAATTAAGGCATCCAATTGAATGTATTTAACTGCGAATGCAATACTAGTAAAAAAAAAGGCATGCATTACCTCTGGAAGCCTGCTGGCAGATGGTAGAGTGCAACTATCTTTGACGCTTGCTTGGGCTGTGAAATTAGCCTGCCTCTCCTCATCATCCTTTTGTTTCAGCTTTTCTTCCAAAATGTTCAATCTATCAGAGAGTTGAGACACCAATGTCTCCCACTTTTTCGTTTCCGAGTTATTTCTTGCACGACCTTCGGGTGGGAAGTAGTCTTTTTGTGAGACGCCGAAACCCACACCCCTAACACGACCAGGGTTCTCTGGCACACCTAGGGCTTTGGCAAGAATATCCTGGCGACCAAAGTCTTCTATCTCTCCCTCTACCGCAGACTGTGACAGTTCCTCCTGACACATAGTTATTGGTGAAATGCAAATGTTAAAATTATTATATATTATCATATGAAAATAACAAATGATAATGTAAACGTTAGTCTACTAACACATTTATTCCACACGGTCTGCGTATTTTTGTTGTCAATTACACCCGCCTTGTTCTCGCGGGCTTTCCTCCACACAATATGGCGTTTAATTTTCTTAACTTTTGGCCCCGCCTCCTGCATCTGTATATTGAGATAATATAAATTAACCAAACAATTTAAAAGTCATATTTACCACACATGCAGTTAAATATATATATATATATATATATATACATACCAATTCATCCTCAATGTCAGCATACCCCTTACGTGATGCTTTGTAAGGGCATGCAGGATCTAACGCCTGCTATGCGATTTTCATTGCTTAATTTCTATTCAGACACATATAAGTAATATTAATACATGGTTAAAGTCATATGTACGTATTGCTATAAAATTATAAGGACTAACGTGATATTAAACATACCAGGAATTGAGCATCTCCTGTGCGTATTGCTATAAAATCTGTCCACTCATCCCTTGATATGTGTGGATATTTTGATGGAGGCTCCTCATTGATATTCCCGTTGGCATCTCTTAGAAATTTTTTGGTCAATCTAGTTCTGAATGCCCTATGTAGGTTACCAGCTTCCTGAAGTACAAATTTTTTCCGAGATTCATCAACATTAAAAGACATCCGCAAAACAAGATAAACAACGTGTCAAAGTAAGTATGGTTGCATAGTTTACAATCTAATTTATAAATTTTAACAATTACCTGTACATCAGCCCATATGCTCTCTTGGTAACCATCCAAAGCTTCATCCATCCAATTAGAACAAATAATTGGGACCGTTTGCAACAACAACGGCCCCAATGTAACTCTTCAATATTTTACCATTAGCACGAATAGGTTGGTCCAAAGAATTCCATTCAACCTAATAAAAATAATAAAGTAATTAAATCTAGATATCAAACAACATTATGAAATCCTTAGATTAGTAAGTAAATTACATCAAATTTTTGTCCTTTACTCCTAGCGCGGATGACCGCCTTCATAAGCTGTTGGCCCACGTCTCGCCGCTTTGGCATCACTAGAATTACTTGAAGATGCCATTTACCTACAAAAATATTAGATACAAGTAAAACATCAATGGACATTAATATAACATTAATTGATGCAAAATATAAAACAACTATGAATAACAAAATCAACACTAGCATTACCTGGAAGATGCTAACTATAATATAAAAAGGATCGTGAAAGTTCATTTAAACACAAACACTACATACATGTTTAAGTCAACCTTTTTCTTTTCTTCATTGGATTGAGATTTGTTTGTCCTTTATTAGTACGAAATGGTGGATTGACCAAAAGCCCCTCATCATGATCATCTCTCATATACATACCATCATCCCTAGTTGGATCAATCTCAAGTGATTGTAATGTCCCGACGAAAGGATCATCTTCAATATCAACATCTCGATGGTCTTGATCATCAACATTAGTAATTATTTTGTTAGTCAAAAGAACAATGGACCTTTTCATATCAGCTGGATCAGTGACATAAAACACTTGTTGAGCTTGAGATGCTAATATAAAAGGCTCATCTTTATACCCCACCCTATTAAGATCCACCTGCATGAACCCTGACTCATCAAACTGAACACCGTTATTATTGTCAACCCACTTGCAACCAAACACACCAACCTTAAACTTTGTGTAATCCAACTCCCATATGCGTTCAATGACGCCGAAGTATGACATATTTGCATATATCGGGTTTCTGTCTTTGGCACTTGAGATATGCATCGACTGAGCTACTAGAGTCACACCACTGTTTTGCATTGTACTCCGACCATCTTGTTCTTTTGTATAGAATGTGTACCCATTAATTTGATAACCGTGGTAAGAGAATACATGCAAACTTGGACCTTTGGCTAACCATCTCAATCTATTTGAAACTGAAGTAGCATTTTCAGTCAACTCTGCATAAATGTGATCTCTTAGCCACGTTATAAAACAACGATTGTGTTCTCTAGTTAGCCAATTTTGATTCTTATTTGGATACAAACTCTTAAGCATGTCCTTGTGTTTTTCAACATATGGCTCAACCTCATCGGCATTGTGCAGAACATATAAGTGTGCTTGCTCCCATTCTGTCCTTGTTATAGTCACTATTTCATTTCCAGTAATTCCTTGCCCCATCATTCTCCATGTGTGACGAGACTTTGGCAGCCCTATAGATTCAGCATTGGATAGGTATTCGGTACAGAACTCAACAGCTTCTTCGACAATATACCGTTCAACAATACAACCTTCTGGTCGTGATCGGTTTTTCACATACCCTTTTAATATCTTCATATAACGCTCAATCGGGTACATCCATCTCATATAAGCTGGCCCACACAGTTGCGTCTCTCTAACAAGGTGAATGGTTAGATGAACCATTATGTCAAAGAATGATGGTGGAAAGTACATCTCAAGCTCGCATAAAGTCACAACAATTTCTCTTTGCAATGATGGCAACTTCCCAGGGTCAATCACTTTGCTGCAAATTGCCTTGAAGAAGAAACAGAGTTTAGTTAAGGCCCCTCGCACTTTGTTAGGTAAAATAGACCGTATACCAATGGGTATCAACTGCTCCATGAGAACATGACAATCGTGGGACTTTAGACCTTTTAACTTGAGATCTTTCATCGATACGAGGTTCCTAATGTTTGAAGAGTACCCTTCCGGAACCTTAACTCCTTCAAGAAACTTACAAAAAACAGTTTTTTCTTTTCTAGATAGAGTGTAAGCAGCCGGAGGAAGATATGTACTTTTACCCTTCTTCGTCGGTCCCAATTCTCTTCTTATTCCCATACTAACCAAGTCCAACCTTGCATTGATGCCATCTTTAGTCTTCCCTGGCACATTGAGTAACGTACCAATGACACTATCACGGATATTTTTTTCAACGTGCATCACATCGAGGAAATGTCTTACATATAATGATTTCCAATATGGCAACTCAAAGAAAATCGACCTTTTCTTCCACCCTCTTGTGACAATATCTCTCGCAAAAGGTTTACCGAATTGGATATTCAAATCCTTTACCTTTTCAAAAAGTTGATCACCCGTCAAAGGTGAAGGAGCTCTACCTTCTTCCGAGTTCCCATTGAACGCCTTTCTCCACCACCGGTAATGATGACTTGGATGCAAAAATCTACGATGCCCAAGAAAGACATTCTTCTTACAATGTTCTAACCGCATCCAATCCGCACCCTCTTCACATATAGGGCATGCACACTGACCCTTGATGCTATATCCTGACAGATTACCGTAGGCTGGAAAATCATTAATTGTCCCAAACAACATAGCTCTCAAATTGAAACTTTCTTCCTTATACCCATCATACACCTCCACACCTGTCTCCCACAGTTGTTTCAAGTCTTCAATCAAAGGAGTCAAATAGACGTCTATATCATTTCCTGGTTGTTTGGGCCCATAAATTAACATAGATAACATCATAAATTTGCGCTTCATGCATAGCCATGGGGATAGGTTATAAATCACCAAAATCACAGGCCATGTACTGTGAGAGCTACTTTGAACACCATGCGGGTTAAATCCGTCAGTAGCCAATGCAAGTCGTAGGTTTCTTGAATCTTGCCCAAAATCAGGATAATCATGATCAAATTTCTTCCATTGCGGAGAATCTGCCGGGTGCCGCAGCTTGCCATCTTTGATCCTTTCATCCTCATGCCATGTCAAGTGCTTTGAATCTTCAGAACTACGGTACATGCGCCTAAATCTGGGTATTATGGGAAAATACCACACAACCTTCTCTGGATCTGATTCTTTCTTCTTATATCGTGAGGCATTACATTAGGACACATCTGTAACGATGCATATTCATTCCGAAATAAAATGCAATCGTTAGGACAATCATGTATCCTCTCGTAGCTCATGCCAATAGAGCGTAACATTTGTTTAGCCTCGTATGTCCGACTAGGAAGCACATTATCATCTGGCAACATGTCTTTCAATAGTGTGAGTAAGTCTGTAAAGCTCTTATCAGTCCATCCGTTGCCCGATTTCAAGTTATACAACTTTAACATCGCCGACAATCTTGTGAATTTAGTACATCCATCATACAATGGTTGCTCTGCATCACTTACCAACCTCCCAAACATTTGAGGACAATCCCGAAGATCCTCTTCAACAGCATTTGCAATGTCTTCAAAACGATCGCCCTCATAAGTATTTGTGTCGGTATCGTATGATGAATATCTCACACGATTCCTCATTTCACTAGACTCAGCTCTTGTCTCACCATGTTTTGTCCAACATGTATAACTTTGATCGATTCCATTACACACTAAATGTTCTTCCAAATCGGCTGCACTAACTCGCCTTGCATAACAACAATCTAAACAAGGACATATGATTGTATTAGGGTTTTCCGCATGCCGAACTGCAAAACTAATGAACTCTTTCACCCCATCCTCATACTCCTTCGTTAAACGATTGCGGACATCCATTTCCGATCCATGCTTTTCCGATCTACAAAAATATTTATTAAACATATTTACTTTGAGTTTAGAGTGGTTGAGGTCTACATGCAATGTATACAGATTAAAGGAATGAAAGGCTGCAAACAAAACACATTTATGTGGTACGTTATCGGTGGCACCCATGTCAAAGGACAGTCACTCTCAATGTCATCGGACCAAATTGCAACCATGTTACAGGGACCATTTTGTCCCTATGTTACATGGACCAAATTACAATTTTGTTCTTCCTCCTCTCACCACCCTTCACCGTCTCTCTCCGCCATTGATCCAAACAATGAAGGGGGATTGCAATTTGGTCCCTAAAACACATTACAAAAAAAGAGGTATTTAGCGACCATCAAATTTGGTCGCTAAATATGGAAATTCGGTCGCTTTATACAAGAATTGAATTTTTCTTATACCTTAATATCTCCTAACAGAAGTACGGGTGTTTTGAACACTATCCGTCATTTAATTGACACACAATGGGAATGAACGTCAGTGGGCAAACTTGATGGATACCTTAAATACTTTTTATACCTTAAATACTTTAAAAAGAATGAATACATACAAAATCAAAAATTTATTTTACGATACAAAGAGCGAAATAAAAAATAAAGAAAATCACAAACTTACCAAACACAAGCAGCCATCAAAACGCGTCCATAAAAATAGTTACAAACTTAGGCGAGCATCTTCGTCTATGGTGACTTACAAATATGAACAAACCAAACGCTTATAAAAAAAACATCTTAACCAAACGCTTATAAAAAAAACATCTTAACCAAACACCAACATTTTGGTCTTTGACAATGTACTTCACTTGGAATTTATCTCTAAACCATTCAATCCTTAAATTGTTCCCTTTTAAGCAAGGAAGGAGCAAGGGAACCATGGTCCCTTCGAAATATTTTGTGAACATCCATTGAAATTTTTTTAAAAACTTCATACAATTTTATGTTTGCCTAAATAGCTAAAGTCCAAACTATCAATTTCTTCTATTTCTATACACTACACTACAATTCTGTCACTAGAATAAGTAACGTATTCTCACCATTCAATAGGCATAAACTCAAAACCACCAGAGTTTTTTTTTTAAATGCAGTATCATTGTAACAAAAAAAAAAACCGAACCTTTACATCACGAGGAAGGTGGTGAAGCGTAAACTTGGGGTTGTGATGGAAAGTTGAACCACCACCGTGAGCGTGAAAATAGAGAGCAATTGAAACCAAAAAAATCCTAACTTTCAAATGACCGAGGCAAAGAGGCTTACCTTCAGCTGTGGTCACCGTGAGCGTGAGTGGAGCCTAAGAGAGTGTGGAGAGTGGGTTCCAATAAAGCTGCAAACTTGGAAGTGGGTTCAACCGGGAATGCGCCCGTCGCGGTGGCAGTAGGAGCAGCGGCACAGGGGTTTGGATTCGAGTGGGTTCTTTCTCTTTCGGAGTAGCAGCGGCGGCGAGCAATGGCGAAGGTGAGGGAAGAAAAAAGAGATGGCATGCAACAAAGGGAAGGAAACAGTAGAATGAAAATGAGGAAGAAACAGAGGGAAGGCTAGTTCCGCGTGATTAATTTTGCTCTGAAGACCTAAGATAGCGTTTCCTATAGGAAACGCTATCTTAGGTGATAATCCTTCAGGAAACGCTATCTTAGGTATCACCTAAGATAGCGTTTCCGTGTGGAACCGCTATCTTTTCCTAAGTGGCACTTTTAATAGCGGTTCCACACGGAAACGCTATCTTAGGTGATACCTAAGATAGCGTTTCCGGAGGGAAACGCTATTAAAAGTCCCCCATCACTTTTAATAGCATTTCCACATGGAAATGCTATTAAAGGTACGTTATTAAAAGTCTATTCTGTTGTAGTGGTCTCTTCCTTATCTTTCTACGGAGAGCAATATCACAAAAATCCGATATATGTAGCTCAAGTTATGCTATGTGCAATGCAACAAGGTCAGGATGAATGAAAAATCCAAAAAATAAAAATATTTAGCAATTTAGCCCAATAATGCAAAAGCAAAAACAATGATTGTAAAAGTTGTCTAATTTCCGTCTCTCTCTGACTTGTGCGGCTGTAAACTGCTATTTATGCTTAGTAATCCTTACCAAACCCTACACCAAATTAAGGGCCTCTGAATAAGTTTTCCAACAAGGTATCATATGCCTTAACTGGGCTTAAGATTAGTAAGTTAGGCCCATTTAATTGAAGGAACATCATGGATCGTGCGATCATCGGCGCAGAGAGAACTCGGGACCCAATTTAGCCTTGATTTTGGCCTAATTTGACAATTCTTGTGAAAACTAAAATTGTAGGTCTCTTCCATATCAATCTAGGGGCAACAAGATTCCCAAAATCCGATATCTATAGCTCGAGTTGTGCTCTGCGCAAGGCAAAAAGGTCAGGATGAGTGAAAAATCCGAAAATTAACAATGTTTAGCAATTAAGCGCAATTAAGTCCAAAAATGTAAAAGCAAAAACAATGATTGTAAAAGTTGTCTAATTTCCGTCTCTCTCTGGCTTTTGTGGCTAGAAACTGCTACTTATACTTATTAATCCAGACCTAACCCTAGAACAAATTAAGGGCCTCTAATTAAGCTTTCCAAGAAGGTATCATATGCCTTAATTGGGCTTAAGATGAGTAAGTTAGGCCCATTTAATTGAAGGAACATCATGGACTGCGCACTGATCAGCGCCAGAGAACTCGGGACCCAATTTAGCCTTGATTTTGGCCTAATTTGACAATTCTTGTGAAACCTGAAATTTTAGGTCTCTTCCTTATCTTTCTAGGGACAGCAAGATCATCAAAATCCGATATCTGTAGCTCAAGTTATGCTCTGCACAAGGCAAAAAGGTCAGGATGAGTGAAAAATCCGAAAATTAACAATGTTTAACAATTAAGCCCAATTAAGCCAAAAAATGTATAAGCAAAAACAAAGATTGTAAAAGTTGTCTAATTTCCGTCTCTCTCTGGATTGTTCGACTGTAAACACTTATTTATGCTTGTTAATCCAGACCTAACCCTTGAACAAATTAAGGGCCTCTGAATAAGCTTTCCAACAAGGTATCATGTGCCTTAATTGGGCTTAAGATGAGTAAGTTAGGCCCATTTAAGTGAAGGAACATCATGGATTGCGCACTGATCCGCGCCAGAGAACTCGGGACCCAATTTAGCCTTGATTTTGGGCTAATTTCACAATTCTTGTGAAACCTGAAATTGTAGGTCTCTTCCTTATCTTTCTAGCGACAGCAACATCAAAAAAATCTGATATATGTAGCTCAAGTTATGCTTTGCGCAAAGCAACAAGGTCAAGATGAGTGAGAAATCCAAAAATTAACAATTTTAAGCCCAATTAACCCCAACAAATGTATAAACAAAAACAATAATTGTGCTACTGTAAACTGCTATTTTTGCTTAGAAATCCTGGCCAAACCCTAAACCAAATTAAGGGCCTCTGAATAAGCTTTCCAACAAAGTATCATATGCCTTAATTGGGCTTAAGATGAGTAAGTTAGGCCCATTTAATTGAAGGAACATCATGGACTGCGCACTGATCAGTGCCAGAGAACTCGGGACCCAATTTAGCCTTGATTTCGGCCAAATTTGACTATTCTTGTGAAACCTGAAATTGTAGGCTCTTCCATATCTTTCTAGGGGCAACACGATCACCAAAATCTGATATCTATAGCTCTAGTTATGCTCTGCGCAAGGCAAAAAGGTCAGGATGAGTGAAAAATCTGAAAATTAACAATGTTTACCAATTAAGCCCAATTAAGACCAAAAATGTAAAAGCAAAAACAATGATTGTAAAAGTTGTCTAATTTTCGTCTCTCTCTTGCTTGTGCGGCTGTAAACTGCTATTTATGCTTATTAATCCAGACCTAACCCTAGAACAAATTAAGGGCCACTAAATAAGGTTTCCAACAAGGTATCATAGGCCTTAATTGGGCTTAATATGAGTAAGTTAAACCTATTTAAGTGAAGGAACATCATCGACTGTGCACTGATCCGCTCCAGAGTACTCAGAACCCAATTTAGCCATGATATTGGCCTAATTTGACAATTCTTGTGACACCAGAAATTGTAGGTCTCTTCCTTATCTTTCTAGGGACAGCAAGATCACCAAAATCCGATATCTGTAGCTCAAGTTATGCTCTGCGCAAGGCAAAAAGGTCAGGATGAGTGAAAAATCCGAAAATTAACAATGTTTAACAATTAAGCCAAATTAAGTCCAAAAATTTAAAAGCAATTACACTGATTGTAAAAGTTGTTGGATTTCCATCTCTCTCTTGGTTGTGCGGCTGTAAACTACTATTTATACTTATTAATCCTGACCTAACCCTAGAACAAATTAAAGGCCTCTGAATAAGCTTTCCAACAAGGTATCATATGCCTTAATTGGGCTTAAGATAAGTTATGCCCATTTAAGTGAAGGAATATCATGGACTGCGCACTGATCTGCTCCAGAGAACTCGGGACCATATTTAGCCTTGATATTGGCCTAATTTGACAATTCTTGTGAAACCTGAAAATGTAGGTCTCTTCGTTATCTTTCTAGAGACAGCAAGATCACCAAAATCCGATATCTGTAACTCTAGTTTTGCTCTGCGCAAGGCAAAAAGGTCAGGATGAGTGAAAAATCCGAAAATTAACAATGTTTAGCAATTAAGCCCAATTAAGCCAAAAAATGTATAAGCAAAAACAATGATTGTAAAAGTTGTCTAATTTTCGTCTCTCTCTCTGGATTGTTCGGCTGTAAACACTTATTTATGCTTATTAATCCAGACCTAACCCTTCAAAAGTTTAAGGGTCTCTGAATAAGCTTTCCAACAAGGTATCATGTGCCTTAATTGGACTTAAGATGAGTAAGTTAGGCCCATTTAATTGAAGGAACATCATGGACTGCGCACTGATCCACGCCAGAGAACTCGGGACCCAATTTAGCCTTGATTTTGGCCTAATTTGACAATTCTTGTGACGCCTGAAATTGTAGGTCTCTTCCTTATCTTTCTAGGGACAACAAGATCACCAAAATCCGATATCTGTAGCTCAAGTTATGCTCTGCGCAAGGCAAAAAGGTCAGGATGAGTGAAAAATCGGAAAATTAACAATGTTTAACAATTAAGCCCAATTAAGTCCAACAATGTAGTAGCAATTACAATGATTGTAAAAGTTGTTGAATTTCCCTCTCTCTCTTGGTTGTGTTGCTGTAAACTGCTATTTATGCTTATTTATCCAGACCTAACCCTAGAACAAATTAAGGGCCTCTGAATAAGCTTTCCAACAAGCTATCATGTGCCTTAATTGGGCTTAAGATGAGTATGTTAGGCCCATTTAAGTGAAGGAACATCATGGACAACGGACTGATCCGCGCCAGAGAACTCGGGACCCAATTTAGACTTGATTTGGCCTAATTTGACTATTATGGTGACACTTGAAATTGTAGGTCTCTTCCTTATCTTTCTACGGAGAGCAAGATCACAAAAATCCGATATATGTAGCTCAAGTTATGCTATGTGCAATGCAACAAGGTCAGGATGAGTGAAAAATCCAAAAAATAAAAATATTTAGCAATTTAGCCCAATAATGCAAAAGCAAAAACAATGATTGTAAAAGTTGTCTAATTTCCGTCTCTCTCTGACTTGTGCGGCTGTAAACTGCTATTTATGCTTAGTAATCCTTACCAAACCCTACACCAAATTAAGGGCTTCTGAATAAGCTTTCCAACAAGGTATCACATGCCTTAACTGGGCATAAGATTAGTAAGTTAGGCCCATTTAATTGAAGGAACATCATGGACTGCGCACTGATCAGTGCCAGAGAACTCGGGATCCAATTTAGCCTTGATTTTGGCCTAATTTGACAATTCTTGTGAAACCTGAAATTGTAGGCTCTTCCATATCTTTCTAGGGGCAACACGATCACCAAAATCTGATATCTATAGCTCTAGTTATGCTCTGCGCAAGGCAAAAAGGTCAGGATGAGTGAAAAATCTGAAAATTAACAATGTTTACCAATTAAGCCCAATTAAGACCAAAAATTTAAAAGCAAAAACAATGATTGTAAAAGTTGTCTAATTTTCGTCTCTCTCTTGCTTGTGCGGCTGTAAACTGCTATTTATGCTTATTAATCCAGACCTAACCCTAGAACAAATTAAGGGCCACTAAATAAGGTTTCCAACAAGGTATCATAGGCCTTAATTGGGCTTAATATGAGTAAGTTAAACCTATTTAAGTGAAGGAACATCATCGACTGTGCACTGATCCGCTCCAGAGTACTCAGAACCCAATTTAGCCATGATATTGGCCTAATTTGACAATTCTTGTGACACCAGAAATTGTAGGTCTCTTCCTTATCTTTCTAGGGACAGCAAGATCACCAAAATCCGATATCTGTAGCTCAAGTTATGCTCTGCGCAAGGCAAAAAGGTCAGGATGAGTGAAAAATCCGAAAATTAACAATGTTTAACAATTAAGCCAAATTAAGTCCAAAAATTTAAAAGCAATTACACTGATTGTAAAAGTTGTTGGATTTCCATCTCTCTCTTGGTTGTGTGGCTGTAAACTACTATTTATACTTATTAATCCTGACCTAACCCTAGAACAAATTAAAGGCCTCTGAATAAGCTTTCCAACAAGGTATCATATGCCTTAATTGGGCTTAAGATAAGTTATGCCCATTTAAGTGAAGGAATATCATGGACTGCGCACTGATCTTCTCCAGAGAACTCGGGACCATATTTAGCCTTGATATTGGCCTAATTTGACAATTCTTGTGAAACCTGAAAATGTAGGTCTCTTCGTTATCTTTCTAGAGACAGCAAGATCACCAAAATCCGATATCTGTAACTCTAGTTATGCTCTGCACAAGGCAAAAAGGTCAGGATGAGTGAAAAATCCGAAAATTAACAATGTTTAGCAATTAAGCCCAATTAAGCCAAAAAATGTATAAGCAAAAACAATGATTGTAAAAGTTGTCTAATTTTCGTCTCTCTCTGGATTGTTCGGCTGTAAACACTTATTTATGCTTATTAATCCAGACCTAACCCTTCAAAAGTTTAAGGGTCTCTGAATAAGCTTTCCAACAAGGTATCATGTGCCTTAATTGGACTTAAGATGAGTAAGTTAGGCCCATTTAATTGAAGGAACATCATGGACTGCGCACTGATCCACGCCAGAGAACTCGGGACCCAATTTAGCCTTGATTTTGGCCTAATTTGACAATTCTTGTGACGCCTGAAATTGTAGGTCTCTTCCTTATCTTTCTAGGGACAACAAGATCACCAAAATCCGATATCTGTAGCTCAAGTTATGCTCTGCGCAAGGCAAAAAGGTCAGGATGAGTGAAAAATCGGAAAATTAACAATGTTTAACAATTAAGCCCAATTAAGTCCAACAATGTAGTAGCAATTACAATGATTGTAAAAGTTGTTGAATTTCCCTCTCTCTCTTGGTTGTGTTGCTGTAAACTGCTATTTATGCTTATTTATCCAGACCTAACCCTAGAACAAATTAAGGGCCTCTGAATAAGCTTTCCAACAAGCTATCATGTGCCTTAATTGGGCTTAAGATGAGTATGTTAGGCCCATTTAAGTGAAGGAACATCATGGACAACGGACTGATCCGCGCCAGAGAACTCGGGACCCAATTTAGACTTGATTTGGCCTAATTTGACTATTATGGTGACACTTGAAATTGTAGGTCTCTTCCTTATCTTTCTACGGAGAGCAAGATCACAAAAATCCGATATATGTAGCTCAAGTTATGCTATGTGCAATGCAACAAGGTCAGGATGAGTGAAAAATCCAAAAAATAAAAATATTTAGCAATTTAGCCCAATAATGCAAAAGCAAAAACAATGATTGTAAAAGTTGTCTAATTTCCGTCTCTCTCTGACTTGTGCGGCTGTAAACTGCTATTTATGCTTAGTAATCCTTACCAAACCCTACACCAAATTAAGGGCTTCTGAATAAGCTTTCCAACAAGGTATCACATGCCTTAACTGGGCATAAGATTAGTAAGTTAGGCCCATTTAATTGAAGGAACATCATGGACTGCGTACTGATCAGTGCCAGAGAACTCGGGATCCAATTTAGCCTTGATTTTGGCCTAATTTGACAATTCTTGTGAAAACTGAAATTGTAGGTCTCTTCCATATCAATCTACGGGCAACAAGATTCCCAAAATACGATATCTATAGCTCGAGTTGTGCTCTGTGTAAGGCAAAAAGGTCAGGATGAGTGAAAAATCCGAAAATTAACAATGTTTAGCAATTAAGCGCAATTAAGTCCAAAAATGTAAAAGCAAAAACAATGATTGTAAAAGTTGTCTAATTTCCGTCTCTCTCTGGCTTATGTGGCAAGAAACTGCTACTTATACTTATTGATCCAGACCTAACCCTAGAACAAATTACGGGCCTCTAATTAAGCTTTCCAACAAGGTATCATATGCCTTAATTGGGCTTAAGATGAGTAAGTTAGGCCCATTTAATTGAAGGAACATCATGGACTGCGCACTGATCAGCGCCAGAGAACTCGGGACCCAATTTAGCCTTGATTTTGGCCTAATTTGATAATTCTTGTGAAACCTGAAATTGTAGGTCTCTTCCTTATCTTTCTAGGGACAGCAAGATCACCAAAATCCGATATCTGTAGCTCAAGTTATGCTCTGCGCAAGGCAAAAAGGTCAGAATGAGTGAAAAATCCGAAAATTAACAATGTTTAACAATTAAGCCAAATTAAGTCCAAAAATTTAAAAGCAATTACAAGGATTGTAAAAGTTGTTGGATTTCCATCTCTCTCTTGGTTGTGCGGCTGTAAACTACTATTTATACTTATTAATCCTGACCTAACCCTAGAACAAATTATGGGCCTCTGAATAAGCTTTCCAACAAGGTATCATATGCCTTAATTGGGCTTAAGATGAGTAAGTAAGGCCCATTTAAGTGAAGGAACATCATGGACTGCGCACTGATCTGCTCCAGAGAACTCGGGACCCAATTTAGCCTTGATTTTGGCCTAATTTGACAATTCTTGTGAAACCTGAAAACGTAGGTCTCTTCGTTATCTTTCTAGAGACAACAAGATCACCAAAATTCGATATCTGTAACTCTAGTTATGCTCTGCACAAGGCAAAAAGGTCAGGATGAGTGAAAAATCCGAAAATTAACAATGTTTAGCAATTAAGCCCAATTAAGCCAAAAAATGTATAAGCAAAAACAATGATTGTAAAAGTTGTCTAATTTTCGTCTCTCTCTAGATTGTTCGGCTGTAAACACTTATTTATGCTTATTAATCCAGACCTAACCCTTCAAAAGTTTAAGGGCCTCTGAATAAGCTTTCCAACAAGGTATCATGTGCCTCAATTGGACTTAAGATGAGTAAGTTAGGCCCATTTAATTGAAGGAACATCATGGACTGCGCACTGATCCGCGCCAGAGAACTCGGACCCAATTTAGCCTTGATTTTGGCCTAATTTGACAATTCTTGTGACACCTGAAATTGTAGGTCTCTTCCTTATCTTTCTAGGGACAACAAGATCACCAAAATCCGATATCTGTAGCTCAAGTTATGCTCTGCGCAAGGCAAAATGGTCAGGATGAGTGAAAAATCGGAAAATTAACAATGTTTAACTATTAAGCCCAATTAAGTCCAACAATGTGGTAGCAATTACAATGATTGTAAAAGTTGTTGAATTTCCCTCTCTCTCTTGGTTGTGTTGCTGTAAACAGCTATTTATGCTTATTAATCCAGACCTAACCCTAGAACAAATTAAGGGCCTCTGAATAAGCTTTCCAACAAGCTATCATGTGCCTTAATTGGGCTTAAGATGAGTAAGTTAGGCCCATTTAAGTGAAGGAACATCATGGACAGCGGACTGATCCGTGCCAGAGAACTCGGGACCCAATTTAGACTTGATTTGGCCTAATTTGACTATTATTGTGACACCTGAAATTATAGGTCTCTTCCTTATCTTTCTACGGAGAGCAAGATCACAAAAATCCGATATATGTAGCTCAAGTTATGCTATGTGCAATACAACAAGGTCAGGATGAATGAAAAATCTAAAAAATAAAAATATTTAGCAATTTAGCCCAATAATGCAAAAGCAAAAACAATGATTGTAAAAGTTGTCTAATTTTCGTCTCTCTCTGACTTGTGCGGCTGTAAACTGCTATTTATGCTTAGTAATCCTTACCAAACCCTACCCCAAATTAAGGGCCTCTGAATAAGCTTTCCAACAAGGTATCATATGCCTTAACTGGGCTTAAGATTAGTAAGTTAGGCCCATTTAATTGAAGGAACATCATGGACTGCGCACTGATCAGCGCCAGAGAACTCGGGATCCAATTTAGCCTTGATTTTGGCCTAATTTGACAATTCTTGTGAAAACTGAAATTGTAGGTCTCTTCCATATCTTTCTAGGGACAGCAAGATCACCAAAATCCGATATCTGTAGCTCAAGTTATGCTCTGCGCAAGGCAAAAAGGTCAGGATGAGTAAAAAATCCGAAAATTAACAATGTTTAGCAATTAAGCGCAATTAAGTCCAAAAATGTAAAAGCAAAAACAATGATTGTAAAAGTTGTCTAATTTCCGTCTCTCTCTGGCTTATGTGGCTAGAAACTGCTACTTATACTTATTGATCCAGACCTAACCCTAGAACAAATTAAGGGCCTCTAATTAAGCTTTCCAACAAGGTATCATATGCCTTAATTGGGCTTAAGATGAGTAAGTTAGACCCATTTAATTGAAGGAACATCATGGACTGCGCACTGATCAGCGCCAGAGAACTCGGGACCCAATTTAGCCTTGATTTTGGCCTAATTTGACAATTCTTGTGAAACCTGAAATTGTAGGTCTCTTCCTTATCTTTCTAGGGACAGCAAGATCACCAAAATCCGATATCTGTAGCTCAAGTTATGCTCTGCGCAAGGCAAAAAGGTCAGGATGAGTGAAAAATCCGAAAATTAACAATGTTTAACAATTAAGCCAAATTAAGTCCAAAAATTTAAAAGCAATTACAATGATTGTAAAAGTTGTTGGATTTCCATCTCTCTCTTGGTTGTGCGGCTGTAAACTACTATTTATACTTATTAATCCTGACCTAACCCTAGAACAAATTATGGGCCTCTGAATAAGCTTTCCAACAAGGTATCATATGCCTTAATTGGGCTTAAGATGAGTAAGTAAGGCCCATTTAAGTGAAGGAACATCATGGACTGTGCACTGATCTGCTCCAGAGAACTCGGGACCCATTTTAGCCTTGATTTTGGCCTAATTTGACAATTCTTGTGAAACCTGAAAACGTAGGTCTCTTCGTTATCTTTCTAGAGACAACAAGATCACCAAAATCCGATATCTGTAACTCTAGTTATGCTCTGCGCAAGGCAAAAAGGTCAGGATGAGTGAAAAATCCGAAAATTAACAATGTTTAGCAATTAAGCCCAATTAAGCCAAAAAATGTATAAGCAAAAACAATGATTGTAAAAGTTGTCTAATTTTCGTCTCTCTCTAGATTGTTCGGCTGTAAACACTTATTTATGCTTATTAATCCAGACCTAACCCTTGAAAAGTTTAAGGGCCTCTGAATAAGCTTTCCAACAAGGTATCATGTGCCTCAATTGGACTTAAGATGAGTAAGTTAGGCCCATTTAATTGAAGGAACATCATGGACTGCGCACTGATCCGCGCCAGAGAACTCGGACCCAATTTAGCCTTGATTTTGGCCTAATTGGACAATTCTTGTGACGCCTGAAATTGTAGGTCTCTTCCTTATCTTTCTAGGGACAACAAGATCACCAAAATCCGATATCTGTAGCACAAGTTATGCTCTGCGCAAGGCAAAATGGTCAGGATGAGTGAAAAATCGGAAAATTAACAATGTTTAACTATTAAGCCCAATTAAGTCCAACAATGTGGTAGCAATTACAATGATTGTAAAAGTTGTTGAATTTCCCTCTCTCTCTTGGTTGTGTTGCTGTAAACTGCTATTTATGCTTATTTATCCAGACCTAACCCTAGAACAAATTAAGGGCCTCTGAATAAGCTTTCCAACAAGCTATCATGTGCCTTAATTGGGCTTAAGATGAGTATGTTAGGCCCATTTAAGTGAAGGAACATCATGGACAACGGACTGATCCGCGCCAGAGAACTCGGGACCCAATTTAGACTTGATTTGGCCTAATTTGACTATTATTGTGACACTTGAAATTGTAGGTCTCTTTCTTATCTTTCTACGGAGAGCAAGATCACAAAAATCCGATATATGTAGCTCAAGTTATGTGATAAGCCTCTGGCTTATCTAGTTTTAAGACTAGATAAACTAGGGTTTATGTGCCAATTTATTCGAGTTTACTCTCGTTTTCGCCCAAATTTGCCTTGTTTTGTTCCTAAGTTGGACTTTGACTCGTTTTGCGTCTTTTGTGTAGGTTTTAGGTTATTTTGGAGAGAATTACGCTTGTGGTTGCTTGTGTTGTTTTCAGGTCCATAAGTGAGGCTCTAAGAATTAAGGAAAGTCAACAAATAGTGGAGATTGCCATTCTGGGGATTCTCGCCCCGCGAGAGGAGGCTCGCCCCGCGATAGTTTGAAGATCTGGGAAGACAGAGACCATCACGGCCTAGCCGTGATTGACATCACGGGCCGTGACAGGAAGGTTCGTGTCGCGAGACGTCCTTCGCGTCGCGAGTGTGTGAACTCCAGAAAAGTACCAGAATCAGAGACCATCACGGCCTAGCCGTGATGTATATCCTCGCCCGTGACCTAAAAGCCATACAAGTCAGAGACCATCACGGCCTAGCCGTGATGTATATCACGGCCGTGACCTAAAATCCACACAAGGCAGAGAACATCACGGCATGGCCGTGATTGACATCACGGGCCGTGACAAGAAGACTCGCATCGCGAGACATCCTTCGCGTCGCGAATGTTCAAATCCCAGAAGTGCGCCAGAAGCAGAAGCCGTCACGGCCTGGCCGTGATGACCGTCACGGCCGTGACGCGTGGCCTCCTTATAAATAGAGCGGTCGAAAGCAGAAAAAAGAGAACCTTTTGGATCAGAATTTTCAGAGACCTTTTGTAACCCTTATTCTGGGATTTCTTCTTCTCTTCTTTTCTCTTAATTCATAGGCTTAGGATGAATTCCGATTGTACGTGCGTTGTTGTTACGGACATGAGGAACTAATCCTCTTGTCTAGGGATCGATGAAGCCACCCATGGCGGCATAGTGTTCATGTAATGTAACTCTCTCTCCTTTAATTCAATTATGATTTTCCAATTCTGTTTTCATTGTGTCGATTATATGCTAGCGTGATCGACTAGTTAAGCGTGTTGAGACCTAGCGGCGATTCGCGTTTTAGAACTTGAATTGGGAACATCGGTCGAGTATTGCACGAGAGTGAGTAGGAGATCGATGCAACCTATAGGGAACAAGAATTAATAGAATTCGAGATTAGGGTTAAGAGACCTAGCAAGTAATTAACTCAAATCATCGAATACGTCCTAATGAGCACGGAAGTGGATTTAGGAGAATTTAGGGGTCTCGGTTGACATTAAAATTGAACTTAGGGAGGAGAATATCATCACTTGGGTACTTTGCATGATTGGGTAGGTGGATTCGAAACCTTAGATGCTTTTATTTCTGAATTTAATCACCGTAGCGTTATTTGAATCGATTCTTGAATTCGCAATCTCAATCTCTTTCTCTCAACCACCTTCTATTGCTTAACCAACGTATCGGATTTCTTGACAATTTAGTCGAATTGGTAACCCAATCCTTGTGTTCGACCTCGGTAGAATCTTACCGTGTTTTTATTACTTGCGACGACCCGGTACACTTGCCGGAGTCACAACATTATGCTATGTGCAATGCAACAAGGTCAGGATGAGTGAAAAATCCAAAAAATAAAAATATTTAGTAATTTAGCCCAATAATACAAAAGCAAAAACAATGATTGTAAAAGTTGTCTAATTTCAGTCTCTCTCTGACTTGTGCGGCTATAAACTGCTATTTATGCTTAGTAATCCATACCAAACCCTACACCAAATTAAGGGCTTCTGAATAAGCTTTCCAACAAGGTATCATATGCCTAAACTGGGCTTAAGATTAGTAAGTTAGGCCCATTTAATTGAAGGAACATCATGGACTGCGCACTGATCAGTGCCAGAGAACTCGGGATCCAATTTAGCCTTGATTTTGGCCTAATTTGACAATTCTTGTGAAAACTGAAATTGTAGGTCTCTTCCATATCAATCTACGGGCAACAAGATTCCCAAAATACGATATCTATAGCTCGAGTTGTGCTCTGCGTAAGGCAAAAAGGTCAGGATGAGTGAAAAATCCGAAAATTAACAATGTTTAGCAATTAAGCGCAATTAAGTCCAAAAATGTAAAAGCAAAAACAATGATTGTAAAAGTTGTCTAATTTCCGTCTCTCTCTGGCTTATGTGGCTAGAAACTGCTACTTATACTTATTGATCCAGACCTAACCCTAGAACAAATTAAGGGCCTCTAATTAAGCTTTCCAACAAGGTATCATGTGCCTTAATTGGACTTAAGATGAGTAAGTTAGGCCCATTTAATTGAAGGAACATCATGGACTGCGCACTGATCCACGCTAGAGAACTCGGGACCCAATTTAGCCTTGATTTTGGCCTAATTTGACAATTCTTGTGACGCCTGAAATTGTAGGTCTCTTCCTTATCTTTCTAGGGACAACAAGATCACCAAAATCCGATATCTGTAGCTCAAGTTATGCTCTGCGCATGGCAAAAAGGTCAGGATGAGTGAAAAATCGGAAAATTAACAATGTTTAACAATTAAGCCCAATTAAGTCCAACAATGTAGTAGCAATTACAATGATTGTAAAAGTTGTTGAATTTCCCTCTCTCTCTTGGTTGTGTTGCTGTAAACTGCTATTTATGCATATTTATCCAGACCTAACCCTAGAACAAGTTAAGGGCCTCTGAATAAGCTTTCCAACAAGCTATCATGTGCCTTAATTGGGCTTAAGATGAGTATGTTAGGCCCATTTAAGTGAAGGAACATCATGGACAACGGACTGATCCGCGCCAGAGAACTCGGGACCCAATTTAGACTTGATTTGGCCTAATTTGACTATTATGGTGACACTTGAAATTGTAGGTCTCGTCCTTATCTTTCTACGGAGAGCAAGATCACAAAAATCCGATATATGTAGCTCAAGTTATGCTATGTGCAATGCAACAAGGTCAGGATGAGTGAAAAATCCAAAAAATAAAAATATTTAGCAATTTAGCCCAATAATGCAAAAGCAAAAACAATGATTGTAAAAGTTGTCTAATTTCCGTCTCTCTCTGACTTGTGCGGCTGTAAACTGCTATTTATGCTTAGTAATCCTTACCAAACCCTACACCAAATTAAGGGCTTCTGAATAAGCTTTCCAACAAGGTATCATATGCCTTAACTGGGCATAAGATTAGTAAGTTAGGCCCATTTAATTGAAGGAACATCATGGATCGCGCGATCGATCGTGCCAGAGAACTCGGGATCCAATTTAGCCTTGATTTTGGCCTAATTTGACAATTCTTGTGAAAACTGAAATTGTAGGTCTCTTCCATATCAATCTACGGGCAACAAGATTCCCAAAATACGATATCTATAGCTCGAGTTGTGCTCTGCGTAAGGCAAAAAGGTCAGGATGAGTGAAAAATCCGAAAATTAACAATGTTTAGCAATTCAGCGCAATTAAGTCCAAAAATGTAAAAGCAAAAACAATGATTGTAAAAGTTGTCTAATTTCCGTCTCTCTCTGGCTTATGTGGCAAGAAACTGCTACTTATACTTATTGATCCAGACCTAACCCTAGAACAAATTAAGGGCCTTTAATTAAGCTTTCCAACAAGGTATCATATGCGTTAATTGGGCTTAAGATGAGTAAGTTAGGCCCATTTAATTGAAGGAACATCATGGACTGCGCACTGATCAGCGCCAGAGAACTCGGGACCCAATTTAGCCTTGATTTTGGCCTAATTTGACAATTCTTGTGAAACCTGAAATTGTAGGTCTCTTCCTTATCTTTCTAGGGACAGCAAGATCACCAAAATCCGATATCTGTAGCTCAAGTTATGCTCTGCGCAAGGCAAAAAGGTCAGAATGAGTGAAAAATCCGAAAATTAACAATGTTTAACAATTAAGCCAAATTAAGTCCAAAAATTTAAAAGCAATTACAAGGATTGTAAAAGTTGTTGGATTTCCATCTCTCTCTTGGTTGTGCGGCTGTAAACTACTATTTATACTTATTAATCCTGACCTAACCCTAGAACAAATTATGGGACTCTGAATAAGCTTTCCAACAAGGTATCATATGCCTTAATTGGGCTTAAGATGAGTAAGTAAGGCCCATTTAAGTGAAGGAACATCATGGACTGCGCACTGATCTGCTCCAGAGAACTCGGGACCCAATTTAGCCTTGATTTTGGCCTAATTTGACAATTCTTGTGAAACCTGAAAACGTAGGTCTCTTCGTTATCTTTCTAGAGACAACAAGATCACCAAAATCCGATATCTGTAACTCTAGTTATGCTCTGCGCAAGGCAAAAAGGTCAACATGAGTGAAAAATCCGAAAATTAACAATGTTTAGCAATTAAGCCCAATTAAGCCAAAAAATGTATAAGCAAAAACAATGATTGTAAAAGTTGTCTAATTTTCGTCTCTCTCTAGATTGTTCGGCTGTAAACACTTATTTATGCTTATTAATCCAGACCTAACCCTTGAAAAGTTTAAGGGCCTCTGAATAAGCTTTCCAACAAGGTATCATGTGCCTCAATTGGACTTAAGATGAGTAAGTTAGGCCCATTTAATTGAAGGAACATCATGGATCGCAGACCGATCCGCGCCAGAGAACCCGGACCCAATTTAGCCTTGATTTTGGCCTAATTTGACAATTCTTGTGACGCCTGAAATTGTAGGTCTCTTCCTTATCTTTCTAGGGACAACAAGATCACCAAAATCCGATATCTGTAGCTCAAGTTATGCTCTGCGCAAGGCAAAATGGTCAGGATGAGTGAAAAATCGGAAAATTAACAATGTTTAACTATTAAGCCCAATTAAGTCCAACAATGTGGTAGCAATTACAATGATTGTAAAAGTTGTTGAATTTCCCTCTCTCTCTTGGTTGTGTTGCTGTAAACTGCTATTTATGCTTATTAATCCAGACCTAACCCTAGAACAAATTAAGGGCCTCTGAATAAGCTTTCCAACAAGCTATCATGTGCCTTAATTGGGCTTAAGATGAGTAATTTAGGCCCATTTAAGTGAAGGAACATCATGGGCATGTGACTGATCCGTGCCAGAGAACTCGGGACCCAATTTAGACTTGATTTGGCCTAATTTGACTATTATTGTGACACCTGAAATTATAGGTCTCTTCCTTATCTTTCTACGGAGAGCAAGATCACAAAAATCCGATATATGTAGCTCAAGTTATGCTATGTGCAATACAACAAGGTCAGGATGAATGAAAAATCTAAAAAATAAAAATATTTAGTAATTTAGCCCAATAATGCAAAAGCAAAAACAATGATTGTAAAAGTTGTCTAATTTCCGTCTCTCTCTGACTTGTGCGGCTGTAGACTGCTATTTATGCTTAGTAATCCTTACCAAACCCTACACCAAATTAAGGGCCTCTGAATAAGCTTTCCAACAAGGTATCATATGCCTTAACTGGGCTTAAGATTAGTAAGTTAGGCCCATTTAATTGAAGGAACATCATGGGATGCGTGACTGATCAGCGCCAGAGAACTCGGGACCCAATTTAGCCTTGATTTTGGCCTAATTTGACAATTCTTGTGAAAACTGAAATTGTAGGTCTCTTCCATATCAATCTAGGGGCAACAAGATTCCCAAAATCCGATATCTATAGCTCGAGTTGTGCTCTGCGCAAGGCAAAAAGGTCAGCATGAGTGAAAAATCCGAAAATTAACAATGTTTAGCAATTAAGCGCAATTAAGTCCAAAAATGTAAAAGCAAAAACAAAGATTGTAAAAGTTGTCTAATTTCCGTCTCTCTCTGGATTGTTCGACTGTAAACACTTATTTATGCTTATTAATCCAGACCTAACCCTTGAACAAATTAAGGGCCTCTGAATAAGCTTTCCAACAAGGTATCATGTGCCTAAATTGGGCTTAAGATGAGTAAGTTAGGCCCATTTAAGTGAAGGAACATCATGGATTGCGCACTGATCCGCGCCAGAGAACTCGGGACCCAATTTAGCCTTGATTTTGGGATAATTTCACAATTCTTGTGAAACCTGAAATTGTAGGTCTATTCCATATCTTTCTAGGGGCAACAAGATCACCAAAATCCGATATTTATAGCTCAAGTTATGCTTTATGCAAGGCAAAAAGGTCAGGATGAGTGAAAAATCCGAAAATTAACAATGTTTACCAATTAAGCCCAATTAAGCCCAAAAATGTAAAAGTAAAAACAATGATTGTAAAAGTTGTCTAATTTATGTCTCACTCTTGCTTGTGCGGCTGTAAACGGCTATTTATGCTTATTAATCCAGACCTAACCCTAGAACAAATTAAGGGCCTCCGAATAAGCTTTCCAACAAGGTATCATATGCCTTAAATGGGCTTAAGATGAGTAAGTTAGTCCCATTTAAGTGAAGGAACATCATGGACTGCGCATTGATCCGTGCCAGAGAACTCGGGACCCAATTTAGCCTTGATTTTGGCCTAATTTGAAAATTCTTGTGACACCTGAAATTGAAGGTATCTTCCTTATCTTTCAAGGGACAGCAAGATCACCAAAATCTGATATCTGTAGCTCTAGTTATGCTATGCGCAAGGCAACAAGGTCAGGATGAGTGAAATATTCGAAAGTTAACAATGTTTGGCAATTATGCCCAATAATGTAAAAGCAAAAACAATGATTGTAAAAGTTTTCTAATTTCCATCTCTCTCTTGCTTGTACAGCTGTAAACTGCTATTTGTGCTAATAAACCATGACCAAATCCTAGACCAAATTAAGGGCCTCTGAATAAGCTTTCCAACAAGGTATCATATGCCTTAATTGGGCTTAAGATGAGTAAGTTAGGCCCATTTAATTGAAGGAACATCATGGATTGCGCACTGATCAGCGCCAGAGAACTCGGGACCGAATTTAGCCTTTATTTTGGCCTAATTTGACAATTCTTGTGAAACCTGAAATTGTAGGTCTCTTCCATATCTTTCTAGGGGCAATAAGATCACCAAAATCCGATATCTATAGCTCTAGTTATGTTCTACGCAAGGCAAAAAGGTCAGTGTGAGTGAAAAATCCAAAAATTAACAATGTTAACCAATTAAGCCCAATTAACCCCAAAAATGTAAAAGCAAAAACAATGATTGTAAAAGTTGTCTAATTTCTGTCTCTCTCTTGCTTGTGCGGCTGTAAACTGCTATTTATGCTTATTAATCCAGACCTAACCCTAGAACAAATTAAGGACCTCTAAATAAGGTTTCCAACAAGGTATCATATGCCTTAATTGGGCTTAAGATGAGTAAGTTAGACCCATTTAAGTGAAAGAACATCATGGACTGCGCATCGATCCGTGCCAGAGAACTCGGGACCCAATTTAGCCTTGATTTTGGCCTAATTTGACAATTCTTGTGACACCTAAAACTGTAGGTCTCTTCCTTATCTTTCTAGGGACAGCAAGATCACCAAAATCCGATATCTGTAGCTCAAGTTATGCTCTGCGAAGGCAAAAAGGTCAGGATGAGTGAAAAATCCGAAAATTAACAATGTTTAACAATTAAGCCCAATTAAGTCCAAAAATGTAATAGCAATTACAATGATTATAAAAGTTGTTGAATTTCCCTCTCTCTCTTGGTTGTGTTGCTGTAAACTTCTATTTATACTTATTAATCCTGACCTAACCCTAGAAAAAATTAAGGGCCTCTGAATAAGCTTTCCAAAAAGGTATCATATGCCTTAATTGGGCTTAAGATGAGTAAGTTAGTCCCATTTAAGTGAAGGAACGTCATGGACTGCGCATTGATCCGCTCCAGAGAACTCGGGACCCAATTTAGCCTTGATTTTGGCCTAATTTGACAATTTTTGTGAATCCTGAAATTGTAGGTCTCTTCCTTATCTTTCAAGGGACAGCAAGATCACCAAAATCCGAAATCTGTAGCTCTAGTTATGCTATGCGCAAGGCAACAAGGTGAGGATGAGTGTAATATCCGAAAATGAACAATGTTTGGCAATTATGCCCAATAATGTAAAAGCAAAAAAAAAATGATTGTAAAAGTTTTCTAATTTCCTTCTCTCTCTGGCTTGTGAAGCTGTAAACTGCTATTTATGCTTATATATCCAGACCAAATCAATGGCCTCTGAATAAGCTTTCCAACAAGGTATCATATGCCTTAATTGGGCTTAAGATGAGTAAGTTAGACCCATTTAAGGTATCATATGCCAGAGAACTCGGGACTGAATTTAGCCTTTATTTTGGCATAATTTGACAATTCTTGTGAAACCAGAAATTGTAGGTCTCTTCCATATCTTTCTAGGGGCAACAAGAACACCAAAATCCGATATCTATAGCTCTAGTTATGCTCTGCGCAAGGCAAAAAGGTCTGGATGAGTGAAAAATCCGAAAATTAACAATGTTTACCAATTAAGCCCAATTTAGCCCAAAAATGTAAACGCAAAAACAATGATCGTAATTGTGGTCTAATTTCTTCCTCTCTCTTGCTTGTGTGGCTGTAAACTGCTATTTATGCTTATTAACCCAGACCTAACCCTAGAACAAATTAAGGGCCTTTGAATAAAGTTTCCAACAAGGTATCATATGCCTTAATTGGGCTTAAGATGAGTATGTTAGTCCCATTTAAGTGAAGGAACATTATGGACTGCACACTGATTCCCGCCAGAGAACTCGGGACCCAATTTAGTCTTGATTTTGGTCTAATTTGACAATTCGTGTGACACTTGAAATTGTATGTCTCTTCCTTATCTTTCTAGGGACAACAGGATCACCAAAATCCGATATCTATAGCTCAAGTTATGCTCTGCGCAAGGCAAAAAGGATAGGATGAGTCAAAAATCCGAAAATTAACAATGTTTAACAATTAAGCCCAATTAAGTCCAAAAATGTAAAAGCAATTACAATGATTGTAAAAGTTGTTGAATTTCCTTCTCTCTCTTGGTTGTGCGGCTGTAAACTGCTATTTATACTTATTAATCCAGACCTAACCCTAGAACAAATTAAGGGCCTCCGAATAAGCTTTCCAACAAGGTATCATATGCCTTAAATGGGCTTAAGATGAGTAAGTTAGTCCCATTTAAGTGAAGGAACATCATGGACTGCGCATTGATCCGCTCCAGAGAACTCGGGACCCAATTTAGCCTTGATTTTGGCCTAATTTGACAATTTTTGTGAATCCTGAAATTGTAGGTCTCTTCCTTATCTTTCAAGGGACAGCAAGATCACCAAAATCCGAAATCTGTAGCTCTAGTTATGCTATGCGCAAGGCAACAAGGTGAGGATGAGTGTAATATCCGAAAATGAACAATGTTTGGCAATTATGCCCAATAATGTAAAAGCAAAAAAAAAATGATTGTAAAAGTTTTCTAATTTCCTTCTCTCTCTGGCTTGTGAAGGCAGTAAACTGCTATTTATGCTTATATATCCGGACCAAATCAATGGCCTCTGAATAAGCTTTCCAACAAGGTATCATATGCCTTAATTGGGCTTAAGATGAGTAAGTTAGACCCATTTAAGGTATCATATGCCAGAGAACTCGGGACTGAATTTAGCCTTTATTTTGGCATAATTTGACAATTCTTGTGAAACCAGAAATTGTAGGTCTCTTCCATATCTTTCTAGGGGCAACAAGAACACCAAAATCCGATATCTATAGCTCTAGTTATGCTCTGCGCAAGGCAAAAAGGTCAGGATGAGTGAAAAATCCGAAAATTAACAATGTTTACCAATTAAGCCCAATTTAGCCCAAAAATGTAAACGCAAAAACAATGATCGTAATTGTGGTCTAATTTCTTCCTCTCTCTTGCTTGTGTGGCTGTAAACTGCTATTTATGCTTATTAACTCAGACCTAACCCTAGAACAAATTAAGGGCCTTTGAATAAAGTTTCCAACAAGGTATCATATGCCTTAATTGGGCTTAAGATGAGTATGTTAGTCCCATTTAAGTGAAGGAACATTATGGACTGCACACTGATTCCCGCCAGAGAACTCGGGACCCAATTTAGTCTTGATTTTGGTCTAATTTGACAATTCGTGTGACACTTGAAATTGTATGTCTCTTCCTTATCTTTCTAGGGACAACAGGATCACCAAAATCCGATATCTATAGCTCAAGTTATGCTCTGCGCAAGGCAAAAAGGATAGGATGAGTCAAAAATCCGAAAATTAACAATGTTTAACAATTAAGCCCAATTAAGTCCAAAAATGTAAAAGCAATTACAATGATTGTAAAAGTTGTTGAATTTCCTTCTCTCTCTTGGTTGTGCGGCTGTAAACTGCTATTTATACTTATTAATCCAGACCTAACCCTAGAACAAATTAAGGGCCTCCGAATAAGCTTTCCAACAAGGTATCATATGCCTTAAATGGGCTTAAGATGAGTAAGTTAGGCCCATTTAAGTGAAGGAACATCATGGACTGCGCACTGATCCGCTCCAGAGAACTCGGGAACCAATTTAGCCTTCATTTTGGCCTAATTTGACAATTCTTGTGACACCTGAAATTGTAGGTCTCTTCCTGATCTTTCTAGGGACAGCAAGATCACCAAAATCCGATATCTGTAACTCTAGTTATGCTCTGCGCAAGGCAAAAAGGTCAGGATGAGTGAACAATCCGAAAATGAACATTGTTTAGCAATTAAGCGCAATAATGTATAAGCAAAAACAATGATTGTAAAAGTCGTCTAATTTTCGTCTCTCTATGGCTTGTGCCACTGTAAACTGCTATTTATGCTTATTAATCCAGACCTAACAATAGAACAAATTATGGGCCTTTGAATAAGGTTTCCAACAAGGTATAATATGCCTTAATTGGGCTTAAGATGAGTAAGTTAGACCCATTTAAGTGAAGGAACATCATGGACTGCACACTGATCCGTGCCAGAGAACTCGGGACCGAATTTAGCCTTGATTTTGGCCTAGTTTGACAATTCTTGTGACACCTGAAATTGTAGGTCTCTTCCTTATCTTTCTAGTTACAGCAAGATCACCAAAATCCGATATCTGTAGCTCAAGTTATGCTCTGCACAAGGGAAAAAGGTCGGGATGAGTTAAAAATCCGAAAATTAACAATGTTTAACAATTAAGCCCAATTAAGTCCAAAAATGTAATAGCAATTACAATGATTATAAAAGTTGTTGAATTTCCCTCTCTCTCTTGGTTGTGTTGCTGTAAACTTCTATTTATACTTATTAATCCTGACCTAACCCTAGAAAAAATTAAGGGCCTCTGAATAAGCTTTCCAAAAAGGTATCATATGCCTTAATTGGGCTTAAGATGAGTAAGTTAGTCCCATTTAAGTGAAGGAACATCATGGACTGCGCACTGATCAGCGCCATAGAACTCGGGACCCAATTTAGCCTTTATTTTTTCCTAATTTGACAATTCATGTGAATCCTGAAATTGTAGGTCTTTTCCATATCTTTCTAGGGGCAACAAGATCACCAAAATCCGATATCTATAACTCTAGTTATGCTCTACGCAAGGCAAAAAGGTCAGGATGAGTGAAAAATCCGAAAATTAACAATGTTTACCAATTAAGCCCAATTAAGCCCCAAAATGTAAAAGCAAAAACAATGATTGTAAAAGTTGTCTAATTTCTGTCTCTCTCTTGCTTGTGGGGCTATAAACTGCTATTTATGCTTATTAATCCAGACCTAACCCTAGAACAAATTAAGGACCTCTAAATAAGGTTTCCAACAAGGTATCATATGCCTTAATTGGGCTTAAGATGAGTAAGTTAGACCCATTTAAGTGAAAGAACATCATGGACTGCGCATCGATCCGTGCCAGAGAACTCGGGACCCAATTTAGCCTTCATTTTGGCCTAATTTGACAATTCTTGTGACACCTAAAACTGTAGGTCTCTTCCTTATCTTTCTAGGGACAGCAAGATCACCAAAATCCGATATCTGTAGCTCAAGTTATGCTCTGCGAAGGCAAAAAGGTCAGGATGAGTGAAAAATCCGAAAATTAACAACGTTTAACAATTAAGCCCAATTAAGTCCAAAAATGTAATAGCAATTACAATGATTATAAAAGTTGTTGAATTTCCCTCTCTCTCTTGGTTGTGTTGCTGTAAACTTCTATTTATACTTATTAATCCTGACCTAACCCTAGAAAAAATTAAGGGCCTCTGAATAAGCTTTCCAAAAAGGTATCATATGCCTTAATTGGGCTTAAGATGAGTAAGTTAGTCCCATTTAAGTGAAGGAACATCATGGACTGCGCATTGATCCGCTCCAGAGAACTCGGGACCCAATTTAGCCTTGATTTTGGCCTAATTTGACAACTTTTGTGAATCCTGAAATTGTAGGTCTCTTCCTTATCTTTCAAGGGACAGCAAGATCACCAAAATCCGAAATCTGTAGCTCTAGTTATGCTATGCGCAAGGTAACAAGGTGAGGATGAGTGTAATATCCGAAAATGAACAATGTTTGGCAATTATGCCCAATAATGTAAAAGCAAAAAAAAATGATTGTAAAAGTTTTCTAATTTCCTTCTCTCTCTGGCTTGTGAAGCTGTAAACTGCTATTTATGCTTATATATCCAGACCAAATCAATGGCCTCTGAATAAGCTTTCCAACAAGGTATCATATGCCTTAATTGGGCTTAAGATGAGTAAGTTAGACCCATTTAAGGTATCATATGCCAGAGAACTCGGGACTGAATTTAGCCTTTATTTTGGCATAATTTGACAATTCTTGTGAAACCAGAAATTGTAGGTCTCTTCCATATCTTTCTAGGGGCAACAAGAACACCAAAATCCGATATCTATAGCTCTAGTTATGCTCTGCGCAAGGCAAAAAGGTCAGGATGAGTGAAAAATCCGAAAATTAACAATGTTTACCAATTAAGCCCAATTTAGCCCAAAAATGTAAACGCAAAAACAATGATTGTAATTGTGGTCTAATTTCTTCCTCTCTCTTGCTTGTGTGGTCAGTAAACTGCTATTTATGCTTATTAACCCAGACCTAACCCTAGAACAAATTAAGGGCCTTTGAATAAAGTTTCCAACAAGGTATCATATGCCTTAATTGGGCTTAAGATGAGTATGTTAGTCCCATTTAAGTGAAGGAACATTATGGACTGCACACTGATTCCCGCCAGAGAACTCGGGACCCAATTTAGTCTTGATTTTGGTCTAATTTGACAATTCGTGTGACACTTGAAATTGTATGTCTCTTCCTTATCTTTCTAGGGACAACAGGATCACCAAAATCCGATATCTATAGCTCAAGTTATGCTCTGCGCAAGGCAAAAAGGATAGGATGAGTCAAAAATCCGAAAATTAACAATGTTTAACAATTAAGCCCAATTAAGTCCAAAAATGTAAAAGCAATTACAATGATTGTAAAAGTTGTTGAATTTCCTTCTCTCTCTTGGTTGTGCGGCTGTAAACTGCTATTTATACTTATTAATCCAGACCTAACCCTAGAACAAATTAAGGGCCTCCGAATAAGCTTTCCAACAAGGTATCATATGCCTTAAATGGGCTTAAGATGAGTAAGTTAGGCCCATTTAAGTGAAGGAACATCATGGACTGCGCACTGATCCGCTCCAGAGAACTCGGGAACCAATTTAGCCTTCATTTTGGCCTAATTTGACAATTCTTGTGACACCTGAAATTGTAGGTCTCTTCCTGATCTTTCTAGGGACAGCAAGATCACCAAAATCCGATATCTGTAACTCTAGTTATGCTCTGCGCAAGGCAAAAAGGTCAGGATGAGTGAACAATCCGAAAATGAACATTGTTTAGCAATTAAGCGCAATAATGTATTAGCAAAAACAATGATTGTAAAAGTCGTCTAATTTTCGTCTCTCTCTGGCTTGTGCCACTGTAAACTGCTATTTATGCTTATTAATCCAGACCTAACAATAGAACAAATTATGGGCCTTTGAATAAGGTTTCCAACAAGGTATAATATGCCTTAATTGGGCTTAAGATGAGTAAGTTAGACCCATTTAAGTGAAGGAACATCATGGACTGCACACTGATCCGTGCCAGAGAACTCGGGACCGAATTTAGCCTTGATTTTGGCCTAGTTTGACAATTCTTGTGACACCTGAAATTGTAGGTCTCTTCCTTATCTTTCTAGTTACAGCAAGATCACCAAAATCCGATATCTGTAGCTCAAGTTATGCTCTGCACAAGGGAAAAAGGTCGGGATGAGTTAAGAATCCGAAAATTAACAATGTTTAACAATTAAGCCCAATTAAGTCTAAAAATGTAATAGCAATTACAATGATTATAAAAGTTGTTGAATTTCCCTCTCTCTCTTGGTCGTGTTGCTGTAAACTTCTATTTATACTTATTAATCCTGACCTAACCCTAGAAAAAATTAAGGGCCTCTGAATAAGCTTTCCAAAAAGGTATCATATGCCTTAATTGGGCTTAAGATGAGTAAGTTAGTCCCATTTAAGTGAAGGAACATCATGGACTGCGCTTCGATCCGCACTGAGAACTCGGGACCCAATTTAGCCTTGATTTTGGCCTAATTTGACAATTCTTGTGAAACCTGAAATTGTAGGTCTCTTCCTTATCTTTCAAGGGACAGCAAGATCACCAAAATCCGAAATCTGTAGCTCTAGTTATGCTATGCGCAAGGCAACAAGGTCGGCATGAGTGAAATATCTGAAAATTAACAATGTTTGGCAATTATGCCCAATAATGTAAAAGGAAAAAAAAATGATTGTAAAAGTTTTCTAATTTCCATATCTCTCTGGCTTGTGAAGCTGTAAACTGCTATTTATGCTTATAAATCCAGACCAAACCCTAGACCAAATTAATGGCCTCTGAATAAGCTTTCCAACAAGGTATCATATGCCTTAATTGGGCTTAAGAAGAGTAAGTTAGGCCCATTTAATTGAAGGAACATCATGGACTGCGCACTAATCAGCGCCAGAGAACTCGGGTCCGAATTTAGCCTTTATTTTGGCATAATTTGACAATTCTTGTGTAACCTGAAATTGTAGGTCTCTTCCATATCTTTCTAGGGGCAATAAGAACACC